>JAJAQA010000011.1:40499372-40559372 GCA_021464565.1 Rutilus rutilus | reverse complement strand
GCTGCCTTTAATTTTTAAGTACAGTCAACTTGGATGTTTAAGTAATTTCAACTTAAATTACAATAAACAGGCTATACAAAGTTCAAGTCAAACTTTAAAAAAAAGTAGAAAATTGCTTAACTTATTTTGATGAGTTAAAGCAATGTAAAAGCATGTTGTCATAACTTATTGATCAAATCATTTTTTACATTGTAGTAAATTATGCACAATTACAAGTAGCGAATAAACCAAACCCTAGCCGTAACTCTATAGCAAGAACATGTAGATATAGTTCATTAATATTACTCACTTATTTGAGTAAGAACATCATAACTACGTCACCTTAAAATAGTTAAACAGTTTTCTTTAATATATAAATTATATACATTTAAATACATTTTATACATAATATATATTGAATATTAAATGTAACATGTTAAATATTTTATTAGCATATATATTAGTATTTACATTTTTATTCAGAATATTAAACGTAATATGTAATATGTTAAATATTTTAATATATGTTATTAATTAAATTCTTATTTTAAATACCCAGCGGATGGGAAATATTATATGAGGTGTGTATGTGTGTGTATATATATATATATATATATATATATATATATATATATATATATATATATATATATATATATATATATATATATACATATTCTTTTAAATACATAACACAGTATACATTATGCATATTTAAAATATATTGAATATTAATAATATATAAATATATTTTATAAATATTATATTTAAATGATTTGATTTAATGTTAAATAAATACTTCAATATTCAATATTTTAATGGCTGGTATGCAATATATGTATATTATTTGAGTTATTTTTGTAGCCTGACTGTTGATCAGACCGTCATTGCTGTGATTGTGTGTTCGACGTGTTGGATGAAAAATATTAGCTGAAAACTTTCTATGGAAGTGAGTCACTGTGAGATGTCATACTACATTACCCAGAATGCTCTGCACTCGGAGGCCTTTGCTTTGACATTTGCCTCTAAATCTGTCCGTCTCTCTTATGATTAATGTTTTGCTCATATTGAGAAACAGACTTTTCCTCACTGCGGTAAACATGGTAATAATTTCAGCCTTTTGTTAAAGTCTGATTTGACTTTGTTTCAGTTATTATTAAAGTTTTTTGGTTTCCCTCATATAATTGAGGCCCGTCTGAGTGAGATCAAGCATTCATATTTATTTATTATGATGCTTTTATACAAAGCAGCCTTTATTGAATTACATTTGATCAGTTCATGTAATGCACTGTCTATGCCTTCTGAAATCATATGGGGCTTTATGCAAATCCAAGTCATTATTTACTGATGATTCTGTCATTTTCAACATTTTAGAGGCGGGTTCAACGTCACATGATGTCATTGGTCTCGTGACCATTTGTTTCATAAAAGTGTGGATGTGACTTTCTTTTCTGGTTTTATTAATTAAGCAGCTCGTGATAATAGTTTATCACTAGAAAAATTTAAATTACCCGTTATGAAATAATTATTCAATAATTTCTGCTTATATAGATCCTTTTTGGCATTAAGAGCTCTTTAAAATGAAGCCAATAATTCTATATAGAACCCCTGACCTTCACTGACGAACTAGAAGGACTTTTAGAACAAAAACAAGATCGAAACTTTGAAAAATTAAAATTAAGATTAGGATTAAAGGTGTCTCTTGAACCCTTTGAAAAATTAAAATTAAGATTAGGATTAAAGGTGTCTCTTGAACCTCGATGGAGGGAGTGTTTAGTCCTCAGAAGCGTCTGATTACACACCACACGTCTGACCCAAACGTCCTCACACACACACACACACACACACACGGACAGAGAGCAGAGGACGAGACGAGTTTGGAACGGGAATTGTCAGGCAGATTGTGGGAATCAGACGGATAAAGACTTCACAACGTTCCAGAGAGAATCCAGGGTGTGTGCAAAACAGTGTCAGATAACTTTCTGAAACCATCCTGAAAGATTCTCTCGTAAAAACGTCTGACGAACACACACACATTTACCTTTTGACTTCATAAACTCGACCGGGTTATTGCTTCTGAAGGGACGTTTTTATAAGGTTCACACACTTCATGAGCAACACGCTTTTATGATGTCTGACATTACAGAAGAGGGATTTTAGGTTTGATTGATGCATTGAGTGACTTTAAATTATGCATTTTTCATTTTTATGTTGCAGAAGCATTAACATCGCAGTGTTAAAAATAAATTCAAAGCGTTGAAGAGAATCGATGTGACCAGCATCAGTTTTGTAGAGTAGAAACCGATTCAAATGATCGTTACACTTTGAATTGAAATCATACGTTGGAGGATATGAATATATTTTCCATCCAACACACATAAAATTTGATCAAATTCATGATTGTTAAATCTTCAGACCGCAGAAAAATATGCACCCGCCGCTACAGTTTTAAAGTAGCCCGATTTCACTTGAAAACCGCAGCTTTGGCGTCGATGTGACACTGGTTTCTGGAATGTGTGATTGTTTATTCACAGTGATTTCCTGTAAGTGTGTGTGAATTCAGCTGTGTGTTACTGTTGTAAACAAAACCCCTCAGGAGCGCATGCAGCGTTCAGGAGTTTTTAATCACTTTCTACAACCTTTCTCATTTTAAATCAGAACTATTAGCTTTAAATGCGTCTCCTTTGTCTGTCACATTTCTTAATCGCCAAAAAGTGTTAAAACAATTTCTCTATTTTGGAAAAAAATCCATTTTGTCATCGGTTCCATGATGATGTACGGAAAATTACACCAAGAGCAACACGCTCCAAAATGGCTCTTTAGCTCCGCCCACTTCCGTGAAGAACTGCGAATTTAATGTCGAATGTCGATCTCTCGACGCGCTCAAAATACTGAAACGTTTGTATATACATATGCATGTTTTCTATAAACTTAAAATATGTTTTCATACATATAATCAACGTTCGCAAACGAGTAGTTTTATATTCTCAGTCGGTTTTAAATCAATTATGCTGTTCGCAAAGCTTCATGGGATTGTAGTTCTTTCCCTCACTAAAGCCGTTAAGATCACAGTCTTTGTCTTTTTGTTCAATTTTCGAAATTTTTTGCTTAACCTCAAAATTTGTAATGTTATGATTCTCCTCGTAGCTGATTGGCTTGGTTTATGTCTAATGATTCTTTAACAAATGCTGATTAATCCATTTTAGGGATTTTAAAAGAGTCTAAGTTATTACTGATATCTTTAATGAAAATCCTGTATTGTTGAACTAATGCGGTTCAAACCACATAGATTGTGCTACCATAGACTAAGGTTTTAAGTCACGCTTGTGTTTTTCTGTCCTGCATCAGGGCTTCATTTCGTCCAAACCCTCAAATGTTTTATTCAATTCATACAGATTAATTTCTGTCCACAAAAGGAGCTGTTTATGACTAAATTCCTTGAATGTCATCCTTCAATTCATCCTGATTTTAGTCAGTTTAGTCTCAGCACATCAAAACTGAAATGAAAACAGAGTATTTTTTAAATAAATATTTTTTTTTTATTCTGTTATTGGCTTTTACACGTATAAATCAGACATTATGTTATAGTTTTATCAAAATAGTGGAAAATACTGATGTTACATAAGTAACAAATGTAAAAAATAAGAAGTTCAATCTTCCGCTGAAAGTAGGAACCTCATTTCCAGCATATGAAAAATATCCATAAAAACGCTGATGAACCTTTAAGTTAATAAACAGTAAAAAAGTAGAAACAGTACATTTTTAAAAACATAGAGCAAAATAAAACAACAACAAAAAAAACACATATCAACAGAGAACATTGACTTCCAAAGAGCTTCATTATTAATACAAAATGTACACAAGTTCATAGTCTCGTAGCAGATGGGCATTGCGTTAGACGGGTCAAGTGTGTTTGTACGAATCCTGCAATACACCAATACAAACAACCATAGAAAGTCATAGTGTCCGTGCTCCCAAACGTAAATCCTCAAATATCCAGAAGGCAGAGGCCTGATTAATCTCATATCTGGAGGTTGTGTTGTTTTAGACGGCAGCCAGTTATTCAGGATGAGAAACACCCGTTCTTGGCGGACGCTTCCAGAGCTTTTCTTTCTTTTTTGGCCGGAGCACGAAGAACCGGAGCCAAATATGGCCCTGCTCTTCACACCGAGCTCATGGATCTGATTCCTAGAGGTCGAGGCACTAACACACAGGAAAATCAGCCAATTGGACGGAGCCCAGAGTCACTGAGGGTCACAACGACCCCTCATCATGACCAACTTTATTTGTGCATTCTGAACTCAGTCGGAACAGACAGACGGATGGACCAGAACTGATTGATTTCATATGTGTGTCTGTGGTAGTGTCTTCCTCTTCCAGGCTGTGTGTGTGTTTTATACTAGGGGTTACACAGCTATTCATTTACTCGTCAGATGATCACCGTTTACCTTAACATAAATGACTCACAATACAGCATCCAGCATGGAAAATGCAACGTTTAGATAATCTCAGTTGTACACAGCACCAAGTGGGGTTCACTCACAATGCGCAAAGTGCTCTGGGTTCACTTTATTAGACTAAATTACAAAAACAATTGGCCAATACTGTACAAAGATAATGGCATGCAAATAAACTGAAATGCACCTTTGCATGTTACACAATTTGTCAACTGAGACCCGACACATGAACGAATGTCAGAATGAGACGACGAGTCTGTGCAACCCCTAGTGTGCGCACTTGCTTGACTAAATACAGTTTAAAGCCCAGATTTGTCAATTTGCATTTTTTAACTATGGACACTAGCAGTGTTAACACTCTGTGTTGGGTGTTCGGTGCACGTCTTCAAAATCAGTGCTCTGCCTTGCTGCATTTAAGTTCGTCTTAATCAAATATCTCGATCAGTATTATGTTTCATCACAGCTCCTGACTCCAGTCTCAGATGCGTTTCTCATACGTACTGCTCGGCTTCGCCCTCGTTCAGGATCGTGATGGAGCCGTCGCCGCTCTTCATTTCGATATCTTTAGCAGCAGAGTTCTCGGGTAGCAGTGCTAAGTCTTTAAAAACGTCCACATAGTGGGTGAACCCCGGACCCCAGTTCAGTAGGTTGTCCCAGTTGAAGTTGTTGGACCCTTGGCCCAGTTTGTGGGGTAAAGTGTGGTGCTGATACTCCGAGAGTGTGTTGTGACCGCTGGCCGGTCCTCCTTCGGCACGTCGACTGGAGTATCGTCTCGGTCGGAGCCTCCCTCCGTGGTCCTCGTCATCGGCGTCCGATTCGTTGACCTGGGAAAGCTTAGGCATGCGAGAACTGTAGGACACGGGTTTCTCCCGGTCATACTCCATCTCCGAGCACGTAAAGGAGTCATGGGAGTCGCTCTCGGAGGAGGATTCTGGAGCGGGGATGCCATCCGCAGGGTTTCGGACACGTGAGAGCGGTCGACGGCAGTCTTCCTCAGACGAAGAGCGCCCGTGATCCGCACTACAGATGCTAGGGTTCCTGGGTCGAGGTGTGTTGAGGCGTTCCACCTCTTCTATGGACAACCCTACAGGCGGACCACTTTCCAATGGGATTTGCTCGATGGGTTGCTTCAGGCGGCTCCCGGGACGAGATCCGTGACCAGCCATGGTTTGAGGACTCTTGCTGCGCCGACCCAAACGTGTGGCGTAGTTGAACATACCAGGTTGGCACACTTCGCCGTGGAAGTCGAGAGGGCTTCCGTCACGCCTTGCCAAGTTGAGTTCCCGAGTGGGAGTGTTGCGATAGAAGGAGGATGGCTTGGTAAAGGGAGCCGGGCTGTGGCGGGACAAGGGATTGGGCGTCGGACAAGCTGAATGGCTGAGCGGGGTCGAGCGGAGCCCTTGGGTGTAGCTCGGCTGGTAGGTGTAGCTAGTAGTAGCACCCAACGGAAGAGGCGACTGACGGGCAAATCCCAGAGGACTGTGGCGCTGAATGGAAAATTTGGGAGTGTGGCTTCGGAAGTGTTTGTAGTGTTGAATGATGTCAGCATCTGATGGAGCAATGCTGCTGGCGTTGTCGATGTCGTAGTGCTCCATGTCGGCCTCCGGACCTGCGCACGGGGCGCTGGGAATGGTTTCGTTGTTGTGTGGAATATCGGTTTCGTCGTAGATCAAGTAAGGGTTTTCCCGCTCAATGATATCAGGTTTGGGGTTTCCTTCAGGCTGTTTCCGGACCGTCATGTCGTCTCCGTAGGGCGGGATGTTATCCGGATCATCAAACGCCACATTCTCACTACCTTTCTTCTTCTTTTTCTTCTTCTTTTTCTCTGTTTTCTTCTCATCTTTTGGCACTTTGGTTTTCTTACGGCCCTTGCAGTGGTTGCAAAGTATGAGACTTAAAACCACCAGCGCTAAGACGGTCGCGCAGCTGCCCACGATCGCAGGAACCGCCCAGATTGGCAGAACCATCTCTTCGGTGGTGGCGCTTGGACTACAGGTGAATCCTCCATTTGCTCCCAGTTTGCACTCCGTTCCCTGTGGACACCGGACTCCCAGACAGGCCACCAGGCTCTCGCACACTCTTCCCGTGTAAAACTCCTCACATGTGCAGGTGAAGCCTCCACGGACACCGGGAACGCAGCTTCCACCGTGTTGGCAAGGGTTCGAGGTGCAGTCGCCTGGCGGGACACACTGGTAGGTGTACCATTGGTTCACGCACATCAACCCATCCCAGCATGGACTGCTATCGCATAGATTTGGGCCACGACAGCCAATCTTCACGGAGGGATCAGTCTTGGAGATGGAAACGGTCCCGTGATCACCGCTGAAGGGGAGCATCTCTCCGTTATATTTCACATAGGCGTAACACCCATCAAAACCTAGAAAAAAAGAGAGGAACATTAACTCAAATAAACTCAGAAATGGTTAGAGTATATTTTAACTGTACTGGTAACACTTTATTTCGATAGTCCACTTTAGACATTCTACTAACTATAAGTGACTTTGCAACTACATGTCAACAAACTCTCATTAGAGTATTAGTAGAATGTCTGCTTAATCTCTGCTAACTCTTTATTTTGATGCTCCCCAACAGACTATACTATAAGTATCTTGGCAACTACAAGTCAACTTATTCTACTAACCCGGACCCCAACACCTAACACCTAACCATAACCTACTATATTCTACTAATACTCTTAATGAGAGTTAGTTGACATGTAGTTGCAAAGTTACTTATAGTTAGAAGAATGTCAGAAGTGGACTATCGAAATAAAGTGGAACTGATGTACAAGCCACTAAACGGCTACTAAATGATAAAAAAAAAGAGATGTGTAAAGCACAATTAAAACAATGTAATGTTGACCAATGTGCTGTACAATCACACAATTAAATTACACAAATAAAATGTACTTTCAAACAAACAATGACTAGCAACATCTGTTTAGAGCCTCTTGCCAATTAGCCTACTGAACCAAACGTTAATTCACGTAAATGGAATTTCAGGTTTCGTTTAAAATAACCTAAAGAAGGAGCCAGTCTAAGATGAAGAGGTAGATTATTCCAGCGCGTTGGAAAACGCCCGATCACCCCTTAATTTTCAAGTCCTTGGAATGTCTAGGATCATCTGATTTGCTGATCTGAGAGACAATATAACATTTTGTATACAAAAATCAATAATTTAAGAGAAATTCTGTACTGCACAGGCAACCAATGAAGTGAGGCTAAAATTGGTGTTACACGCTGTTTTTTACGAGCACCTGCTAAAAGTTTGGAGCCAGTTGAAGACGTAATTTGATTTGTGGACAAAATATGCTGCAAATTGCACAAGAATGTACGCTGCGAGTCATTCTGCCAGAGAAATAAGACAATTTGTCTTATGACAAAGAAATAAGATTGACTTGGACATGAAATGGACATTGCTTAGTTTAACGCTATACAGGGAGACATTTTGTTTGGGTTTCTGATCGCTGTAGCATAGGCCATCATAGAACAACATTCCCCCCTGGGAAACACATCAACAAACGTCGTTTTTACATCAGGAGGAAGAGAAACAGACTCTTCTCCTCAACATAAGTATCCTGCAAGCCAAAAACGCAACCTTTTAAGACTACGCCATCTGGGAAAAATCTTGATGTCACTGATTCAGACCTGCACTATCATGTTGCCTAACAACGAACAGTCAACAATGTAAATTGATGTTTATTGAATTTATGCCCCATTCAAACCGAAAACATTTGGTTCTGTTTATTAAAGGGGGAAAGCATATTGGCCCAATTCTATTTTTCATTCTCTCTCTTTCAGCCATTGATTCCAGAAACGGCATGACCTTACGTGCAACAAAATATGTTTATCTTAAGATAATTTTATTTGATATTTTGATTTATTCCAGTAAAAAAAGTAGGTTACAACCCAACAGCTCAATGTGACCACGTAAGAACAAATAGCAGGTGATTTTTTTGCTCCTGAAACCTCTGAGACGGACACAAATGAATCAATAGTTGACGAAATTAATGTGGATAGCAGATCAGATTATGTTCAAATACACTTTTTTTTTTTTAATCTTGGTAAATCTGTGCATAGACATTGTGAAATCTTCAGAAACTATAGACACTTACTGGCTCTTTTTCTCAGGGAAAAACATCTGAGAAGGAGACTTTAGCAAAACAGTTGAGATTTTCACGAGGCTTTCCTACGAGACCTCACTGAGACCTCTTACACAGCCGTCTGGAGCTCTAATAAAGATTCCAGTCTTATCGCAGGCTAAACGTCGTGTCTTTTCTCTCTGTGAGTGTCTGAAGTGTTTTTAATGGACAGTAGTTCTGCCCTGTGCAAGTCCTGCAGAGGAAAGTTCAGACATTTTTTCCTGTTGGCAGTCCTCTGTCTAACCTAGTTAGCACACAAACACACACACTTTCTCTGAACTTTCTCCTGTCACTTTCACTCGCAGAGGAAAAACACTCCAGAGTTTTGATTCATGCAGAAAATCTGCGGGACCGTGCCAAACTATGACGCATCCGCTGCCTGCGAGTCGGACATTTCTCACTGCTAAATTTGTTTAGTTCGTAATTAACATGGAATTATGTCATTGTCATTTCTGCAGATTAAAATATGAACATTTTATTGTAAGCTGCTTACAGTACAAATATTACTGGGATTATTGGTTGTTTGGTGTTTTAATGCCATAATGCAATTTTCATGGCACGTAAGAGGTTGAAATTCTATAAAAGAGCAATTTAAAACCTATACGCATTATTTTTTTAATTTGCTTTGGATAAAATGGTTGACTCAAATGATGAAAATCCAGCTTTTTCTGTTGTTTATGTGGTGTTTTTAATATGCTTTAAGACAAAGCATGTGTAAGTTCATAAGTCGACACCATTGCTGAGTATTTCCTCCTTAAAACTGCAGTGAACCAAAGACAGTCTCAAACACACGCTTTGAAATCGCTGGTGTTTCTGACGTCACAAACTACCTTGTAACCAATCAGATCAACGTGTGATCGTCAACCAGTGGATCTCTGAGCTGAGTGAGGGAGTGGAGGCGGGGCTCATTTGCATATTCATAGAACCACGCATACTAAATGAGGCAAGGGTGTCAAGTTACATTCAAGATATTTTAAGGCATGAATCTTTATTTTTTTAAAGGAAAAAAACGTTTAAATATGTAATTTTGGTGATCAAAGATGAGTTTTAAGGGATAAAATGATTGACTACAGGGGGACATTAAGAGATACTGCAAAGTGTTTTGCTCTGTAATGATTCTTAAGGCATTAATATATTATAAATATTAGAGGTTCTCCAGAATGTGGACTGATGGGAACTGACCCGGGCTGGTTTTCTGCTGAGTGGGTCGGGCCGGGACGCCACCGAGAGACAGCGTGTGCACGTCGATCCCGCCGAAGTCCTGCGTATTGTGCAGAATGACTTTGGAGCTGGACTGGTCGATCCGCAGAACGGTGGATGATCCGTTTCTCTGAAGCAACAGTGTGTGCCACTGACCGTCTGACAAAACCACATCTCCCACAATCCTCTCCACCTTCCCGGCGACTCCGGCGTCAGACACGTACTGGAGAAGTCCATTCTTCAACTGAGACAGAGAGAGAGTCGATGAATGCAATTTCAATACAATTCAATTCACATTTATTTGTATAGCGCTTTTATTTGTATGTTATTTGAATATTTCAGACAGAAAACAGGATGATGTGTCTCTCTGTTCCAAACTCAGGTTTAACTAAACAGATCAAAATGTATTTTAATGATGAATAATTATTATTGTGCCTTTTTTCCCACTGAGCTCATCACAGTGCATTCTGGGATTGCCTTCTCACTAAAACACACATGCAATTTAGACAAACTTATTAGACAAAAATAAGTGATCTTAGTAAGCGGTGTTGTTACTGTAAACTAAACCTACTAAAACTTTTATGGGGGAAATAAAGCTGAAGTAAAACAAAATACAAATATTAGATGATACATGTTGCCTTGGTAACTAATTACAACTAAGTTCTAAAGTTACTAAAACTAAAACTAATAATAAAGATAACTAGAGGTATTAAAAAAAGGCACACAACAAAATTATTAGCAATTAAACTAAACTAAATACACTCATTTAAATAAGTTCAAGCTGAGGCTCTAAAATGACTAAAACTGAAAAGAATTAAAGACAAATCCACAAGGTTTTGTAACAGAGCTGTGTTTCTGTCATGTGATAATCTGATGGATTCATTACTGAAATGGAAAAATAATCTTGTTCGAAAAACGAAGTCATGACAGAGAAGAACTGCAGCGGAGAGGAAAACTGATTTAAAGACCTACAAAATCTGGAAACGGAAAATCCGTCCTGCCAAATCTGAGATGTGCGACACCGTGCTGTGATTTATACGGTGAGTGTGTGTTTGTGTGTGTTTGAGTAGTAGCTCTCGGTGGCCTCGCGAGTCAGATGCAGTGAGAGAGGAGGGCGAGCGAGTTCAGCTGGCCGAGAGCCACACACACTCTTACTGGGGTGTAAATCAGACAGTTCAACACAATACCATATAATCTGTGACCCTGGACCACAAAACCAGTCACAAGGGTCAATTTTTTTAATTTAAATATCATCTGAAAGCTGAATAAATAAACTTTCCATTGATGTATGGTTTGTTAGGATAGGACAATATTTGGTTGAGATACAACTATTGAAGTTCTGGAATCTGAGGGTGAAAAAGAATCGACACATTGAGAAAATCTCCTTTAAAGTTGTTCATTTATGTTGGCGATTGTGCTGCATTCACTCACAAAAATACATGTTTTATATATTTACGGTAGGAAATGTACAAAATATCTTCATGGAACATGATCTTTACTGAATATCATAATGATTTTTGGCATAAAAGAAAAATGGATAATTTTGACCCATACAATGTATTGTTGGCTATTGCCACAGATATACCCGTGCGACTCGAGACTGGTGACGTGATCCAGGGTCACATGTTAGATTCTCTCAGCCAGCGATACGATATTTGACGAAACCTCAAAAAATTCTGCGATCCGATTACGATTTGATTCGATTCAGGGCTATATCGAATGATTTAATGATGGGTTGTTTTGATTAAGTAATAATAACAAAAAAAAAACAGGTAACTTACAAAATGAAAGTTAATTTAAAGTATATTCTTTATATATATATATATATATATATATATATATATATATATATATATTATTTTTTTTAGCAAAAGCAGATAACTCCAACAGTAGTTTTTTTTTTGGCAAAAACCAAAGTATGGTGAGTAAATGGAAATGCATTGACGGTGAGGAAGTGGAGAGTGTCAAAATAAAGGTATTATAATAAAGGTAATATCGATATTTCATGTGATATGTTTGATCAATGCATGGATCCATATGGATGTGTTGTCCCACTGCTAACTCTTACCCTGACGCTGGTGTAGTTGTAGCTCTCCTGAGCGTGCACAAGCGTTCCAGATCCGCTACGCGTGCGAAACTTCAGCTCCAGACTGCTGTATTCCTGGACGGGACGTCCCGGGTCCCGCTGCGCTCGAGCCAACAACACGTCCCTCTTCCTGCTCTGACTCAAACCGTAGTCCAAACGCCCAGAACCGTCCAGAGAGAGAGCCGTATCTGCCGTGATGTCTGAGAGATGCACACACTCCAGTCAAGACCTTCATTTATACAGCGCTTTTACAATATAGATTGTGTCAAAGCAGCTTTACAGTGATAACAGGAGATTACAGTAACAGAGATTGTTTAGGCTTTACAGCAGCTCTAGAATAAAGTTATTGTCCAGATAAAGTTAGTTTTGATTGATTCACTTCCGTTGTAAAGATCATTAGTTATTAACTTAGGGGCCGCTAACACGACACCACTTTAACTGTGACAAGGTGCAAGTTTAGATTTTTTTTTTTATTATTAGATTTTTAAGTTTTATTCAAAAACGTGAATCTGTGAAAACGGTGATGGCGTGCACATGCATATTATCATCATGGATCCGATTGCTTGTCTGTACATATCTGACACTAATATATATATATATACACTCACCTAAAGGATTATTAGGAACACCATACTAATACTGTGTTTGACCCCCTTTCGCCTTCAGAACTGCCTTAATTCTACGTGGCATTGATTCAACAAGGTGCTGAAAGCATTCTTTAGAAATGTTGGCCCATATTGATAGGATAGCATCTTGCAGTTGATGGAGATTTGTGGGATGCACATCCAGGGCACGAAGCTCCCGTTCCACCACATCCCAAAGATGCTCTATTGGGTTGAGATCTGGTGACTGTGGGGGCCATTTTAGTACAGTGAACTCATTGTCATGTTCAAGAAACTAATTTGAAATGATTCGAGCTTTGTGACATGGTGCATTATCCTGCTGGAAGTAGCCATCAGAGGATGGGTACATGGTGGTCATAAAGGGATGGACATGGTCAGAAACAATGCTCAGGTAGGCCGTGGCATTTAAACGATGCCCAATTGGCACTAAGGGGCCTAAAGTGTGCCAAGAAAACATCCCCCACACCATTACACCACCACCACCAGCCTGCACAGTGGTAACAAGGCATGATGGATCCATGTTCTCATTCTGTTTACGCCAAATTCTGACTCTACCATCTGAATGTCTCAACAGAAATCGAGACTCATCAGACCAGGCAACATTTTGCCAGTCTTCAACTGTCCAATTTTGGTGAGCTCGTGCAAATTGTAGCCTCTTTTTCCTATTTGTAGTGGAAATGAGTGGTACCCGGTGGGGTCTTCTGCTGTTGTAGCCCATCCGCCTCAAGGTTGTGCGTGTTGTGGCTTCACAAATGCTTTGCTGCATACCTCGGTTGTAACGAGTGGTTATTTCAGTCAAAGTTGCTCTTCTATCAGCTTGAATCAGTCGGCCCATTCTCCTCTGACCTCTAGCATCAACAAGGCATTTTCGCCCACAGGACTGCCGCATACTGGATGTTTTTCCCTTTTCACACCATTCTTTGTAAACCCTAGAAATAGTTGTGCGTGAAAATCCCAGTAACTGAGCAGATTGTGAAATACTCAGACCGGCCCGTCTGGCACCAACAACCATGCCACGCTCAAAATTGCTTAAATCACCTTTCTTTCCCATTCTGACATTCAGTTTGGAGTTCAGGAGATTGTCTTGACCAGGACCACACCCCTAAATGCATTGAAGCAACTGCCATGTGATTGGTTGATTAGATAATTGCATTAATGAGAAATTGAACAGGTGTTCCTAATAATCCTTTAGGTGAGTGTATATATATACATATATTGCATATGCATATGTATATATGAAGAGTTCAGATACAAAAGCCTCTAAGTGTCATCTGAAATTTTCTTCTAGAATGATAATTTTTATCAAGTTCGGATATTTAAGTTCAGTAATTTCACTTAAATGCCAATGAAAATAACCTATTAAATATCCGAGCTTGATAAAAATGATCATTCTAGAAGAAAATTTCAGATGGCACTTAAAGGCTCTTCATATACATATATATATATATATATATATATATATATATATATATATATATATATACTATATCCATCTTTTTCTGCATACTGTATGTATGTACACTCACATAAAGTGATGCACAGATTGCTATATAGTGAATCTCAACTGCGTGATTTGTCGCAAAATCTAATTATATTATAATCCAGCTCTAATCTTCTAAATGTGACTATAATGTGACTGAAGAAAATCAGGGTTATCAATCAAAATGCACACTGTAAGCAATCAGCCAGGAAATATTTGATTTTTAATACACTGTTATGTACACCAGATGTTTGGAAAAAGATTAGATTAGATTCGATTTTTTTGACTTTCAGAAACCAAACAGCACGATTGTGACTTTGGTCTGTTGTCACTTTATCATGTCAGAACTAGTTAGGACACAGTGAACATCAGGGATCTATTTTGTTTCTCTGGCAAATGGAAAATGCACATTATTAAGTGGATATTTAAATGAGTTATGTTTTGGTGAAGACACGCTTTTTAAAATATTACCACAGGTGAATAGGGTAAAAATGTAACTAATAGGTATCATTATACTTTCCCCAGCTGATTAATCACAGTACATTAAGACAATTGTTTTGTATTACATGTTTTTTTAAATGTTATGTTCATATACGCAAATGATGCATTATCAGTTAAAATTGCATCATTTGCATACATTTCCAGAAGATAGATCTAAACATTGGATAAAGCCAGATTCAAAACTCTTGTTGGATTTTGTTGACATATTGGAGTTAAATGTTTTTACAGAAGGGATTTTATATTTCTCTTTTTATCACTCTATAAATCAGAAAATACTGCCAACAACCGGAAAAAAACACATTTTCACTGTTTTTTAGGAATAAATTGTTCTATAAATCGGTGTGAATGATATATGAACAAATCCCTCAGTAAAAACCTTCAGATTATAGATATAAATAAAACTGTAAGTTTTGGTATATATAAGTCCTGCTGAAGTGGAGAAAAAAACTTTAAAGATATGAATTGTAATTGATATCGACAGATACAAAAAAAGATAAAGTGCAATAAAATATACACTTAATGTACACTCAGTGTATTCTGGACATGTTCTTTCCACTAGACTGAAAGAAGATATGTTACGGAGGCAAAATGGAGCAAAAACTCAAAATTGACCAATGCATGAAATATTTATATACCAGATTATACCCCAAAACTCACATTTCTCACAGATGGGTCCGGTGAAACCCTCCGTACACTGGCACTGCTGCCATGACCACATGTCCAGACACGTACCGCCGTGTCTACAGGGCTCGGACACACACACACCCTCCGACCTGGGACATCTGTGGACGAAACACACACAAAACCCTTCAGCGGGGAACATCTCAGCAACACAAGAGTCCACGACTCCAACATTAGCATATATGCAAAAGAGTTTCACTGATTTCAAAGCAACAGACACCTGAAATGAAATCAACACTATTCAAACTGCTCCAGAAAATTCACACACAGCACTCAAAAAAAAAAAGACTTCAGCCAGCTAGAGACAGCTTTCATTTCGCATTCACAGAACTCCAGTGAGCTGAATGTGTTTGTGTGTGTGTGTGTGTGTGTTTGGTGACGGACCTGTCTAGGATGCCGTGTGAAGCCAGAGCTTGAGACGGTTCCAGCGGGCGTCCGTTGACAGCGAACTCCATGATGCATCCAACGAAGTCGTGTGTGTCCACCTGACCTTTCCGATGCAGGAGCGCTTCGATCGAGCGAACGCCCCCGACAGACACACGGTTTGGCTGAACATCCAGAATCCTGACACACGAGACAACATTATCAGACAGCGCAACACTCAGCTTACAACAGTAAGTGGCAAATCTTTTAAACCGGACTGACCGTAGGAAATGAGGTTAAGCGATATATACACTGAAAAAAATTAATCTTACATCAAGATGCATTTACTAAAGTAGTAAAATGCCATGAGATATGTCTTGTTTTCTGGGGAAATAAATCAAAATTAAGTGAGTTTTTGCTTAAAACAAGCAAAATTATCTGTCCATGGGGTAAGAAAAATAATCTTGTTTCTGTTTGAATTAACAGATAAATTTGCTTGTTTTAAGCAAAAACTCACTTAATTTTGATTAATTCCCCCGGAAAACAAGACATAATTTCTCATCTAATTTTACTTATCTAGTAAATGCATCTTGATTTAAGAATTTTTAGATATTTGGACTGGAAACAAGACAAAAATACTAAGTAAGAAAAGCTTTTTTGCAGTGTAACGATACACATATTCGTATTGAACCGTTCGATACGAATATGTGTATTACAAACCGAACGATTCGTTGGACTTTTTTCCTGCCGGTGTGACCAAAATTTTATTAGCAGTCGAGCTGGTGCGACCACTACAACATTTCCCAACATCAAATGGCAAACGTAATGAAAGCGGAACGAAACTGCGCTGCTCATTTGTGCTTCACGGACCGTTTATCGGTTTGCACCAATGCAGCGCGAGCCGATCTCGATCGAGCGACACGTGTCTACACAGCGCTACGAGATCCAGTGAAGAAAGCATTTGAGTTCGCCACAGAAATAATAACATCGCTGCGAGATCCAGTAAGAAACATTCACATTTCTCCATTATTAACGCATCAAACAGCGCTGACGGAGAACCCAGGAGAAACACTGTGCCATGAATGAACGTGTTATAGGCTTTAAGTCCACAGGTCAGCAACATTCACCGTGGATTTACTGTGGTAACACTCACTGTAACCATGGAAATTTGGCAGAAATAGTAAAATGCTTTCAAGTACATCACACATCTTTTTCCAGCACTTCAAAACTCAGATATTATCATATTTAAATGTTATTTTTAATGTGATGACCGAAACATTATTTGCTCATCCTTCAAATATTACACCCATTTATAAAACTAAAAGTTTCAAGAAGTAGGAAAACTCACACTTATTTAAAAATAAATATTCTTTTAATAAATATATATATTTTTTGTTAAATTCAAGGAAATTTCTCTGGCATTTCTTTTCTTTTTGTATCGAAAACGTACCGAACCGTGACACCACTGTGTCGTATTGAACGATTATATATAAATGTTAACATCTGAGTGTGTGTTTCTCTTTCTCACCAGTCAGTGTGAACGGCCACGTTGCTGACAGCACAGTATCCTGATTCCTGCTCCTCTCCACACAGATCAACAGTGAGAGACGCCGCCTTTAACACAACAGACACACACATGTGAGCAACAGGGAGAGTTTCTGCATTTCTCACGGTTACACTGGTGCATTAGACTCTAGCTTCATTTTCCATTTGTGAATCGGCATCAGTGTTGACTGTAAATCCAAAAGAACTTTCACATGCATTTTTAAATCAAACTAAAACCATGTTGGAATGCATTTGTGCAATAAAGTACATAAATAAATTTGTCGAGTTTATTATATGCATTTGTGTATTCTTGAACGAGGGTTTCATAACACTATTTTATTGTTAGCCATTGTTACTCATATGTCTTTATCAGTTGTGTGGTTGTGGATTCATCCTTCTTCATGAACCAACGAAGCTCCTCGGATGAAACTATCCTAATTCTCCCGGATAAAAACGACACCCAGATGCTGGTAAATAAATTACCACAAGACATTCTGCATTCTGTCCTGTCCTCTCGCTGCTTTATGAGTCCTGAGCAGACATTCGGGAGAAAAACATCTCAGAGGCGCAGCAACGAGGACAAAGGCATGACATCATACAACAGCACAACCTCAACGTTCAGATAATCCCAACACTTCACTTCCGTTATGGAGGAATTTCAGCCTATAAACAGAAAATCCTGCTCTAACAATGGAAACGAGTCGTGTTTGACTGCTAAGTGCTGATAAACAGTTTCCTGAGAGTCTGCGCATCGCATTAATGCCTCCCTGCACTTCAAAAAGACTAAACCAGACCACAACGTGCTCGCTTTTCCAGGAGTCACATGTTTCTGCAAACCGTTTCTAACAGGGGAAACAACCGCTTTTAAAAATGAGTATCAAAAGCACTTTAGTGAAGCAGAAGTGCGTTTATGCTGTGAGAACTTAGTATTTTTGTCTCGTTTCCAGTCCAAATATCTACAAATTCTTAAATCAAGAAGCATCTACTAGATGAGTAAAATACCATTTGATATTATGTCTTGTTTTCTGGGAGTTTTTCCTTAAAACAAGCAAAATTATCCGCCAATGGGGTAAGAGAAAAAATCTTGTTTCCGTTTGAATTAGAATTATTTCTCTTACCCCATTGGCAGATAATTTTGCTTGTTTTAAACATAAACTCACTTCATTTTGATTTCCCCCCCAGAAAACAAGATATAATATCTTATGGCATTTAACTACTTCAGCAAATCCATCTTGATTGGATTTTTTTGTATATGTATATACTTGGACTGGAAACAAGACAAAAATAGTGAGTAAGAAAAGCATTTTTTGCAGTGCAGAGCAATTTTTGCTTTTAAAAATGAGTATCAAAAGCACTTTAATGAAGCAGAAGTGTGTTTATGCCATGATAACTTAGGGCTGTAAATGCTTTAATAGCGTCCCTCCAGTGCACTGCTAGACTACGACTGAAACTGGACCCACCTGAGGTCAAAGAGGATTCTCAGAGTCTGTGTATTTAAATATATTTGGCTTTGAGCTGCTTTTGTGGAGGGTGTTTGGAAACACATGCAGCGTGTGGGTGTGCAAGCAGATTTCTAATTTACTATTTATAATCCATCAACCTTCTATGTTGCTACACACAAACTAGAAACAAGTGAAGAGCAAAAACGTGGCAGTGGACCAGCTCTCGATAAACTCCGACTCTCCTGTAAACAGAAAAACCATGAGCTTGAGGCGGCGTGCCAGAATCCAACGCATCTGGCTGTGGGGTAAACTAGGACATCTTAACTAAACAAAAGTACCCTTGACTGTCAGAGTTCGGCTCTCTCCACGGGGGAAAACAAGGGGCCATGTATGACTTTAACATCTGCACAAGCTCACGTCTAGAAAGAAAAGAAAGAAAAAAGAAAACGGCCCTACAGAACCACCGAAGTGACCCACATCCGCTTCTCCAAACACACAGATCAGGTTCTCTTTATTGCACCGTCGGGACTGGGTTCTCATGACACACGACTCTACACGGCCTTCAGTGAGGCCCACAACATTTTCAGCCTATTTTTCAGGGATTCGTTGGATCGCACAACGGTGAGGTGTTGCGAAGACTTTTTACATGCTATTTAATTTAATATTCAACAATATTATTGATCTCCTGCATTGACACCATTATACAAGAACTGAACTGAGCTGGACGATGACATCACGGTTTTCTCCAGAGCGGCTATATATATAAATGAACTAAATTAATAACTTTTTTACAACAAAAATGAACCATCACTGCACTTACTTAAGCTGGACTGTGACTATAGAAATAAATGTGACTTGACTATTTACAGACAGCTGTGATCGAAGAGTTTAGGCTATCTCAGATGCATAAAACTCAAGCCAAATTATCAAGAAGCCTTAGTAAAGCATCTGCACCAAAACACTCCCATTTCCACCAAACCTGTGAGATCTCAGGAGAAACATCTTCATGACCTCATGTTAACTTTATTAACATTGATAGACAGACAGAAAAGACTCACCATTCCTGCCCTCCTGGCGATGACTGTGTGGAATTGGCCGTCCGAGACCCTGATGGTCGTCATGAGCTTGTAAGTGCCACTCCCCAAGTTAAACGAGAACCTCATTTTGCCTTCAAAGATCTCGAGGGCCAAGAACTCCGCCTTGTCGCCGGTCTGGTTGTCGTGATTGTACATGAGCAAGGCGTTTTCCTTCAACGTGGCAAACTTAATGTAGATGTAGTTGTTGTTGGGGTCGAGGCTGGGGAACTCCATGTAAGAGAGCTCCTCGAATCCATAACTGTTCAGTTCACAGTGCTTTCCAAACACACCTGCGGAGGGAGAGTGATTTACTGTCTGTCTGTGGCGAAAGAATTTCTTGCAGTGAACAATTCATGGCAACCCATGACATTCATGGTACAACACACACACACACACAAAAAAGGTTGAGCATTTACCATATGTGTCAACTGACAAATTCACACTGCAATTCATTTTCTGTAATCTACAACACATTGTTTTCTGCATCTTCCGTTACAGTCTCTCTCTCTTTCACACACACACACTCATAGTCCAGAATTAATAGCAGCATTTGTAGGACCCTGAACTAGTCCTGGGGCTGAAATGATGACTTACCAAAAGGACAGTGACAGTAATAGCCTTCCACCCGGTTCTGGCAGGAACCCCCATTAAAACAGGGGTTACACTCACAGTAATTGATGATGGAGTCACAGGCTTTCCCTGAATTCATGAAACAACACCAATGAAAACAATGAGGTGAGCATGAGCATGACACACAAAAATGACTGTTCTCCCAGAACCCCCTGTGTTTTTTCTCTCTCTCTCTCACACATCTCTGGTGCACTTTATCTTTCTAATACAAACAGTTAAAATCTTTACACCTTGTAAACAGACCCACGTTTCTAAGAAAGAGAGGGTGAAAGTCTGTCATGAAGGTATAATCTGTGCACGTATACATCAGCTGCACTGGTTCTGGGAGACCCGTAAAAAGGTGCTGATATAAAACACACACAAATACGCTATGACGACAACAGGATGGCTGGACACACAAATGATCAAGCATAAACTTAAGTTGAGATCCTTCCTTTTCTGCTTCCTGAATGCCGAACGAAAACTCCATCACCACTAGCAAAACTGGAAGTGTGGGGTTCAGCTGGAGTGCATGCAACACTACTGTAAGTCAATAGGTGTAATTCTCTAGCAGCCTCATTTATCTGGGGCCTCCGATGTGAACACACTGCAGTCATTTGTTATGATCAGAATAAGAAAAGAATCATAATGACTCAGAGCCTGAAACAAAACTTCTGTTACGGCTCTATTTTGAAAACTATGTCCAAAAGCTACAGCCAACACCTGCCCAAACAGAGCCGATTCAAGCTAAGGCTATCACACATGGTTTTTCTAAGTCAACAATCACAGACATAGAGTCATATTCATATACACAAACTGATTTTACAATCACCCCAATCATGTTAAAATTGTGTATCTAAAAACATGGGAGAAGCTACATTCATTTTTTTCAACAAAAGAACCTGATCTTTTGTACA
Source organism: Rutilus rutilus (assembly GCA_021464565.1). NCBI lineage: Eukaryota > Metazoa > Chordata > Actinopteri > Cypriniformes > Leuciscidae > Rutilus > Rutilus rutilus. The sequence continues at coordinate 40,538,272 of JAJAQA010000011.1, read as the reverse complement.
AAAGATACCTGCATTTAAAAATGAATACAAAATGAATGCAGATTTGTTTCTATGACTTTTTTTTTTTCAATGCCAGATGCTCCTTAAACTCTTTAAAGTAACCAAAACTGCACAGCACAGGTGAAATCTGAAGGCGGTTTACAGCCATATCCTTATTAGGGTGAGAATTTGATCATCTCCTTTCATTAAAGTAAACATGACAAGTTGATTTGCATCATAGCTGATACCTCCCAGTCTGTGACCCTAAAAGCAAACTACATTTGGCAAAGGCCACTGTATGCTTGGGTTATAACACCCCTCCAATTACTTAGAAGCAAATATTTTTCTTGGCCTAAAATGTTAACAAACTTGTGTGCAAGCTGCCTGTATGCGCCTGGCCTAACATCTGTGGTTGTGTGTACTGGTAAAGTGCAAATGATGAAAGACTGTACCTGCAAATCCAGATTTGCACAGGCAGTTAAATCCCCCGGGGTAATTCTGGCATAGCGCCCCATTCTGGCAGGGGTTCGAAAGGCACTCGTTGACGTCCCTCTCACAAGCCATCCCAGTGAAACCTTCTGGACAGGAGCATGAGAATCCCCCCACCAAGTTGTGGCAAGTTCCACCATTGTGGCAAGGTGTTGGCTGGCACTCGTCAATGTCCATCTCGCAGAGGGCACCAGCATATCCAGGCCTGCAGTTACAGGCGTATGGCTGTAGGGGGCGATTTGACACGAGAATGATCGGGATGCTCTCCTCAGTCTTCATGTCTGGTCCAACACCCAGCCGCCTCTTGCAACTGCCCCCGTTTTGACACGGATTGTGGGAGCAGGGATCATGGTCCGTGGAGTCGATCTTAACTCCACTTTGTCTGAGCAGAATTTCCTTGATGCTCTGGAAGAAAGTGGCCACTCCACTTGGATTGACGTACTGCCCATGTCCGCGCTTGACCGCTGCCATCAAGAAAGTGCTGTTGTTGAGTTCAAACACCCCATAAATCTGCACTCCGGTGCCTAAACCGGCTAGCTGTGAATTGGCGATACGCAGGAAACTGAGGTAGTGATTGGTTAAGAAATCGCTTGCGCTTTGGGATATTACACGTATAAGGATGCTGTTGTCCACTGTGGCATTATTGAATCCAATGAAGAAAACACGTACATGGCTGTTGACGGCATCATGGACGCCATCACTGCTACGCACTGATAAATCAAAAGTGCCATCTGTGGAGCGAGTGTTTGAGCTGAGGTCACAGGTACCAGTGGGAATGCTAAAGAGGGCAGCCGCCGGTGGAGTCAGAGAACACTGGAACGTGTCTTGTATATCTGGATCCTGTGGCTTCACCACCCCCAGTGATCCTCCAGGGAACATATTTCCAAAATAATAGACGTAGATCTCTACAGAGCGAGACTCTGAGGGATTATCATTCTGATCATTGACTTTGATGTGGACAGTTCCGGTCGAGGACATCTGAGGAATACCAGAATCTTTGATAATCACAGAGAGGTAGAAATCACTTATCTGCTCTCTGTCTATCTCCCTGCTGGTGGTCAGCTCACCGGTATGACTGAGGGTGAAGTAGCTGGATGCTGCGCCAGTGTTGACAAGGCTGTAGGAGAACGGGCCTTGATTTGGAGCAAGATCTGGATCACTTGAACTTAGCGTCATCACGGGTGTTCCTGCCCTCTGGTTCTCCATCACCTCCCCACTTGTAGTCACCAAAGTCGGTCCATTATCATTAATGTCCTCCAGGGTCACAATTAAAACGGCACTGCCGGTGGCAGCTGGAGAACCTGAGTCTACTGCCAGGATGGTGAGGTTGTACACTGGGATGGTTTCCCGGTCCAGTTCTGATGCCACAGACACCTGTCCTGTCTTAGGATCGATGGTGAAAGTACTTCTTTCATAGTTGGCAGCAATGGCATAGGTGAATCTGCTCCAGCTAGGGACAGAATCTGAATCCTCAGCACTGACGAATGTAACCAGGCCTCCAGGAGACAGTCCCTCATTAACCTGAACATCATAGAGTTCCTGGGTAAATACTGGAGGATCATTGGCATCTAGAACTGTAATGTTCACAAGCACCTCATCAATATCTGCCCCTCTTATGCTTCCTGCATTCTTAGCTAAGACTTTGAGTGAAATCTTTTCTTCTTTTTCACGATCAAGTGGTCCTGAGACATAGATCTGACCTGTCTTTTTATTAATGCTAAAACCCCTTTTTCTGCTTCTGCCAAAAATCAAGTAATACACTATGCCATCTTCTCCCAAGTCTCTGTCGCTAGCAAACACCTCCCCAATGACTGTGCCTTTAGGTGCCGCCTCTGAGACCTCAAAGTAGTATTGCTTTGACACAAAACGAGGGACATACTCATTAGCACCTTTCAGCTGAATGTTAACATATGCGAAGCTGCATCGTTCCTCATCTGGAACGTTAAAGGCTTTGACAGTCAGGTGATACACCTGTTTAGCTTCATAGTCCAGGAAGCCTTGTGTGGTGATGATTCCTGTATTGGGGTCAATAATGAACAAGTCACTGTCTGATGACTGAATGACGTATGCCATCAGGGCATTTGGCCCAGAGTCTTTATCCGTTGCATTCATTTTTACTACAGTAGTGCCACTGGGAACATTCTCCTGCACGACTGGGAAGTACTCAACAGGGTCGAACACTGGAGGGTTATCATTTACATCAGTAACTTGGACGTTAACTGTAACATAGCTTGTCTTGGCAATCCACCCTCCATCTGTTGCAGAAACTCTGAGTTCATGCTTCTGTTTTGTCTCATAATCCAGTGGCATTGCCAGGGATAAAACGCCCGTTTGACTGTGAACTGAAAACAAGCCGTCGTCATTACCTGAGGAGATGCTGTATGTAATCAGGCCGTTCATTTGCTTGTCCTTGTCCTTATCTCGTGCTGATAGGGTGCGGATGGCCGTGCCGACAGCCAGACCTTCAGACACAGTGACTGTTACTTGGTTCTGTGAAAACTCTGGAGTGTGATGGTTCTCTTCTGTAACAGCTATTCTGACTGTTGTCTTAGCGGACAGAGGTGGGTTCCCTTTGTCACTTGCTGTTATTTCAAGCAGGTAAACTTTATTAGTGTCTGCAGTGAGTGAGGATGCTACTGTAACTGATCCAGTTTGTTTATCCAAGCGGAACTTGCTTGAACTGTTGCCCCCAGATACTGAATACTCTATTTCAGAGTTCAGGCCAAAGTCCTTCTGATCATGGGCTGTGACTTTGAGAAGTCTGGTGCCGACTTTTACACTTTTAGTTACAGGAGTGAAGTAAAGAGAAGATTCAAACATGGGTGGGTTATCATTGCTATCAACAATATTTATGATAACTGTGGTTTCGCTCATGAGCGGCTTGATGCCTCTGTCTGAAGCGGTGACGATGAAACTATGCCGGTTTACGTTGACGTTACTGTGGCCACTCGAGTTTTGATACCTTAGCTGCTGTTTGATGAAGATCTCGCCAGAGCTGGAGTTGATTCGGAAGTACTCTGTTTGAGATCTGATAAAGTAAAATATTTTACCGTTGAATCCCTCGTCAGGATCTGTGGCAGAGACTTGAGTCACAATGGATCCAACCTCCGTCAGCTCAGGATAGTCTAGGTAATATGACGGCTTGCTAAATCTTGGAGCATTATCATTCACATCTGTTACAAATATTGTGACGTCTGTGCTAACCGCCCATCCTGAGTCATGTGCTGAGACTTTGGCAATGTAGTGGTCTGTGTCCTCTCGATTCAGAGGTCTACTGATAGTGATGTCTCCTGTGCTGGCGTGGATGATGAAGGGAATACTCGCGTCGCTGATGGAGTATCGGCTTATAGCGTTAGCTCCTGCGTCCTCGTCGGTGGTGGTTACTCGGGTCACAGTGAAGCCCACTGGTGCATTTTCAGGTACAGTGGCACTGAAGATTTTGGAGAATCTGGGTGCATTATCATTAACGTCCAGCACACTGATCAAGACTTTGACTGCCGTGCTTTTCGGAGGGCTGCCTCTATCTGTCGCCTTCACCCTCAAAGAATACTGAGCGACCTTCTCTCGATCCAGTGGTCTTGTCGTGCGGATTTCACCAGTTGCCCGGTTGATGCTAAAGCTGTTTTCTTTGTTTCCATCAATGATTGCAAAGTCCAGTTGCCCGTTTGGTCCGCTGTCCTGGTCGAATGCAGAGACTATAAGCACACGTTGAGGTGAGAGGTTTTCTAGAATATCAGCATGGAATGGCTCTTGCTTGAAAACAGGATGGTTGTCATTAACGTCCAGCACTGCGATCTCTACTTTCTCATAGGCCGAATAAGGAGGAAAGCCTTGGTCTCGGGCCTCTATCCACAACACGTACTTCTCAATATTCTCATAGTCCAGAGGATTTTTGATAGACAGCTCTCCTGAAAGTTGATCTATGTGGAATGCATTGTCCAGGTTTCCGCTTGCAATATAGTACGACAAAGGACCTGCCCTGGGTGATGAGCCGGTCACCTTAGTTACAACAGTGTTTGTGGGTTGGTTTTCTGGGAAGGTGAAGGATTTCTCCTTGAGTCTAATATGGGGAAAGTCTCCTCCAGTAACAAAGCGAACTGTAACTGTCGTGCTGTCGGTTTTGGGGTTGGTGCCTCCATCTTTTACATGGACTGTGAAGGTGACCTCTGAACTCCCTGTGAGTTTTTCATTGGCAGTGATGGCACCTCTAATCGGGTCTATCTTGAACTTTTCTGAATTGCGTCCGGTGAGCGAATAGTGAAGTTGAGCATTTGAGCCGTAATCTTCATCTGTTACTGTGACCGCAAAGACCAGTGAGCCTGCCAACAACACAACAGAAGTGATTAGATGCTGATCAGACAGACAAAACTCAATGAAAGCTTAAACTCCTGCCACAGAAGACGCACCTGTAGAAGTAGAAGCAGGAATATGCGTGACATATGGATGATGGTGAAACCGTGGAGGGTTATCGTTGATGTCGGACACCACCACGGATACTGTGGCAGAGCTGGATAGCGGTGTGGGTTGTCCACCGTCCGATGCCACCACCAGCAGCTGGTAACTGGCCCGCGACTCACGATCCAGCAGGGAACTGGTGATGATCAAGCCTGTGGACGGGTTAATGGAGAACTGACCGTCCCCACCACTGAGACTGTAACTGTAAATCACAAACACAACAGATTCAATATATGCATGGAGGCCAAACCTTGTTATTTGCCAACTATCCACACATCAAGAGATTTGATTCCAACTGTTTTTCAGATATGTACATTTATGCATTTAGCAGACACTTTTATCTAAAGTGACTTACATTTAATTCAAAGTACACATTTTATCAGTGCATGCTTTCCCTGAGAATCAAACCCATGATGACCTTGGCATTTCTACCACTTAAGCTACAAAAAGACTACATTTATTTAACATGTTTCTCTCCGTACTGTGTCAGCACCAGCCCCATTTCTTAGAAGCAAAACTTTATTCTCCAAGTTTGTTATCCTATGGGTGAGGGGAAGATTAATTCTTTATTCATCTTTTTGTTTCTTTCATAACTCGCACAGCATGTTCTCTCAGCTAAGCACCAGTGAACCCGCACTGATCAGAAACACTACATTCGAACCGTCCCCATGCTGTTTTGAGTTTCCGTGAGGTTCATTTTCGGGGCCCGTGACACAAACTCGTTCTGACAGTAACATGCACACATGGCAACTTCACCGCGCGCTTGTGTCAGTGAGACGGGAATTCCACAAATTACAGAACAAAGTGTGACAAACAACCCGAGCGAGATGACAACAACATCATCAACAGTCACGCAAGTTCATGAGCGACACATGATCAGTGAGAACTATGATGTTGCACTGATTGAAGGGGCTGGTTCTGTGAAGTATTAAGAACTGATGTCTTGTTTCCACCAACTGGACTCTGATCTGTCTGTCATGCTTCATTATCATCCTCATTAGCACGTTTTTGGGAAAGTGGAACACATTACCCCCCGTGAGCTCATGCAGGGGCACTTTACAGATACATGATCGACTGCTAGTGTTGTATGAATATGTGTGTGTGACGTGGCTAAACATTTTGGTAACACTTAACTTAAAGCCCTTATGTATAATGCATTATAAAAGTATTTTTAATGCAGCAATTCTGCCTTGTAATGCACCTTACAATGCATTGTATGGTCTCATGAATAATACATGATACATTATAATACTTACCTATTCACTGAACACGCCTTTAGAAAGTATAATGCATTAAAACACATGGATTATACAATATATATATACAAACAACCAATTTCAGAATCTGCAAATATTATAATGCATTTTAACTTTGGTTACAATTATTTATGAAAAGACAATGTATTATAATGTACATTATAAACACCCTTATAATGCATTATACATAAGGGCTTTAAGTAAAGTGTTACCAACATTTTTCTTTTAAAGAAAGAAAAAAACACCCAATCATATAGAAACTAAACATCAAAAAGTACTATTGTAGGTTTTGGTTTCAGTCCGTATTGTGTGTTTTACCTGATCACTCCATTGAGTCCGACATCCGAGTCTGAGCTGTTGAGCATCAGGACATCCGTTCCGGTGGGAGCATCTTCAGGAATAGTCGTGTGGAAAGACATCGAGCTGAATGATGGGATATTATCATTCACATCACCAACCAGCACCACCACAGTCCCAGAACCGCTTAGAGATGGCGATCCTACAAACACAAAGAGAAAAGCATGTTTTTAAATATATATGTGTGTAGGGTTGGGATTTGGGATTTCCAATTCTGAAATCGAATACTTGAGGTCAGGAATCGGATACTTGTTATAAAAATAAAATTTCGATTCCTCTTATCGATTCCTTTGTGAGCATTTCAAGAAGACTTTAAATCATTGGAGTGTGAGACGACTCGCGCGCTGTTTTCTGTGTTCTTGTGTATCAGTATATTGGATCCGTGCAGCTCTTAAAGCTCTTTTTTCTCTATTTTTTTTTTGTTGGTGATATTGGTGTCTTACAAGCCCATTAGGGCTGGGCATACAGTAGTATGCAAGACACAATAATAAAAACTATTCATTCATTCATTCATAAAGGGACAGCAGCCTAATATTCCTGCTCTATAATAACGCTAATATTCCTGCTCTATAATAACGCTAATATTCCTTCTCTATAATAACGCTAATATTCCTGCTCTAAAATAACGCTAATATTCCTGCTCTATAATAACGCTAATATTCCTGCTCTATAATAACGCTAATATTCCTGCTCTATAATAACGCTAATATTCCTGCTCTATAATAACGCTAATATTCCTGCTCTATAATAACGCTAATATTCCCGCTCTATAATAACGCTAATATTCCCGCTCTATAATAACACTAATATTCCTGCTCTATAATAACACTAATATTCCTGCCGTCTCTATAATAACAGTAATCAAACAACAAAAGACAAAGAGAAGATTCACTCGTTCTTGACTGATTAACTTTTGTAACTATATTTGTAATGTATATTATACTTATAAAGTGCAGTGTTATTTTACATGTGATTACAGTTTCTGTCCCTGAATATCTGAAAATCGTAAAACACTGTCTATTTCCATCGTATCTTTGTTCAGTTGTATTTTACTTTACTGAGTGTTTAATAATGCTTAAAGTTTATATTAGCTAGTTGGGCTAGTTGGGCTAGGTCTTCTATGGTGTTTTTAAACCACAGGCAAACGTTCCTTGTGTAAGTGTTCTTGAGCCTGTTGATTTTTGCTCATGATATTCAGCTACAATTAAATGTTTTGCAATAAGCCTAAGGGCCCTATTTTAACGATCTGAAACGCAAGTACCTTTGTGGGCGGATCTCAGGCGCTGTTGCTATTATACCGGCGGGATAAATGACTCTTGCGCCCGACGCAAATCTAAAATGTGTTGGTCTGAAGTAGCTTCATTACTCATAGGTGTGGTTTGGGCGTAACGTGAAATAAACCAATCAGAGCGTCATCTCACATTCCCTTTAAGAGCAGGCGCGCTTGTTCCATGGCGGATTGTTATTATAACGGCGGATTTGCCAGACGCACGCCAGGAGCGGTTCACAGCCGAGGAGACCGACGTTCTCGTCAGGGCCGTAAAACACAGAGAAGTGACATTGGGGATGGAGAAACACACACAAATTAGCTTCGGTTAAACAGGCGTATAATAATTTGGGTAAATGTGTAAGCTAGATTTATGCCTATTTTTTCACATCTTCATGGACACAACAATGATTTCCCTCGTGTGGAATATTTTTCCTTGTAATAATGTATGATTTTCTAAAAATGAGAACTGCTGCATCTGTGTGTAGATGAGAGAAGCAAAGTGTATGTGCGTTGTGCACACGCTACACTGATTATGGCCAAGCATGCGCCCTTAAAATAGCCTCTGAATAACATGCGCAACGCACCACTGACTTTAGACGAGGTTTCTCCTGGTCTGTGGTGGAATTGTTTTCTGAAACTGCAAAATAGCACCAGGGAACGTTTGCGCCGGAACACGCCTCCTCTTTTCGCTGAACCGCCCCCGGGAGCGCAAGTTCATTCCCTAATTTACCGACGTGCGTCTGTGGAGGGAAAAGTCCGCTGTGCGCGGGTGCAAAATAGGAATGATACATGCGTCGCTGTACAAAGACAATTGCGCTGGGTGCAAGTCAAGATAGGGCCCATCAAGTGAAAAATGACTTTTGCAAGTAAATAAAACAGCATTATGCACCAGTTGGCCGGTAACTTTTTTTAGAAGATGCAACATGTCATGGCAAGGAAAGATTTTAATTAACTGTATTGTATAAATTAGAATGCTGGAGTTTGGACCCTTCTTAACTCATTAAACACAGATGGTTTGATATTCTCGCAGCACAGATTAACTTCTCAATCCTAAACATCTCTGTGTAAACCCCGGTACCATCTGTCTGCGCTCCTCATCTAATCTCAGGCTCACCGCGTGGCACAAGCTCTCAGGAATGTTTAAATATATCAGGATCGTTGCAGGGGGTGGAACAGTTTACAGATGCAGTCCTGCTGTTTAAAACAGTGAGGCGCACACAGAAACACTGCTGTTCTCAGCCTGTGAGGAGAGCGTCCTGCTAAATGAGTAGCAGATGACGAGCAGCACGGAGAGGTGCAGTGATTCAAACATCGCCCTGCGTTTAAAATGAATTTGCTCCATGCATAAATTCAGCCTCTGATAACATCGTGCGGCAACAGCGACGCACAGAAAATCCTGCTCGTAAAAACAAAAGGCAGAGGGAAGAAAAATGGCCGAAACTTTTCCCCTCGTCTGAAACCAATCCGAGGCTTTTCTCAGAGCATGTTGTTCCTGAGGGATTAGCGTAACTAATAACACATGCTAATTAGCTGCTAGCACACGCTTTAATCGCCTCATCCTCACTGCGAAGACAAAGAGATTAACATGGTGTCAGATTAGCATTTATCTGATGAGCACAAAGAAACGTGTGTGTGTGTGTGTGTGTGTGTGTGTGTGTTTCATTCAGAGACGTCCAGACATGAAACATTGTGACCCGTGTCTGATGAAGATCCTGAGAGAACGTCTGCTGTCTCACACTTTAAGAACAAAACAATCCTATTTAAAGGTGCGCACACACACACACATACACTCACACACACACTCACACACACAACAAGCCGGTTTAATTAGTTTGATCTTTATACTGTGAATGCAAAAACGTTGCACACTCTATTATAATGAATAATAATTAATGATGTTGTGCAAGTAAATTATGACTATTTTTGGTGCACAAAACCTTGACAAACATTACAAATGGAAAAGCATAAAACTGCACAATGGAAGTTGCCACTTTACTAACTTTTTAACTTAAAAATACAGTCTTAAAAGTAAAAAAATGTGAGATCCAGCAGTCAAAGATTCCATCTGACACGTGTACACGACACATGATGGGCTTATTGATTACTCATATTGCTTAAGTGTGTGTGGAATCAGCCGCTGACTCAGACACACACACTCACACAGACACACACACACACACACACTCTCACACAGACACACACTCACACACACACTCACACAGACACACACACACACTCTCACACAGACACACACTCACACACTCACTCACTCACACACACTCTCTCACACACACACACACACACACACACACACACACACACACACACACACACACACACACACACCTTTCACACACACGGACACACACTCTCACACACACAGACACACACTCTCACACACACACACACACACACACACACACACACACACTCACACACACACACACACTCACTCACTCACTCACACACACACACACACACACACACACACACACTCTCTCTCACACACACACTCAGTCACATTCACACACACACTCACTCACACGCACTCACACACACACACACACACACACACACACACACTCTCTCTCACACACACACTCACTCGCATTCACACACACACTCACAATTTATTTAAGTCCACTTAAAAGAAATGATTTACAGGGACATAAACACTATAGATGCAGTCACACACATGCACAGACTCATGACCAGTGTCACAGCGGCTCTTCACAGTATAAGCGTCTCTCAGTGGTTCTGGGTCCCAGTAACACCGTCTCCACGAGACATGAGCCTATAGCAGCAGACAGAGCAGCGACTCCGCTAGCCGTGCTAAACTGTGTGAGACAGCAGACGTTCTCTCAGGATCTTCATCAGACACGGGTCACAATGTTTCAAGTCTGGACACTCACACACACACACACACACACACACACACACACACACACACACACACACACTCAGGTGTGTGTGAACGTGACAGGAGTGCATTACTCATCACTCAGGTGATTATCAGATGTCTGATCCTCTAGTTATGATCCTCATATCTGTGTTCCTCTCTCTCTCTCTTCTGTGTGTCTCGGGTGTAATGAGTTCATGATGAGCGTTCACCGCTGAGTCTCGTGTTCATACAGCATCAGCTACACTCTATCAGGCCTGATGTTCATGTGAAGAGTTTCCTATGTCGATTTTTCACAGGGAATGTTCAATTGTCTCATTTTGCAAACATTATGGGAATGTACATTTACATTTTCTCTGAATGTTTTGAAACATGTAGTAACTTTTAAAAAACATTAGACGAACGTCCAACTAAAAAAAATCATAAAAATGTTCCATGAACGATGTATAAATAATGTTTTTACGTTTTGAGAACATTATTAAAAACCAGATAACATTGAAGGAATGTTCTGTTAATGTTCCTGGAAGAACGTTCATAACTTTGAGAGAACATTCTGATGAAACTATTTATTAAAAACTAAATAAGATCATATTTTACCTTATGGTTCTGAAAGAGTTTCACAGCGTTTCTGAGGGACGTTCTACATCGAGAACTGCAGTGTTGCTTTACTTTGATTATAGATTTATTAATATTTTGAATTAGCTTTTATTTTTACATCTTTAGTTTTCATGTTCATTTATGTTTTAAATTTGAGTAATTTCATTATGTGCTTTTGTCTTTTTGTTTGTCACTGCTTTTTAGGTTTCATTCGTTTTTTATTTCAGTTTTGTTCTATTTATTTCCAGTTAATAATTTCAGTGCTTCAACTTCTTTCAGTTTATTTCAAGGCATCATTTCCAATTGTTGTTTAGTTTAAGTTTGTTAACTAATATTCATATTTTATTTCAGCTTTATTTAAATGAAGAGGAATGTTTATATTGGTTCTAGTTTTAGTGATCAATATAAAACCCTGCAGAAACTCAGCACTTCCTCGGCATTGTTCAGTCCTGTTCCTGTTCTCCAGGATTCCGCTCCGCTTCGACTACAGGAAGTGACATCATTACCTGTTTACGAGCGTGACCTCGAGCGAGTGTTTGGAGGAGAGCATGAACTCGTGTGCTGAAGTTATTAATGATCAGAATATCTGTGTTTGTGTGCCGAAGCCTGATGTTAGTTTGTTCATCAGTAAGAACAAGAAAACAAGACCGAACACTCATGGCTGAAAGGAAACACTCACTCACACTCACTCACTCACTCACACACACACACTCACATACACAAACACAAACACACTCACACTCACACACACACACACACACACACACACACACAAACAAACACACACATACACGCACAAACACACACAAACAAACACACACACACACACACACACACACACACACACACACACACACACACGCACATATACACACACACACACACACACACATGCACGCACATACACACACACACACACACACGCACGCACGCACGCATGCACGCACACACACACACACACACACACACAAACAAACACACACATACACGCACACACACACACACACACGCACACACGCACACACGCACTCACACACACACACACACACACACACACACACACACACACACACACACACGCACACACGCACTCACACACACACACACACACACACACACACACACACACACACACACACACACACACACACACACACACACACACACTCTGAATTATTAGTCAGCACAGCACAGATGTGTTTGTCTGTATATTTGGCTCAGATCGTCAGTGTCTGTAATTCTCCTGATTTCTGTGTGTCAGATTTACAGCTGTTACAGGAACACTGATGAATCCACTTAAACACACAGAATGATGAATCTCACGACCTGAACATGTGCGGCTCATGTCTCACAAGAACATCAGAGCAAATTATGAGATATTCTTGATATTCCTCAAAGAAAAAGGTAATTAATAGAGTTCGATTTTTTCAACTTTGAATTATTTTCATGCCAATTTTACTTACATTTCTTATTACTGTAATTTGAAAAATACAATATTTGATTTTTTTTTCTTTGTAATTCTCATTATATTTTCAATAATTATTATTGAGGTTATTTATCATTTTTTGTGTAGTTTTTATTAATATGAAAAAAAAACAAAAAAAAAAAAACAGTATAAACGTTATTGTAATAGAATTGTAATGTAAATCAGTGTAATGTGAAGGAGATTTTGAGGAGAAAAGTGACTTAGTTTAAGTTGTGCTTCTGTCATCGAAACACACACACACACACACACACACACACACACACACACACACACACACACACACAACGGCACAGGCGAGTCACATCAGGACAGATTCACTTGTTTCCACTGTCCTCGTCTGACTCCAGATTAGATTATAAACCCAAGGAGAGTGTGTGTGTGTGTGTGTGTGTGTGTGTGTGTGTGTGTGTGTGTGTGTGTGTGTGTGTGTGTGTGTGTGTGTTTCGATGACAAAAGCACAATGCTGTATTCATGAATCTATCTATGATGATAAACCCGGCACTGAACTCAGAGATAACTGATTCACACTGACTCTCTCTGCTTGTCCTTCTGAACTGTGATGTTCGCTCACACCCACAATCCACAAATTCACATCCAAGAGCTATTATCGTTACTAAACCACAACAACACCATATTCAGCAATGTTAAATAATATTTTTAACTTGAATAAAACCAGATACTGTAATTCCGAAGTTAACATTTTCAGGTTACCGTTTTTTTAAATGTAGCTGATATAATTTAAAAAATATATATATGTATTTATTTATTTATTTATTTTATTGTATTTTTTTTTAAATAATTTTTTTTTAAAATCTATTTATTATTTTCATTTTTTAAATTTGTAATTTAAAAAAAAGAAAAAAAGTTTAAAATTTTTCAGATATTATTTATTATTTTATTTTTATTTCAGCTACACTAAAAAAACGGTCATCTAAAAATGACAACATTGAAATTAGTTGGTTTATTCACGTCAAATAAAATATATATATATATATATATCTGTTAAATCAAGTACAATTGCAGCTAGGTCACCACTTTTTACAGTGTAGTTAAAAATTCTCATTTTCGTTTAGTTTATGTTGAAGAACTAAAACAACTAAAATAAAACGTATTCATAGGTATTTAAAAAAATTACAAACGCGCAACAAAATTACTAAAACGTTAACTTAAAATAAAAGGAAAAAGGAAAAAATGACAATGAAATCAAATTTAAAATATCATCAAAACCTATAATAGTATATCAAAGGTTCATAAACGCACACAAAAGATGACGGGTTGGCGACAACTGAAAAGGTCATTTCATTGAATCAGTTCAAATGAATCATATTGAATTCTTCACAGCGAAGCGACTCCTTTTGGCTGTTATGATTTCACATGAACACGTTTAGTGGCCGCACACACAGATCAGCGCTGGACTGGAGACTCGTCTCAGACTCGTTAGCTGGATAAGAGCTAAACGAAGCGTCTGACTGGTAAGTGTGCTCCATCTGTCCTGTTCCTCGTTCTGTGAGTCGTTCAAGCGTGCGCTGCGTGTTAATTCAGCTCTGAGCTCAAGACCAACTCTGTCTCGCACAGACATATGGAGACACGTAAGCTGCTTATGAGCCACATTAATACTGATCTGCTGCGTATCTGTGTGTGTGTGTGTGTGTGTGTGTGTGTGTGTGTGTGTGTGTGTGTGTGTGTGTGTGTGTCATATCAATGCATTCTGCATTTTTAACATTAAGGCTAAGTTAATAACTAATGATCATTGCGACGGAAGTGAATCAATCAAAACTAACTTTATCTGGACAATAACTTTATTCTAGATCTGCTGTAAAGCCTACACACTCTCTGTTACTGTAATCTCCTGTTATCACTGTAGAGCTGCTGTGAAACATTATTGTTAAAGCTCTGTGTAAATGAAGGAGACTTGACTCTTTTGTCTTCCAACATCGGAGCCCCTGAAGTTAAACTACGGCCGGGACAGGCGAGTGCATGAAGTGTCCAACGTTCCACACTCCGGTTGAATAAGTGCATCATCCGGGAACATCCAGTGCACTTTCAGTGTGAACACACTACACACACTATTTACACTACAACACGGCGTAGAACAGTGCACAAGTGCTCGACCTCAAGACTTTGTTGTGCCAGCTGATCACTTTCAGTGTTGCTAAAGAGAAATATTACTTTGTACAATCTTCATATTACATTCCTGTAAAGATGGCTGTTGAAAACTGTGTTTTGAAGTGTGTGTTTTAAATGTTCCCTGTGCGCGCTGGAGAACCCTCAGGCTCTGCGGGATGAATGAGTGTGAGAGTAAATTCATGGGGAAGTTATTTACTCTCCTTCACACTCACAGAAAGAGAGACGCAGTCAATAAAACTCCAGTGAACACTGGCGGACGAGATGTTTGTGCGAGTGAAGATCTGTTGCCCTGTTACTGCGACGCTCAGTGTTTTATTAAGTGTGTGTTTACACACTCCGGCCTCGTCCCGATCCGGACAAACACTTCCTCCTTTCGCAGTGACCCCAACACTTCATAGAGTTATAATCAATCAGTCAATCACATTTATTTCTATTGCACATCTAACACACACACTCACATACGCGCACACACACACACACACACACACACTCACACACACACACATACACATACACACACACTGACTCACTCACACACACACACACACACACACATATACACACATAGATATATACAGTATATATAGTTTTAAGATGTCTTAATTAATCAACTGAAATGCTAATAAGTGACTAACTAGTTTCAGACGATCTCAGCGTGAGTTTCTTCCACACGTCTGTAAACTGCTAAAGCGATCCGTCTCAACACTTCATTCATTAATTCTGCATGTTTGAAAAGGAAAAGAACCAAATGACAAATGAATCCAATTAGATTTTCACTAGTTTCCACTTCCACAGATGAGGAGTGGTCAGACCAAACCTTTCCATTCGTGGACGTCGTCTCCGGATATATATATATATATATATATATATACAGTGCAATGCATAAGTGAATACACCCATGCTAAAGTTGACTAAAAAGAGGAATAAAAAATCATATTTTGGAAATTGAACTTAATGCCTAAATTTAAAAAAATAGGAAAAATCCAACCTTTAAGGACACCAATTTTCTTTGTGAATGAATAATGTATCGTAAATAAATAAATGTTCTTCCTTAAAATACATGGTGCATAAGTGAGTACACCCCTATGTTAAATTCCCATAGAGGCAGGCAGATTTTTATTTTTAAGTATTTTTTTAAATTTTTTTTTAGGATACTATGCATCCTGATAAAGTTCCCTTGGCCTTTGGAATTAAAATAGCCCCACATCATCACATAGCCTTCACCATACCTAGAGATTGGCATGGGGTACTTTCCATAAGATCATCTCTCAATGCAAATCAAACTAGCTATTAGGCTAACTGAAATAAAACCATGCCAATCTCTAGGTATGGTGAAGGCTATGTGATGATGTGGGGCTATTTTAATTCCAAAGGCCAAGGGAACTTTATCAGGATGCATAGTATCCTAACAAAAAATTTAAAAAAATACTTAAAAATAAAAATCTGCCTGCCTCTATGGGAATTTAACATAGGGGTGTACTCACTTATGCACCATGTATTTTAAGGAAGAACATTTATTTATTTACGATACATTATTCATTCACAAAGAAAATTGGTGTCCTTAAAGGTTGGATTTTTCCAATTTTTTTAAATTAAGGCATTAAGTTCAATTTCCAAAATATGATTTTTTATTCCTCTTTTTAGTCAACTTTAGCATGGGTGTATTCACTTATGCATTGCACTGTATATAAAACTGGGTTACACTTTATTTTCAGGTGTCATTGTTACAGTGTAATTATATATTTAAGTACTGAGTAATATTAACTACATTACTATAGGGTTAGGGTAGGATTAGGGTTTGGTTGAGGGTTAGTTAGCATGGAATTATGCATAATTTACTGTTATTACTATGGTAAGAACATGTAACGTGTAACAAGGACACTGTAAAATAAAGTGTAACCTAAAACTGTCAAGAACATTTCTGTCATATTTTACCTCAAAATCCAAAACGAGACGAAACCAAGTTCATTAAACACCGAACACTCTCAGCTGAACACACAACTGATGAAACGTCACTGCACACACACCTAAACATGTTATTTCTGTTATTTAATAGCGTATGAATAGTTTTAAAGGTAAAGTATCCAGATACGCTTGAGGCGGCGCTGTACTGTGTGTTGGAGCCGAAGAACACATTCATGGCTCTTCAGAAATGTGTGTTTTCTGCGGTCCGAGAGACTGAACGTGAGAACGAGAGCCGGAGGAAGAGAAGCTTTGGGGAATAAAAGAGCGCTCAACATCATTCACACACACACACACACACACACACACTGTTTGGTCACATTTATTAAAGAGCCACAAATCCCTTAGAATGAGCCTATAGAACACACACACACACACACACATACACACACACACACACTGTTTGGTCACATTTATTAAAGAGCCACAAATCCCTAAGAATGAGCCTATAGAACACACACACACACACACACACACACACACACACACACACACACACTTATTCACTCACTCACTCACTCACACACACTCACTCACTCTCACACACACACACACTCTCACACACACACACACACACTCTCTCACACACACACACACTGTTTGGTCACATGTATTAAAGAGCCACAAATCCCTAAGAATGAGCCTATAGAACACACACACTTATTCACTCACACACACACACACTCACTCACTCACACACACACACACACACACACACACACACACACACACACACACACACACGCTGCTCTGTTTGCCCTGTAACTTCTCAGCGTTTAGAAGATAAAGAACGTTAACGACTCTGTCCTTTTAAACACTCTGGGCTTTTCTGTCTCTTTCTGGCACTGAACCCAGAACCCAAAACCATCCGTCAAACCATCAAACCGTCAAACGAGTTCATTTGTGTCTGTTGTTTTTCATTTAGCAGAGATGTTATTAGCCATCACCACTTGAATAACTTTAGACTTAGAATAAATAAATTTTGATCTGGTTGGGAACTCAAATATCCAACTTCTCAGCAAACAGGGAACGTTCTGTCGAAGTTATGAACGTTCCAGTAACGTTAATAGAACGTTCGTTCAGAGTTATCTGGTCTTTAATAATGTTCTCAGAGCATTATATTATACATCAGTCATGGAATGTTTCAGTTGGACGTTCATGTAACAGTTTTTAAATGTTACTTTTTGTTTCAGAACGATCAGAGAACATTCAAAAGTAACGTTTCCATAATGTGTGAAGAACGACACAATGAAACGTTCCCTCAACAGACTGAAGAGAATGTGTCGTGAATAGAAGAAAACAAGACATAAAAACACAATCCTCTTCTACGAACTCGAAGTCTTCTTTTAGTTTCTCAGGCACATGTAACTGGTTTGAAGAATATCTGTGCTGGAAAACAAGACGAAGACGAGTTATCAGCAGTTAAACTGGTAAATGTCTCTGAGCTGAGGCTTTACCGTGGTGAATCTGGCCAAACCGAGATGAAGCGCAGTAAACCTCGAGTCCTCGAGAGAAACAGCAGAACAGCAAACAGCAGTGTGTGTGTGTGTGTGTGTGTGTGTGTGTGTGTGTGAGAGAGTGTGTGTGTGAGAGAGTGTGTGTGTGTGTGTGTGTGTGTGTGTGTGTGTGTGTGAGAGAGTGTGTGAGAGTGTGTGTGTGTGTGATGGGTAGGTTTAGGGGTCGGGTTAGAATGTGTGTGTGTGTGTGTGTGTGTGTGTGTGTGTGTGTGTGTGTGTGTGTGTGTGTGTGTGAGAGAGAGTGTGTGAGAGTGTGTGTGTGTGATGGGTAGGTTTAGGGGTCGGGTTAGAATGTGTGTGTGTGTGTGTGTGTGTGTGTGTGTGTGTGTGTGTGTGTGTGTGTGTGTGTGTGTGTGTGTGTGTGATGGGTGGGTTTAGGGGTCGGGTTAGAATGTGTGTGTGTGTGTGTGTGTGTGTGTGTGTGTGTGTGTGTGTGTGATGGGTGGGTTTAGGGGTCGGGTTAGAATGTGTGTGTGTGTGTGTGTGTGTGTGTGTGTGTGTGTGTGTGTGTGTGTGTGTGTGTGTGTGTGTGTGTGTGTGAAAGAGTGAGAGTGTGTTTATGGTTGTAAACTGGTGGTTTGGACAGTGTCATTGGTGTTTTTACTGCAAAAAAATGATGTTCTTCCTCAGTGTTTCTGTCTCGGTTTCCAGCACAAATATCATTTACTGGAGAAGCAAAATGACCGAAGATATTAAGTCTTGTTTAATGAAAAATGCATCAAAATGAGTTTGTGTTTAAAACAAGAACAAATATCTGCCAATGGAGTCAGAAAAATAATCTTAATTCAAAGGGAAAACAAGATTATTTTTCTGACTCCATTGGCAGATATTTGTTCTTGTTTTAAACACAAACTCATTTTGATGCATTTTTCATTAAACAAGACTTAATATCTTCGGTCATTTTGCTTCTCCAGTAAATGATATTTGTGCTGGAAACCGAGACAGAAACACTGAGGAAGAACATTGGATTGCAGATTGGTGTTAATCTCAGTTTACTGAGCGCGTTCAGTCTAAAGCTAATGGAGAGAAGTGTATGAAACTAAAATAACTCCGGAGATTAAACAGAGTCTACAAATGAGGAGCACGAGAGACATGATGAATATCTAGAGGAGCTAACATATCATCGCTCTCATCTCAGAGAAACAACTGAGACATTAAAGAGATCTCGTGTGACTTCTTTATATGGACTCTCTCTATCTCTCTCTCTCCTCTCTCTCTCTCTCTCTCTCTCTGTTATCTGCCAAGCAATCCATGTTTTTCCTCATAAACTCTGCCAACATCTTTCCTCGGCACGCAGAATAAGCCCTCGACTCTCGCTCTCTCTCTCTCTCTCTCTCTCTCTCTCTCTCTCTCTCTCTCTCTCTCTCTCTCTCTCTCTCTCTCTCTCTCCTCTCCCTCTCTCTCTCTCTCTCTCTCTCTCTCTCTCGTAAAGCACCTTTTTACTGCTGGCCTCTTCGCCACACTCCGCAGAAAAACACACATTTCCAAATAATGACTCGGGCCTGCCAAGATCTCTCCGGTGAGCTGCCAGCTTTCCTTCGGAGAGAGAGAGAGATCATATGGAAAGATATTGGGGAGATTTCGAGGGACAAAGAAAAGCAAGAGGTTAAAGGTCGAGACTCTAGAGCCGGAAAATTCAGTAAAGCTGAAGGAATGTGAGTTCAGTTCAGGATCGATACACTGATACAGAAACACACTGACACTGCAGGATGAGAGGAAAACTTCAACTCAATAATGTCTTTTAAAGCTGCTTTACAGCATTGGCTCATATTTGATGACGTCTGCATCTGTTTATTACTGTGAAGCTGCTTTGAAACAATATAAAGACTAACACCAGTAACACAATAAACACTAAAACGCACAGAAATACAGGCATGAGGCCTGATCAAATCACTTACTAATCCTGTTATTTATAATAATTTGATTCCTGTCATGACCACGTGAAGCCCGTAAACACAGTAACTTTCACATTATACGTGAAAAAATACCTTGTTTGCAAAAACAATCAATAAAATAATCAATATACGAGCACCCTTATCTGAGGCCTTAAATACACAGAAGACGGCAATCAAAGAAACAGGGAACAGGTGTGACACTACTCAGAAACCATGGCAACCAGAACTCAGGAAAAGACAGTAGGCGCGTTTCCATTACATTTTTGCGCAGAACGTTTGCGAATTTTTCTAAATGTCGACAAAAAACTATTGCGAAATGACGGCGTTTCCATTAACCGATGTTATGCGATTAAACCTTCATTTTTCCTCCCTTCAACCTTCATTTTTTGAATTTTTTTTTTTTGCGATGAATGTGATTTTTTGCGAAATTGACGTGTTTCCACTGGGCGTATTTTCAATTTGCAATTTCAATTTGCGCAATTTGAAGGGTAATGGAAACGCGGCTAGTGACAAGTGTCACATACTGTTTATCCTATAGTGGAAGTATACGATTTCCGATGCAGCGCTAGAAACTAAACAGAACAAGATAATGAAACTAAACATGACGTGACCGTGACAGAAAATATGAGATATGAAGCAGAAATTATGATAAATTAAAAATGATGGCTTAAAAAGTCAAATTATAACATACTAAATAGAAATTATGACTTAAAAAGTCAAAATTCTGACAATCGAAATTATGATTTAAAAAGTCACAATTATTACATACAAAATCGAAATTATGATTTTAAAATCTAAAATTATGGCAATCAAAATTATTATTTGAAAAGTCAAAATTATGACACGAAATTGAAATTATGACTTAAAAAGTCAAATTATCGAAATTATATAGTCGAAATTATGACAAGTCAAAATTATTACATTAAATCCGATCTATGAGATTATGATTTAAAACGTAAAAATTATTGCATACAAATCAAAATTATGATTTTAAAATCTAAAATTACGGCAATCGAAATGATGACTTAAAAAGTCAAAATTGTGACATTAAATTGAAATTATATGACAATCGAAATTATGACAAGTCAAAATTATGACATTAAATCAAATACGACATCAAAACAGTCAAAATTATGAGATAAAATGTATGAGATAAAATTCACACAAGTTTCGACTTTGTATCTCATAATTATGACTTAATTCATAATTTGACTTAGTATGCCATAATTTTGACTTTTAAAATCAATTTTCGACTTCTCGAGATCTCATAATTATGACATTTTATGCTATAATTTTGATTTACCAGAGCATGTTATTTTTCCCTTATGTGGCGGAAATGGGCTTCCATAGAAAAGCGATCATGAAAAAGTACATTAGGAACATCAGAATAAGAGAAATAATGGCTTCCTGAGCCAGCCGTCTGGTGAACGTGTCAATGGGCTTCGACTCGGATCTGAATCACAAATCCACTGGAAACCCAGGAATGGGAAAATCATTGAGATGGTCCAGGAAAGCTCAGTCGGAGCGTTTCAGACGCTCCCCATATTTCACTATCAGGACACAATGGGCTCTTTCTACAGCGTTCAGGGAGTTTGTTTCTGCCTGCAGATTTCAGAGAGCTGGAGGAGAGTTTGGCAGAAAGCAGTGCAAACAGAGACAAACACACATAAACATTTGCAGCATTAATCACGTTTGTTTGTGATAAACATACGCACTGAAAAAATTCCTGCAGGATTTACTTTTAAACATATTCACTAATACCTACAAGTACCACTGAATGAGATCTTGAAGCAGGAGGACTGAACTGGTTTTAGGGAGTTTAGACCAGTCTAAGCGGTTTTAAACAGGGAACGAGTCTGTAATAGTGAAAACTCTGAGCAGGGATTGAGACATCTGATCACGTTTAAACCCAGAGCACAAACTTCAGCAGATTTACTACCAAAACCAGTGTAGAAGATGTAAGAAACGTCTGCAGATTGTGTCCGGGCCAGAACATCAGTCACAGTGTGAGCTTCTCTCTGCGCTCGACAACCGCTTCCGACGCTTGGCAGATTCAGACGCTATTTACTGTCTAAAGTTCCCGTCGATGTCCGGAGCGAATCCCTGCCGTTACAGCGGGTCATGTGACCCTCAGAGGAATGAAGGAGAGGCACCGGTCGGCTGAGACGGGTTAACCAAAGACCAGAGAACACACACACACACACACACACACACACAGACACGTATACTTAGCTATCTAAATGGGGATATTGCATAGACGTAATAGTTTTTATACCGAACCCTACCCATCACACACACACACACACACACACACACACACACACACACACTAACCCGACCCCTACACCTACCCATCACACACACACACACACATACACACACACACACTAACCTGACCCCTACACCTGCCCATCTCACTCACACACACACACACACACACACACACTAACCTACCCATCACACACATACACACACACACACACACACATTAACCTGACCCCTACACCTACCCATCACACACACACACACACACACACACACACACACACACACACACACACACACTAACCCGACCCCTACACCTACCCATCACACACACACACACACACACACATACGCACACACACACTAACCTGACCCCTACACCTGCCCATCTCACTCACACACACACACACACACACACACACACACACACACACACACACACACACACACTAACCTACCCATCACACACACATACACACACTAACCTGACCCCTACACCTGTCCATCTCACACACACACACACACACACACACACACACACACACACACACTAACCTACCCATCACACACACACACACACACACACACACACTAACCTGACCCCTACACCTACCCATCACTCACACACACACACTATCCCGACCCCTAAACCTACCCATCTCACACACACACACACACACACACACTACCCCGACCCCTAAACCTACCCATCACACACACACACACACACACACACTAACCCGACCCCTAAAACTACCCATCACACACACACACACACACACACACACACACTAACCCGACCCCTAAACCTACCCATCACACACACACACACACACACACTAACCCGACCCCTACACCTACCCATCACTCACACACACACACACACACACACACACACACACTAACCCGACCCCTAAACCTACCCATCACACACACACACACACACACACACACACACACACGTATACTTAGCTATTTAAATGGGAATATCCCATAGACGTAAACATTCTTAAATCAAGAAACATTTACTGGAGAAGGAAATTAGTTAAGATTTAAGTCTTGTTTTCCTAGAATGATCTAAATAAAGTGAGTTTATGCTTAAAGCAAGAACAAATATCTGCCAATGGAGTCAGAAAAATAATCTTAATTGACCCTTCGCAGGGAGTTTGATTGACAGGCGATCTGACCAATCAAAATCCGCCATCCGCCGAATCCGCCATTTTTGTCCGACAAATCAGCCAGGAGAGTTAGTAGATTAACGTCGGAGGATTTGACCTTGGAAAACGGAAGTTTATTTGATGCTATAAATGAACTATAAGGAAGAGATGATCGGTTCAGGAGGAGCTTTAACTGAGCGATCTGTCACGACACATGAAAGAGCCACAAAATGGTATTAATTGTTTAAATTTCTTTTAAAAATGACCAAATTTGAAAGTTGAGACATTGATTCATATCAAAAGTCCTGTCTGTCAGGGCGTTGTCAGTGTCCTCTCTGCTCCGCGATGTATGTTTCACTGCGTGAGAACATGGTGGGGCATGAGAGCAACATGGCTCGTCGGACACACAAGTAACTAAAGGGGGCGGAGCTTTGCGAACAAGTCACTTCAAAGGAAAACAAGATTTTGTTTCTGACTCTTACCGGCGTCGTGAGCCGTGATGACCAGCGTGAATCTGTCCTGAGTTTCCCGGTCCAGTGTTCGGATCAGGATCAGCTGACCGGCGGATGAGAGGCTGAAGGATCCGGCTTCATTCCCACTGGAGAGTGTGTAGATGATCTGACCGTTAGCGCCCAGGTCATCGTCCCGGGCCACAACCTGCCGACACACACCGAGAGTTAACACTGTGCTTCTGACGTCACAAACTACCTTGTAACCAATCAGATCAACGTGTGATCGTCAACCAGTGGATCTCTGAGTGAGTGAGTGAGTGGAGGCGGGGCTCATTTGCATATTCATAGAAATGCGCATACTAAATGAGGCAAGGGTGTCGGGTTACAGTCAAGATATTTTAAGGCATTAACAAGTTTTTTGTTTCAATGTTATTTTGGTGATCAAAGATGAGTTTTAAGGGATACAATGATTGACTACAGGGGGTCTTTAATGACCTTAAAATTGAATTTCCTGCAACTAATCACAAATCGGAAGAATGGAGCACAAAAACATGATTGCAAATATTGTACAAATCCATAATGATCAATAAAAAAGACCAGTTACCGTTAAGAATTACAAACAAACTCTGAATGAGCGTTTGCAGTGGATCTGAAAGACATAGATGAAAGATTACAGTTTTTTTCGTTAATTGCTTATTATAGCAATTTCTTTGCATTTTATAGAAGCAGAAATGTTCACACGGACTGGTTTACACTCTTGTGAGGTTTTGCGTGAGAGTCTGAAGCGCTGGCACACCTCATTTCCCCTCTCAGGTGAGGTTTGTTTGGATTCATTATGTCATTTATCCGAAGTGTAAAGCGTTGTGCAGTTACACCCCATCACCGTACAGCGGGAAGCCGAATCCACTCCCTACATTTATCATTCCAGCGACGTCAAACACTTCCAGTCACATTTCCAAGTAAGAGCATGGTTTGTGTTGGAAATTTGCTCTTGCGTTTCTGCATGCCAAAGCAAATTCATAAATGCTGTAGAACCAAAGCCGCTCGCTCTAAAGAGATGAACTAATGCTGCCTTTACATGCTAATCCCACTTTTAAAATCGGCACGTTCAAGTCCATATGAGGTTCACTCTTGCCTATTTCTCGGGAAAAGCCCTGAATGTATTGAAGATATTTAGTCAATATCCATATTAAATCAAATGCAACGTCCCATTCATTGACAAATGCTGCATTCACTGTGTAAAATACATGCAATATGCATCAAATGGCTATTTATATATGTAAATAATGCATGATTGTAACCGTCAAGAGGAAACAATGTAGGATGTGGGAAAAATGAATCTGAATGAGCCTGAACAACTCAGAAACTAACAATTATCTCTGAGTTTCCCAGTTGTAAATATGACTTGAGAGGCCTTTCATGTCCAATTTCTGAGTAGGAAACCCATATTTATGTTAATAGTGATGAAGGCCCTATGAAATCTGGTTTATGTTTTCCCAAATTACGTTTTTTTTTTTAGTTTTTTTTTATGCCGTTTTTTTCACATCTAAATATTTCTGGATTCCATTTAAATGGTTAAATTACTTTTTATTAATCAAAAAAAAAAGTTCTAATTAATTGAAATCCTGAGACTTACACAATTGAACAAAAATGTATTAAACGTTTAGCAAAAAATTAAATTTTAGGGCCCTATGAAAATACCCCCCCCCCCCCCCCCCCCCCAATAATTACTTTCTGGATTCCTTTTTAATGGTTTAATTTAGTTTTAATAATCACGTCTAATCAACTGAATTCATAAAATTGTAATTTATACAAAAAAAATCTGGATAATTTTTCAAAAAAAATCTGGATTTAATATTTAATATAAATGTATTATCAAAAACAGCGGTAATCGAATTAAGGCATAAAACATTCATCTTTAAATTAATCCTTTTATATTTGCCAAACAAATTGATGCAAAACAGACATTTATGTTTAAAATGTAAACATGGATGAAATATTGTGTGATATTCCTTAAAAATATAGTTTTAATAATTGTATTATTATTCTTCATTGTTATTGTTCTTATTACTGTGAGTGGTACATTCAACTGTACAATAGTAGGTAACACTTTATTTTAGTGTCCATATGTTACATGTACTTACCATAGTAATAACAGTAAATTATGCATAATTACATGCAACTAAACCCCAACTAAACCCTAATCCTACCCTAACCCTATAGTAATATTACTCAGTACTTAAATATATAATTACACTGTAACAATGACATCTTAAAATAAAGTGTAACCCAATAGTAATATAATTCTGTCATAATTTCTTCAAGTTAAACCGAACTTTTATTTTGGCGGGTTGCGGTGAAGAGCTGTGAGTTTATGCATGTTTATGTACTATCTCTGAAATGGCTGAACTCGAAAGCTGCATGAATGCGGTGTACTTGCCTGTAAGATGTTCTTGGGTAGGTTTCCTAAGTTCTCCTGCACGCTGACGGTGTACGGCGAGAGCTCGAACACAGGCGAGCGGTCGTTCACATCCAAAAGCACAATGTTAACGGTGGCGCGATCCACGCGTGAGCTACTCCCGCGATCCGAAGCCTGAACGGTCAGAGAATACGAAGATCGTGTCTCCCGATCCAGGAGCTTCGCCACCGAAATAACTCCCGTCACCGAGTCGATCCGGAAATCGGAGTTCACGTTCCCGCCGGCGATTGAAAAGCGAATCTGCCCGTTCGTTCCCTCGTCCGCGTCGCTGGCGAAAACGCGCAGGACGTCGGTTCCGGTGAGCGTGTTCTCCTCGATCTCGATGTCGTAGATGTTCTGGGAGAAGCTCGGTGTGTTGTCGTTCACGTCCAGAACCATCATGGTGACCTCCATCGTTGACGAAAGCGGCGGATCACCTTTATCGGTGGCCATGATTATCAAAGAGTAATTCGCCATTTCTTCGCGATCCAGTTCGCCAACCAAAATCACGCCGCCATCAATGTTCCCGATGCTAAACTTGTTTCCGAATGGCCCTTTGAGGGAATATTCCACGTAGCTGTTCGGCCCACTGTCGGCGTCGGTGGCCAGCGCCGAAAACACCACCGTATCTATCGGCGTGTTCTCCTGAATGTACGCCGTTGACTGCGAAGTGAAGGTGGGCGGGCAGTCGTTGACGTCCAGCAGAATGATTGACACCTGGGCAGTGCTGGTGAAGCGGGTCATGGGAGGCGGAGCCAAGTCGTTAACGGTGATGACCAAGTTGTAGAAAGACTGCGTCTCGCGGTCCAAGGGTTTCTTGGTCTGTAAGACGCCCGTGTCGGTGATGGTGAACTGGGACTGCGGGTCACCTGACGCAATCGTGTAACGCAGCTCCGCATTCGGCCCTGAAAAACACCACACATGTTGTTAAATTAATAATGGGTTATTCCTCTGCTGTAACTTATGGTCCGAAGATGATACGCTTCGATTTAGGTCAAAATTAGACCAACAATTTAGGAGGAGTTCGAAAAATTAGGTTTTGAAAGAAAATCTAAATGGTGGATAGGAAGCTCGGTATAATTGATATCTATGTTCTCGGCATGACCCGAGGAATCTATTAAGACCAGTTTCATTACAATAAGCTAATACAATCAAAGGTTATAAGCATTTTTGGAAAAATCTAAACTTTTTGTTTCCCTTCAGGGCATGGTGCCGAAGACACACATACAGAGTTTCGTAACGATACGGCAATGCGCTTGTAAAATATAGCATTTTATGACAAAACTCGTAAAACGCTAAAGAGAGTTTTGTTATAAGAAAAAAGAGCCATTTTTATGTTATAAAAACAAATGTTTAATTTTTCATATCTCCTGACCACTAGGTGGCACTGCGCCAAAACTATCCAGGTTGGCTATCCAGCCGCGTGCTATTCGTCAAATTCGTTTATGCGTTATTCGAGAACGTTTTGACAAATCAACTTGAATTCTATAACTTTTTGTCTGCATTGTCTGAAGATGATCTCGTTCAATTAGTTTTTATCGGGAAATTAAAAATGGCGGAACAGTTTTCATGACAGAAAATGATGTTGTTTAATTTTGTTTCTAGCCCTTATGGCTCAAAATTTTTGACAGTTGGTGGTGCTAGAGTGATTGAGTTAGAGACTCTGAAATTGGTGTGTTTAATGTTCAGATTGTCCTCTATCTGTGATCCAAATTTCATAACTTCCAGAGCGGAAGAAGAAGAAGAAGAATAGGAACGGCAACGGATGCAATAGCTGCCATCTCACCTTCGAATGTTAAATTACTGAAATATTAACTGAAATATAATAAAAGTCCCCCTGTGGTGAAAATCCATCTTTTACTGTTGTTTATGTGTCTATGTGGTGTTTTTAATATGCTTTAAGACAAAGCATGTGTAAGTTCATAAGTCGACACCATTGCTGAGTATTTCCTCCTTAAAACTGCAGTGAACCAAAGACAGTCTCAAACACACGCTTTGAAATCGCTGGTGTTTCTGACGTCACAAACTACCTTGTAACCAATCAGATCAACGTGTGATCGTCAACCAGTGGATCTCTGAGCTGAGTGAGTGAGTGGAGGCGGGGCTCATTTGCATATTCATAGAACCGCGCATACTAAATGAGGCAAGGGTGTCGAGTTACATTCAAGATATTTTAAGGCATGTATATATTTTTTTTTCAAGGAAAAAACATTTAAATATGTAATAATGGTGATCAAAGATGAGTTTTAAGGGATAAAATGATTGACTACACTTTAAAGAAAATAGTTTGGCTGACAAAATGTTTGGGATTCCTTACATTTGAGTATAGTGTTGTGAACTCAGCAACATGCTAACATTGAACTGTGTTAGTAAGAAGAGTCTCGTGCGCTTCACATGAGGAGCACTAATTGTGCAGCACGTGTAGATAGTACTTGGACGACAATTAGCTTCTCATCTGAACATGTAAAGCACATATAGCTAGACATATAGCTTTATGTTGAGGTCAGTAAGTAGAGAAAGACTGTGTTTGATATATGTTCAAATGCGCACACCTATAGATTAAACACGTAATACGCATGTGCACGCCGTTAGCGTTTTCACAGATTCACGTTTTTGAACGTTTTTCAAAAGTTTTCTTAAAGCTGCTTTGAAACAAATTATTAAAAGCGCTGTATAAATGAAGGTGACTTGACTAGAGAACAGCACAGACCGAGTGTCTACAAGAAATATCTTTGGTGTGTTTTGGAGGTTTGGCCGTCATCCATTCACAATGAATGTGTGATTGTCCAGACGTGCTGAAGCTGATAATGCTACAGTACAGGGAGTGTGTGATATGGATCTGCAGATCTAATCTGCTCAGTTCAGAGTAAATGAGCTCTAATTGAGCGTCCGTAATGCCGTTCAGACGGGAGCTCATGTGGAACGCCGTGGCACCTTCCCACACTGGGCCTGTTTACAAAACACCCCGACCTAAACGCTGTCCAGGGTCAGGGGTCAGGGGTCAGGGGTCAGGAAACGCTAACAATGATGTCTCGGTCTCGTGTGCGATGAGGACGGCAGACAAGCAGAACGAGGAAGAAAAGCCACAGGCACAAATGTAGGTCAGCGTAACCACATTAGAGTCTGAGACACGAGACGCGAGACTCACGGACACGCCAGACGAGTCTCACGAAACCGTTCAAAAACACGTGCGGCTCATAATTCACCCCAAAACTGCCTTCACTGTCTGCGCAAAACATCAGTTCTGTTCACTTCAACTCGACCCAGACATGATTCTGTGAGAATCTAAACTAGGTGTTCAATATTAGCATTCGGCAACATTTCAAAAAGAAAAAAACATGATATTAAATGAATGAAGTTCTTTTACTCTTGTAGAAAACTACATGAATATTGTTAAAAAATATGCAAAAAATGTAGAAAATTATGATTTATTTGATGCTATAATATTTGTTTTTGTCAACATTTTAACACTGCAATATGAAAATAACTCTATGACCCTTTAGAAAATAATAATAACATACTGTAAATATAATTGAACTGAAGAACTGGCAAAATGTAGAAAATTATGATTATAAATAATCAATTATCGTGTGTGTTTAATTCAATACAGAAACGTATTTTAAACTAGTTGTGAAAGAGCAAAAACAGGTTGTTGTTTTTTTATCGAAAGGCAAACAACTGTACAGAAATTTATTTTATGCTATAATATTAGTATTTGTCACTATTCTTACACCGAAATATGATAATAAATTAATAAAGGGAATTTAGTGTCATAGAAAACAACATAAAAATCGTTAAAAAACATCCAAAAAGTGGCGAAACACAGAAAATAACGATTATAAATAATCGTGTATTTAGAAACAGAGACGTAAATACTGAAACGTATTTTAAACTAGTTATGAAAAAATCGAAATGCAAACAACAAACTGAGATAACTAATCAACCTACATTTTAATTGAGGTAGAAAACAGAATACAGATTTGCAATTTGAATTTAAGAACATAGAATTAAAATGAATCAAAATTCATAAAACATTTGTATAAAAATGTATCAATTTGTTTAATGAATTTAAATTCTATGCCCTTAAATTCAAATATTTTATAAATACAAAAAAAGTTTGAAAATAATTTTAATATAATTCAAATTGATTTTACCTAATATTTGTGTTTAACATTTTATGTATTTTATGTTCAGTAGAGTAGGGTTTCCCAAACTGGGTTTTGCGAGTTGAAAACGGAATAAAAAATAAAAAAATTAAAAAAAAATTACAAATTACAAATTGAAAAAATTGAAAAAATTGAAAAAATTGAAAAATTGAAAAATTGAAAAATTGAAAAATTGAAAAATTGAATTTTTTTTATAAAAAAACAACAAAAAAACACTTTGAACATGTGTTGTTAAATTATTGAAATATTAATTTGATATATCAGGGGTTCTTCAAGTAAATATTTTAGCTCAGGCAGACGTCAGCATTCTTACGCTGAGATACGATACAAACCGAGGACGTTTTTCAGATCTCCAAAAGCATTTAGTGGAACCCGTACCGTCATCGGCGTCTCTGGTGCTCACGGTGAGCACGGATGTCCCGGGACTCAGACTCTCCAGGACCGAAGTGCTGTACATGGAGCTGTTGAAGACGGGCCGGTTATCGTTGACGTCCAGCAGGTTAAAGTAGACCCGGACAGAAGAGCACAGGCCGCCCCCGTCCCGAGCCTGGACCGTCAGGATGAAAAACTGCTGAGACTCGTAGTCCAGCGGGCGGGTGACGTTGAACACGCCGGTGATGGGGTTCAAGAGGAAGGTGGAGTCCTCGTCATCCTCCTCTATTGAGTACGTGATCTCACCGTTCGAGCCCGAGTCCGAGTCGCTGGCCAGAATCGCCGCCACAATAGAACCTCAATGGAGAAAGACAACAGAGAATACATCAGGGACTGCACTGCAAAAAATGCTTTTCTTACTTAGGATTTTGTCTTGTTTCCAGTCCAAATATAAAACAATTCCTTAAATCAAGATGCATTTACTAGATGAGTAAAATGCCATTCGATATTATGTCTTGTTTTCTGGGGAAATAAATCAAAATTAAGAGAGTTGTTGCTTAAAAAATGTTTTCTGCAAATGGGGTAAGAAAAATAATCTTAATTCAAACAGACACAAGATTATTTTTCTTACCCTTAGCTAATCCTTTAATCAAGCAATGACAAGGCAAATCACACTCAAACCAATCACAATCAAGCATTCAAAAACAATGATAACAATATATAATAACCAGATATATCAACCTCGTAGCTCACAGTAGGTTTAGTCTTTAACGGTACACTGTAACCCTAACGCTCAAATTAATTAATTGGTTTGAGTAGAGCCAACTCAAAGTATTTAGAATTTTCTTTATATTTTGAGTTCACAAAACTGACACATTTTAAGTTAATTGAATCATTTCATGAACTGGTTTCTTTTAATTTAGACAAACTTAAATTGAACTGAAATTCTGGGCTGGGATTTCTATTTCCCAGCATGCTTTGCCATGACACTTAAAAGGGAAAGTAAATGCTAAACTTTTTTTTTTTTTGTGCCAGATTAATATTAAGTGGGAGATTTAATAGTGTTTAATGTTTTGTTATGGTAGTTTAGAAGAGTTTCTGTTAAGTTGGGTTGGGAGTTGGGGGGGTCATCATGGTGACGAGTGTTGCATGAGCTTGCTTTGAGAACAGTGTATATTAATAGTTTTATATTTCTGCATTCATTCAGCACCTGCTAATGTGCATTATGTTAATAATTAGCAAGGTAGCATTTATTGAATCTCATTTTAAATATATTTAGTAGTGGAAACTTGGCTTGCTTACACCAGCCATATAAGCAAGCCAAGTTTCCACTACTAAATATATTAAAACAGAGATTACATGAGAATCTTAAATTATGTATGAATAAGCTTACTCAAATATTTAAAGTTAAGAGCAATTAAGTACAAAATCTGCAAGTACTGCTTACTTAAACGTTACATTTCTTAACTTAAAAAAAATGTATGTAACTGATTACCTCAAATTATTTGAGTTCTGCCAACTTATTGGGGTTTACAGTGTGTGAAGTGAGTCAGTACCTGGGTTCATGTCCTCGGGGATGTCGAAGGAGTACACGGAGCGGGAGAACTTGGGCGCGTGATCGTTGAGGTCTGTGACGGTGATGTTGACCCGAACATCGGAGGATTGCAGGCCGTCGTCGGCTCGCACCAGCAGAGAATACTTCGACCGGCGCTCTCGGTCCAGGCGCCTGGTGGCCATCAGCTCGCCGGATTCGGGATCGATGCGGAAACTGTCGTCCGCTCCACTGATGATGGCGTAGGTCACCAGAGCGTTCGCTCCCTGAACACAAACACACACACTTCCGTCACACACCAACCTGACATAGACACAGTGACATCACTAACCCTAAAATTTACATAAACCCCGCCCCCTGAACACGATTTATAGATTATCAAGACAGAATATGCTAATCAATGGCTAGAAGATAACTACACATCAGCTTCATAAATTCATCAACTACCCGTTCAGAAATGTTGTCTACATGTTGTCACTGACTTCGGTTTGAACATAAAAGGCTAAAAGTTTATGAAAATTTCAGTGCATGTGTGTGTGAGTGCAAGCTGTTGTAGCTCCGCCCCCTGTGCCGGGAGCAACAGCTCATTTGCATTTAAAGGGACACACACAAAAGTGATGCGTTTTTGCTCACCCTCAAAAAGTGACAATTTTAACATGCTATATAAAAATATCTGTGGGGTATTTTGAGCTGAAACTTCACACACACACTCTGGGGACATCAGAGACTTATTTTACATCTTGTGAAAAGGGCATTACACCACCCCTTTAATATACATTTACTGAAGAAGCAAAACGACTGAAGATAATAAGTCTTGAGTTCTGAAAATACTAAAATAACAGTTAAAGTAGGCTTAATTATCATTATTTTCATGTTTTATTAATGATTATGCATTTAATAATTTATTTAAATATTTCAACATTTATGTAATGATTTAATTTTGAGTTATTCGGCCCTCCATATTTAAATATATAGTAAAAGTAAAACTAATAGTGCATCACATCATGTTGAACTTCAGATTGCAGTGGCATTAATTAGTGAGAGTGCAAAGTATTTAATTTCCACACTGGTGTTGAGTTTCTCCAGTCCACAGCTGACAGCGGAGAAACCCAACGCGAGAGAGAGAGAGAGAGAGAGAGAGAGAGAGAGAGAGAGAGAGAGAGAGAGAGAGAGAGAGAGAGAGAGAGAGACGGGGCGAGAGAGAGAGAGAGAGAGAGCGAGAGAGAGAGAGAGAGCGAGAGAGAGAGAGAGAGAGAGAGAGAGACGGGGCGAGAGACACACAGTTGTGCCTTGGGACCGGACGGATATACGGTTCCTCTGTAAACTCAGCTAATAGATCCCCTGATACACACAGCGCTGAACATCTGATACTCCACACCAGTCCAGCGTGGCACATGAATAACGCCGGTGACAGATCGTGACGTCCCCATTCCAGCACAAGACAATACGAGTTCAGACAGACACGTTAAAGAAGAGACGCTTCACGACATCAAAGAGCCGCAGATCATCCAGGGCCTCGAAAACAGAAAACCACAGAACACCTGCTGGTGTTTCGGCCGCATTAAACCTGTTACTCATTTACTGACATTTTAAACTGTACACTGCAAAAAAATGCTTTTCTTACTTAGTGTTTTTGTCTCGATTCCAGTCCAAATATCTAAAAATTCTTAAATCAAGATACATTTACTTGATGAGTAAAATGCCATTCGATGTTATGTCTTGTTTTCTGCGGGAAAAAAATCTAAATGAAGTGAGTTTATGCTTAAAACAAGCAAAATGATCTGCCGATGGGGTAATTATTTATCTTACCCCATCTCTTTCCCCATTGGCAGATCATTTTGCTTGGTTTAAGCAAAAACTCACTTCATTTTGATTAATTTCCCCAGAAAACAAGACTTAATATCTTTTGTCATTTAGTACTTTAGTAAATCTTAAGTATCTTTATCTTGATTTAAGATTTTTTTTGATATTTGGACTGGAAACAAGACAAAAATACTAAGTAAGAAAAGCATTTTTTGCAGTGTGGACATTCATTAAATAGCCTGAATACTGTGGCGTTCTCTTGAAAACTCTCTCTCTCTCTCTCTCTCTCTCTCTCTCTCTCTCTCTCATAAGTCTGCTGGAAAGAAGAAAGCAGAGAGGAAGAGAAAAAAAACAAAAAAAACGAGTGAATATGATTCCTGATCTCTGGTTTTCCCATCAGCCACCTGGGCCTCTTCCGGAGAGGGAATGATCCCGACGCTCGTTTGCTCTGCGGGACGGGGAAATTACTCGGGTTATTATGGTTCACTCAAACTAATGCCATTAAAAAACATTTTGTTGCTTAAAATATAATAAACATTAAATTAAATAAAACAATTATTATTTTTTTGAATACACTTATTTTATTTCAGCCTGTCTCATTTTCATTTAGTTTAACTTGAAGTACTAAAATAACTAAAATGTTAATTAAAATTAATAAAAACCATACAGGCCATATATATATATATATATAAATTACAACAAAAAAACACAATACTAAAACTTTAATTAAAATTAAAATGGAAAATAAGATGAAATAATATTAAATATAGATATTAGATATTTACTATTATAGATATAAACTTTAAAAAAATATAAATCGAAAAACACTGAAATTACAAAAAAAATAATTAAAAACTACAACTACAATAATAAGTTAAAACCTAAATACTAATATTTGGGAAAAAAAATTAACTAATAGAAAAATAAAAATAATTCAAAATATTAACTAACTATAAAATGATAATAGTATATTAACAACACTAGATGACGCTGCACAGACACACATGACCGTATGGATGAACATTCAGACATCGTTTAAATTCGAGAGATGATGAACTTTATGTTCTTCATGAATACACTGTATAATTGGCTTTTGGATGTGTTTACAGTTGTTTATGAATGTTGAAACGTAACATTGTTTGCGTACGGCAACCGCGGCACACTCTGCATAGCAACCACACACACTGACTGATGTTCGCGTCACAGAAACGGATCCAGCTTCTTTATCTTCATCACACGTACGGCTTCATCCGAGACAGATCCGGTCTGAGCTCTGGAAACACGGAGAGCCGTACAGGAATAACCCTGGACGGGATTCAGGCATGCTGTTAGTGGCCGGCTCTAAAACGGAGGACTTTTGGAGCACAAAAATCCCATAATTCCTGACCACTGTGCCAAGGTTGCCATTTAAAAACAAAAAAAGCTGGAAACGAGGATAACCAAGCGGAGAGAAAGTTCCCAGATGAGATTTCTCCAACACCAGTAGTAAAATAAGTTATATCGGAATAATTAAAAAGGTCAAATATTAATGTAATATAAGCTGACACAATAGCTGAATGTAAAAGGTCTAAAAGTTTTAAAGATCAAAGTGCATATCGTCTCCTAAAAGAAAGAATCGATTCTGAACTGAAACGAGTCGTCAGTAATTCAGTCTCACTTCCTATGTTGGTTTGTACCTAATTAGCATAATGGCAGCCTGTGTTCTTGATTGGCTGAGCAGCGTCTCTTAGCTCCGCCCTCAAACACTGTAGTGTATCTGAGACTGGAAGAGTTTGGCTCGTGTTGTTCATGTGGAGAAGACGCTGTTTTCTGAGATTGATCCGGTAAAACCCACGCCATCGTTACTGTTCGTATCACTGAGATCAAGAGCTGAGATTCAGATATGATAATGAGCGTTTGCTTTCTGACCAATCAGAGCAGAGCAGCTCTCAGAGAGGCGGGGCTTAGAGGGACTGAAGCGTTTCAGACGCTGAGAGGAAAGAGCTGACGCTGCACTGGAGATTATGAGGACATTAAAGTGTTTTAGATCTGGATGAATGTGAAGCTGTTGTAGGAGAAACTGAACAACATTAGGAGCCTTTAATATAGTATAATAGGAGCACTTTAAAATAATAAATGCCTTTTATTCAGGGTCTCTGATTATTGTCTTATCCACCATATTCACCGTCATTCACTTCCACTCATTTTATCTGTACAAAAACATCCTGTTACGCTGTTTGATGTTAAAAACTGGTTAAAAAAAACTGGTTACATTTTTTTTTCTATTTTCTATTTTAATTTTAGTTCAAGAGAACACATACTTCTTATTTCCGATCAGTTTTTTGCATACGAGTGTTTCAGTGGCGTCAGAGCATCAGATTTCTCTCTGTGTTCGGTTTAATGTTGTCTTCCTGTAAAGAACGAGCGGTTTAATACTCTCTCTCTCTCTCTCTCTCTCTCTGCCAACAAACCATCATCTGGAGACGAACACGCGACACACTCAGAGAATCAACACTGGAAATGAGCTCTGAAGTCTGAATACCGTCTCAGAACATCAGTGTGTTAGACTGTGTCGCCCTCTTTTCTGCTTGATTAAAGTTAATCTAGCGCTGCGGAAACATGTCGAACGCTGCAGATCATCTGTGTGTGGAGGCGGAGCCAACTGACTCCTCCCACACGCCTGTCCGGAGGCAGAGCCAAACTGACTCCTCCCACACACCTGTCCAGAGGCGGAGCCAAACTGACTCCTCCCACACGCCTGTCCAGAGGCGGAGCAAACTGACTCTTCCCACACAAACGCCTGTCCGGAGGCGGAGCCTGACTCCTCCCACACGCCTCTCCAGAGGCGGAGCCAAACTGACTCCTCCCACACGTCTGCTAGCGACATAATCCACATCAATCCCCATCTGACGGGCTTCATGTGGCGTTCGCTTGCATTCGTCTACTGACTGATGTCTGACAGTCTGACTTTGTGTGTGTGTGTGTGTGTGTGTGTGTGTGTACCTCGTCTGCGTCTGTGGCTGTGATCTGCATTATCCTGAAGCCGTCGCTGATGTTCTCCTGGATCGTGACGTCGAGTGTGTCCGTGGGAAAGATGGGCGGGTTGTCG
Source organism: Rutilus rutilus (assembly GCA_021464565.1). Lineage (NCBI taxonomy): Eukaryota > Metazoa > Chordata > Actinopteri > Cypriniformes > Leuciscidae > Rutilus > Rutilus rutilus. The sequence continues at coordinate 40,500,670 of JAJAQA010000011.1, read as the reverse complement.
TTCACGTCCTGAAGTGTGATTTCAACCTGAGAGAGAAATCAAAACTTCATTCAGTCAACAGATCTTTACACAGAGATTCAACGAGGAAATCAGACAGCTGGAGATTTACATGATTTTACATGAGTAAAGCAAAGGCAGCAGCTTGATAACACACCAATGGTCAATACATACAAATGAACACACACACACTTTCTCTCTCTCTCTCTCACACACACACACTCTTACACACACACACACACACACACAGAGGAAACGCACACAAAAGAGCAGAGAGTGAATCATTGTTCTGGACTCTCTGGTTCTCGCGGGTCTTTTGTCTGAAGAACAGAAGATGGAAATGCAGCATGAATGAACATCTACAGTGAATCCTGAACAACATCATATAACACTGAAGTCAGGAAGCGTTCGAAGCGTCTGACACTGCAAACACACACACTCTTCCTCAGGGTTTCTGTCTCGTTTTCCAGCGCTAATATCTAAACATTCTTAAATCAAGACACATTTCCTGGAGAAGAAGCATGACTGAATTTATGAAGTCTTGTTTAATGAAACATTCATGAAAATAAAGCGAGTTTGTGCTTATTTTTCTTCTCCAGTAAATCTTGATTTAAGAAAATGTAAGTATTTGTACTGGAAAACAAGACAAAAATATTCAATTAAATTTTAAGCTACATATTAATGAACTACTTTCTAAACTTAAGCTTAAATTGGGTTTTTATTTCAGAAACAGATCTTTATTTTCTTTTAGTGCAAGGAAATATTTGGTATCTACAACCTTTTTATCACTATAGGATTATGGAGATGTGCTTTATATGAATGCTCCAGTACATTATTAAAAATAAAAATGATCATAGCGCTTTACATTTCATTACAGGTTCTAGTTATCAAGCACATCATCGCACTTGTATTCTCAAAGAAGTTTGAACTGGTATTGTTTTATTTATAAATCTTATTTGTCTCTCTGCGTTTCTAATTTAAATATTTGCAACAATCTTCATTCTAATGATTTGTTACAGTATATATCTTAAAGTTCCTCGGGTTCGAACAGAAGGGCTTTAAATGTAATGCTTCTTCTGCTTGGAATAATTTACAAAACATCTTAAAGCTGACTATACTTCCATCCGTAAACCAGTTTAAGTTACTTTTAACAGATTGTGTGTTTTATCCTTTGGTAAATTGCTGTTGTGAACCTTGATTGTGTGTTGATGTGTATTTGTATTGTAGTTGCTTTCTTGGCCAGGACACTCCTGTATAAGAGATTTTAATCTCATTGAGTATTTAACCTGTTTAAATAAAGA
>JAJAQA010000011.1:40491872-40494372 GCA_021464565.1 Rutilus rutilus | reverse complement strand
CTGCACTGGCTACCTCTTGCTGCTCGTATCAAGTTCAAGACATTGACACTTGCTTACAGATCTATCACAGGCTCAGCTCCCTCCTACTTTCACTCACTCCTACGAGCCTACATCCCTACCAGAAGCCTACGATCGGTCAACCAGCTACGTCTACCAGAAGCCTATGATCGGCCAACGAGCGATGCCTACCAGAAGCCTACGATCGGTCAACGAGCGACGACTACCAGAAGCCTACGATCGGTCAACCAGCTACGTCTACCAGAAGCCTACGATCGGCCAACGAGCGATGCCTACCAGAAGCCTACGATCGGTCAACGAGCGACGACTACCAGAAGCCTACGATCGGTCAACGAGCGACGTCTACCAGAAGCCTACGATCGGTCAACGAGCGACGACTACCAGAAGCCTACGATCGGTCAACGAGCGACGACTACCAGAAGCCTGTGATCGGTCAATGAGTGACGACTACCAGAAGCCTGTGATCGGTCAACGAGCGACGACTACCAGAAGCCTACGATCGGTCAACGAGCGACGACTACCAGAAGCCTACGATCGGTCAATGAGTGACGACTACCAGAAGCCTGTGATCGGTCAATGAGCGACGACTACCAGAAGCCTACGATCGGTCAACGAGCGACGACTACCAGAAGCCTGTGATCGGTCAATGAGCGACGACTACCAGAAGCCTGTGATCGGTCAACGAGCGACGACTACCAGAAGCCTACGATCGGTCAACGAGCGACGACTACCAGAAGCCTACGATCGGTCAACCAGCTACGTCTACCAGAAGCCTATGATCGGCCAACGAGCGATGCCTACCAGAAGCCTACGATCGGTCAACGAGCGACGACTACCAGAAGCCTACGATCGGTCAACCAGCTACGTCTACCAGAAGCCTACGATCGGCCAACGAGCGATGCCTACCAGAAGCCTACGATCGGTCAACGAGCGACGACTACCAGAAGCCTACGATCGGTCAACGAGCGACGTCTACCAGAAGCCTACGATCGGTCAACGAGCGACGACTACCAGAAGCCTACGATCGGTCAACGAGCGACGACTACCAGAAGCCTGTGATCGGTCAATGAGTGACGACTACCAGAAGCCTGTGATCGGTCAACGAGCGACGACTACCAGAAGCCTACGATCGGTCAACGAGCGACGACTACCAGAAGCCTACGATCGGTCAATGAGTGACGACTACCAGAAGCCTGTGATCGGTCAATGAGCGACGACTACCAGAAGCCTACGATCGGTCAACGAGCGACGACTACCAGAAGCCTGTGATCGGTCAATGAGTGACGACTACCAGAAGCCTGTGATCGGTCAACGAGCGACGACTACCAGAAGCCTGAGATCGGTCAACGAGCGACGACTACCAGAAGCCTGTGATCGGTCAACGAGCGACGACTACCAGAAGCCTACGATCGGTCAACGAGCGACGACTACCAGAAGCCTACGATCGGTCAATGAGTGACGACTACCAGAAGCCTGTGATCGGTCAATGAGTGACGACTACCAGAAGCCTGTGATCGGTCAACGAGCGACGACTACCAGAAGCCTGCGATCGGCCAACGAGCGACGACTACCAGAAGCCTGCGATCGGCCAACGAGCGACGACTACCAGAAGCCTGTGATCGGTCAACGAGCGACGACTACCAGAAGCATGCGATCGGTCAACCAGCGACGACTACCAGAAGCCTGCGATCGGTCAATGAGTGACGACTACCAGAAGCCTGTGATCGGTCAACGAGCGACGACTACCAGAAGCCTGCGATCGGCCAACGAGCGACGCCTACCAGAAGCCTGCGATCGGCCAACGAGCGACGACTACCAGAAGCCTGCGATCGGCCAACGAGCGACGACTACCAGAAGCCTGCGATCGGTCAATGAGTGACGACTAACTAGAAGCCTGCGATCGGCCAACGAGCGACGACTACCAGAAGCCTGCGATCGGCCAACCAGCGACGACTACCAGAAGCCTGCGATCGGTCAATGAGTGACGACTACCAGAAGGCTGTGATCGGCCAACGAGCGACGACTACCAGAAGCCTGCGATCGGCCAACCAGCGACGACTACCAGAAGCCTGCGATCGGTCAATGAGTGACGACTACCAGAAGGCTGTGATCGGTCAACGAGCGACGACTACCAGAAGCCTGCGATCGGCCAACGAGCGACGCCTACCAGAAGCCTGTGATCGGTCAACGAGCGACGACTACCAGAAGCATGCGATCGGTCAACCAGCGACGACTACCAGAAGCCTGCGATCGGTCAATGAGTGACGACTACCAGAAGCCTGCGATCGGCCAAAATCACTTTCCAGAACATTCTCATTCACAGATCCACGCTGGTGGAATGAACTGTGTATTTTGAGCACTTCTTGCGTTGTTTTTGCCTCTTCACGATGACTCGCTTAATTTAGTCCTCGTTTGTAAGTCGCTTTGGATAAAGGCGTCTGCTAAATGACTAAATGTAAATGTAATTATACACCGTACACGC
>JAJAQA010000011.1:40479372-40484372 GCA_021464565.1 Rutilus rutilus | reverse complement strand
ATTGTTATGATTTTTTTTTTTATATGAAATATATATTTTCAAAAACATGTTTTACTCTAAAACTGTGAGAAAATCAAAGTCATAAATATAAACAAGTTATGCTCCAAATGTGATCTTGATATCTCAGTAAATGAGCTTTCAGTGAGAGTGTGTTCGGCTGCAGTACCAAACGCTTCCACTAGAGGAAACTCTCTCATTCGTTTATAATGCGCTCGTTTCTGACCGTGAGGAGCACAAGTGGGACTGTTGTTTACAGGACCATTTAACCTTTATGAATCATGTCCATGATTTGTTTTTGTGTGTTTACACAGCAAGTGCCAAAACCTTTAACGTTACCAAGTTTCGTACCATTCCGAAGAAAAAAGAAAAAGAAAAAAAAAAGTAAAATTTTTCAGTCAAAAATGAGCACTAAATTGTGAAGCAGGTGAAACTGAACTCGATTACTGGAGTACGTTTAAAAAATAAAAAATAAAAATTATTTACAGCAATCTTATTTTTTTACAGTGCTCAGATGAAGCTCAATAATGATAAAACAACTTTATCTCAGACGTTTCTCGAAGGAAGTGTTCAGAAACTAGCGGTCGGCGATACGTTGCAAGGCTGATCGTTTGCATTTTGGAATTATCTGCATTTTTAAGTGTTTCTCCTTTTGCCCGATAAGTGTAGGAAGCTACTTTTATTTTGACAGCGCAGACACGAGCGTAATCTTTAAATCCTTGATTTCAAACTATGATGCGCTTTATCATATTAGTGTGATATGTCACTGTGTCCTATATGCAAAATTAGTCTTTATTTGAGAAAATATGATTCCCAGTGCACAAAAACTTACCAGATTACTGTGTTACCACATTTACTTGCTTTTTATTTATCTTTTATTAATTATTTATTTATTTGTGGAAAAATACTGTAATCAGGGTTCCCACACCTTGGTTAACTTCAAATTCAAGGACCTTTCAAGAACTTTCCAGGTGGAATATCCTCAAATTCAAGGACTTAATGTGGGGACACATTTCAAATGAGAGCAAGGTTACATCGTGTTACCTTGTAAGATACATTGTTACAGTTTTTTATGTGTCAAACACAACTATGCAAAAAAAACCTTTTTTTTTTGCATTGATTTTTGGCCATATGACAGAGATCAGATATTCTATTTGTTATATTTCTGATTTGCATAAAACTGTGAAGAATATTCGGTACATCCTATACTGTATTCTAAAATGATCTGATATTAACTTTTGCATGAAACGTTGAGGTACCATCGTTGTAGTTTGGTGCAAAAGCACTTAACGTCAAACACTTAACGTAACGCGAAAATGCGCGTAACGAACGTAAATCAAGCAAGCTAGTATGCATGGGCCACGAAGTGTTGGCGGAATAACACATTAGCGGACTTGAGGGAATAATATGGAATTTTTTCCAGAAAACATCTCGCACAAAATAAATTCAAGCACTTTCAAGAACCTGTATCTATGTATGTTTATTTTCAAAAACTTTCCAGGGCCTTGATTTATTTTTTTCAGATTCACAAACTTTCAAGGATTTCAAGGACCCGTGGGAACCCTGTGTAATAGGATTATAGAATCAAGAAGTCTGTTTATTTTACAGATTAATTTTTTGTTTTCAAAATTAAAATAATATATAAATATGTAAATAATAGAATTTAATTATTATTTATATATTTATAAATTAAAATAATATACAAATATGTAAATAATAGAATTTAATTATTATTTATATATTTATAAATTAAAATAATATACAAATATGTAAATAATATAATTTAATTATTATTTATGTTTATAAATTAAAATAATATATAAATATGTAAATAATATAATTTAATTATTATTTATATATTTATAAATTAAAATAATATATAAATATGTAAATAATATAATTTAATTATTATTTATATATAATATAATTTTTATAAATAAACCATAATCAAATTATTATTAATTTATAAAATACATTATATTATATATAAATAATAACTAAATTATATTATTTATATATTATTTTAATTTAGAAAATAAATCTGTAAAAATAAACAGACTTCTTGATTCTATAATCATTTGATTTATTTATTAAATAATTAATGTATTATTTATGTATAAATCTAAATATTTATAATATAAAATATTATTTATGTATAAATCTAAATATTTATAATATAAAATATATAAATTATTTATATATTCATATATAATATATGGTTTCATATTGATTCATTTTACAATTAATTATGTATTATTCAGTAAATCTAGATTTCATTGCAGCAATTGTTATGCACGTTAATTCATTTAAATACTGTGTATATACAGTATATATCTGCTTTATATCGACCATCAATAAATCCATATCGTTCTTCATCCATATTTGAGACTCTTCTAAAACTCTTCAAGCTTCTGGAAAGCAGGAGAAACACTGAGACGTAAACGAGACCTTTCCTATGGAAAACAAAATGAGAGGAAAACAGTTTGGGATGTAAATGTCTGGAACACAAACAGCAGCATGTAGAGTGTGTGTTGGTGTAATAAGGCGTACACAGACGCCTCTGTCACACACACTATCACTCCTCGTCATCAGACGGCTGAGGGAAAAACAGATTTCCCGAGTCTGAACTCCGTCGCCACTGATAAAACTCCACTTTGTTCCGGTCGCTTCCAGACATTATTAATGTTCTGAATCAGTGTGTTCAGTGGCACGAACTCAGCGCAGTAAAGCGGAGCGTGAACACACTCGCTGATCGTGAATCTATAACTCCCTCTGTAAAACACACTGTACTTCCATAATGTGACGCATTTCAGGTTTAAAACTGGATGATCCGTGAGGAAAACGCTGGAAACTCAAACAGAAGTTCTGGGTTCGGTTCCCAGGGAATGCATGAGCTGATCTTCGCTTCGGATAAACGTGTGTAAATGTTGAGGAGTGAGTGAGTGATTCAGACCAGAGGAGAATCTCGAGTTTACAACAAAACAACAATGTTCCTCTCGAAGTTATGAACAAACGTTCTTCCAGTAGCAGTAATGAAACGTCCGTTCAAAGTTATCTGGTCTTTAAAAATGTTCTCGAAACATTATACATCGTTCATGTAACGTTTTTTAAATGTAACTGTTTCTGTTCAGAGAACATTCAAATGTAACAAAATGATCAGCTGGAATGTTCCGTTACGCTCGAGTAACCAAGACAACGCTTTTAAAGCACTTAAAAAATTGGACATTTTGAACGTTCTGAGAACATTCAGAAATTACGTTTTCATAACTTAATGGGAACGTTAACAAAACACACTCTCTCTCTCTCTCTCACTCTCACACACACACACACACACACACTCACACAAACACACACACACACTCGCTCTCTCTCTCTCTCTCTCTCTCACACACACACACACACACACACTCTCTCTCTCACACACACACACACATACACACACACACTCTCTCTCTCTCTCTCACACACACACACACACACACACACACACACACACACACACTCTCTCTCTCTCTCTCTCTCTCTCTCACACACACACACACATTCTCTCTCACACACACACAGACAGAAACTCTCTCTCTCTCACACACACACACACACACACACACACACACACTTTATCAGTCTTTACTTCACTCATAAATTCTCAGGATTAAAGCGAGAGAGAGAGAGAGAGAGAGAGAGAGAGAGAGAGTGTGTGTGTGTGAGAGAGAGAGAGAGAGAGAGAGAGAGAGAGAGACGGGGGATGAAAGCGAGGCAGGCCTATAGAAATGCAAAGAAGTGGCCCTTCTTTTCTCCACTTTATTCCCTCGTTCATTTGCTGTCCCGAGGCGGACAGGGGGAAGAAAAGATGGACGGTTCTCAGAGAAGAGACTTCATTAATGCACAGTATTTAACAGCTCTACGTGTGTGTGTGAGTCCGGGACAACGGCACCATCCGTCAGACCTCCATTCACACACACACACACACACACACACACACACACACACACACACCGTCATCAGAGAGACAGACGTGCTCATCCGTAACATTCACAGCACAAAACACTGAAACAACACTTTCATACTGAAGCCATCCTTGAGTTTCATAAAGAGCAGGAGAGAGAGAAGAACCACAGTGACTCAGAAGTGCTGAAACTATCCTTCAGTGTGATTTTCTTTTAAAGAGATTAATACTTTCACTCATCATGCATGTGATCATAAAGTGCCAGTAAAGACACATTTATAATGTTACAAAAGATTCTGTTTGAAATGAATGCTGTTCTTTTGAACTTTCTATTCATCAAAGAATCCTGAAAATTACAATATATGCCCATTTTCACAAAAATATGAAATGTTTTCAACACTGATAATAATCATAAATGTTTCTTGAGCATCAAATCATCATATTAGAGTGATTTGTGAAGGATCATGTGACACTGAAGACTGGAGTAATGATGCTGAACATTCAGCTTTGATCACAGGAATAAATTACACTTTACTGTATATTCACATAGAAAACAGAGATTTTAAACTGTAATAATATTTCACAGTTTTTACTGTATTTTTGATCAAATAAATGCAGCTTTGATGAGCAGAAGAAACTCTTTCAGAAACATTAAAACTCTTCCTGACCCAAAACTACTGGGACTCTGAACGGTCTGTTAAACGAGGACACTGTCACTTTAAGAGTGAATGATCGCAGGGTTTCGCTGCTGCTCCACAAACGTGAGATGTTTGACTGAGTTTATGTTTGATTCACGAATGCGGTGGTGAATTTCATCTCCAGCATGAGACGCTCTGATCCTGTTCCTCAAACAAACCCTGTAATTATGGCCAAAGAATGAGACCCTGAAAGACCTCAGAGACGCAAGACAGCAGCAGATCCTGAGAGCAGAGAAACTGGGGTGTGTGTGTGTGTGTGTGTGTGTGTGAGTGCGAGTCTCTATTGTGTAGGAGTGTGTTATTAACCCCTGTGGTCTCTCATCAGGACAGTGTTTCTTCTCTCAGACCACCAGCGAAGA
>JAJAQA010000011.1:40469372-40474372 GCA_021464565.1 Rutilus rutilus | reverse complement strand
TTCTCTCCGCGTTTCTCTCCGCATTTGCATGTAAAAGCTGAATGCTCCTCGCTTCCCCGTAACCATGGCGACCGCAGAAAAGGTGCAAAATTCAGTCGGCTGAACTTAAAACGACTTTATTAAAGTGTCAGTGATCAGAGACAGACACAGAAGCGCTCAGTGTTCGCCGTTACACGCTCAAAAAGCTTAATGACCTGCTAAGAGCATTACGCTCTAAAGACTTGTTGATGCTCACGCCTGGAGAAAAAAAAGATTAATTCCCTGAAAATTGCAGGAATTTGAGCGAAACACAAGAGCTTTTGTGCTGGAAGAGCCAGTGGGAAGCTTTAGATGCGACGCACCGTTCCCGGCTTTCAGAGCTGTCGTTCAGTCCATTAAACACACCTCGCCTTTCACGATATCACAAAATATATGTGTAATGAATGAACGGTTGGCTTGTAGATTGGAACGCTGTCCAGCTGACATTGAACGTTCTGTCAAGGTTACGAACAAACGTTCCTCCAGTAACATTAATAAGAGTTCTCTGGTCTTTAGAGCATTATATTATACATCGCTCGTGGAATGTTTCAGTTGGACGTTCATGTAACAGTTTTTAAATGTTGCTTCTTGTTTCGGAATGTTCAGAGAACGTTTAAAAGTAACGTTCTCATAATGTGTGATGAATGGAATGCTCACGTAACGTCTTTAAAACGTTTAAAAAAGGATGGCTTGTAGAGAAGAGCATGATGGGAAATGGGCGGATGATCAGGAAATGTTTCATTCATTCGGTCCGCATAAATTCCACAAGTTTCACAGATACAAATAAAACAAATCTTTTTGAAATATAAACGGAAATATTAGATTTATAAACATTTTCAGGATAGATGTTCTCAGTTGACATTGAACGTTCTGGCAAGGTTCTGGACAAACGTTCCTCCAGTAACATTAATAAGAGTTCTCTGGTCTTTAGAGCATTATATTATACATCGCTCGTGGAATGTTTCAGTTGGACGTTCATGTAACAGTTTTTAAATGTTGCTTCTTGTTTCGGAATGTTCAGAGAACATTCAAAAGTAACGTTCCCATAAAGTTTAATAGACTTTATAATGTGCCTTTAATAGAGTTTCTTTGTCTTTCCGAACACAAAATGAGATATTTAGCACATACATGATGCCCATAAGCTCCATATAAGTGCTATAGAACTAAATGATATCAAACTATATTGGTATTAAACTCGTGCACGAGTTATATGTGTGAAAAACAGACCCAAGTTAAAACTGTCAGTACGTTCTTCTCTCTCGTTTAACATACTAAGTTTCCTTCCCTCTTCCTCCTTTTAAAACAGTGTTTTTAAAGTGCTTTACATAAAACATATCAAATATCATAAGCAGTAAAAATAAAAATAAAATGTTGTTACTCTGCAAAAATGATGCTCTTTCTACATTTACTGGAGAAGCAAAATGACTGAAGATATTAAGTCTTGTTTAAGGAAAAATTTATTAAAATTAGATGAGCTTATGCGTAAAACAAGAACAGATTTCTGCTAATATGGAGCTTTTCGGTCACTATTTAAGTCCAATTTTTTTTTTTTTTTATGTTCAGAAAGACAGAAAATCTTACGGACTCATTGCCAACCAAAAAAATATATATATTTTCAGCAATGTCATTCTTTCCGTCCTCTAAATCTGGCCGGTGTAAGGAGTGGACGTCTAGCTGTAAAACAGGGAAACAAACCCCACAATAATCACACACTCAGAATATCCTGCGAGGAAGAAGATCAAACTCTTTGTGCTTCTCCGGGACGTCCTGGGGTTTATCCGCTCTCCGTCGGCTTTGTGTAATTAATGAGTTTATGATTTATGCACATAACTAATAACAAACAGCATCATAAATAAAAAGCAGCTCTCTAACGAAGATCCTCATAATTACCCAAATGGGAGTCATAATGAGCTGGAAAAATGCATCAGAAAACTCTGGAATGATGAAATATGAAATATGAGCTTTATGGCGTTGTTTATGATGACACTCGATGAAAAGCGACAGCTCTGTAAACCGAGAGAGCGAGGGATGATTTCACTGTAAGACCAACAAACACACACAGAAAATAACAGTGATCTGGCAGATGCGGATAAACACCGCACTAATTCTGCTTCAACACACAGACGACACAAATAAACATGTTCCCAACGCAACATCCTCAGATCCCACACCACGGGAATACTGCTTTCTGAGAAACCACGGCTTCACTCCCAATGAAAAGACTGTCATCACTTATTTACACTGTCATTAAATCATTGAGATACTATTATAGTTTTTATTCATATTTTATTTACATGTTTAATTCACTTTCATTTTTATATGGCTAAAATGCATGAATGTAATTTTTTACATAGTCCATTTTTATTCATTTTTTTGTTAGTTTTACAAAGAAAATCATTATTAATAGTTTTTTTAAATGTCTATATAGTTTTTACGAATTTTTATTTCCATTTTAGTTATTTTAATACATCTAGTTAAACTAAATGAAAATGAGAAATGTTATGTATATATATATATTGCATAAAACATTTGTATACAATTTTTACCTTTTTTCAAAAATAAGTTAAATTAAGTTTTAGTTTTAGTTACATTAATTTTAATAAAGTAAATTTCAGATAATAATTTTTTATTAATAAACATGCTTTATTTCACCCCAGTTCATAGCATGATCTCCATGCAGGTCACATAATATATGTGACCCTGGACCACAAAACCTGTCACATTGGTCAATTTTTAGCAATTGAGATGTATACATCATCTAAAAGTTGAATAAATAATCTTTCCATTGATGTATGGTTTGTTAGGATAGGACAATATTTGGTCGAGATACAACTATTGAAGTTCTGGAATCTGAGGCAAAAAAATCGAAACATTGAGAAAATCTCCTCTAAAGTTGTTCATTTATGTTGGCGATTGTGCTGCATTCACTCACACAAATACATGTTTTATATATTTACGGTAGGAAATTTACTAAATATCTTCATGGAACATGATCTTTACTTAATATCCTCATGATTTTAGGCATAAAAGAAAAATGGATAATTTTGACCCATACAATGTATTGTTGGCTATTGCCACAGATATACCCGTGCGACTCGAGACTGGTGACGTGATCCAGGGTCACATATATATATATAGAGAGAGAGAGAGAGAGTAAAAAATGAAGGTGTTTTTGAAATAAGTCTGTGGCGAGGCAGGATTTTCAGTGAATAACAACACAAAAGTAGAAGTACAGCTTTATATGACCTAGTTATGATACTCTCATAATACAGAGATTGGGCTAAACATCTCCTTTTGCTATTAACTGAAGAAAGAAAGGCTTGGAACGACATGAGGGTGAGAAAATAATGACCGCATTTTCATCCGAGCCTGAAGTAACCCTCGAAACGAAAAAACCCAGCAGGAGTCGGCCAACGTGTGACGACGGTATTGAGTTATCTGAGCGAGCCGCCTGAGAATTCATATCCACGGCCCAACATAACATCCATATGGAAGAGATTAGCATCGGTAAGCAGGTTTCTTTCACTCCAACACTAATTTTTAGAGGCTGTTTGAAGGATTTTCGGACACACAATCCTGGCGACTATGCAAACACTGAAATAACATTCGCACACACACACACAGGTCGCTCGACAGATCAACTCCAGATGACCAGTGAACGAGGACACACACCTAAAACACCTGAAGCAGGTCTGAGATCAGGTATAAGCGGATCCAGACGTGACGATGGCCGATGATCTGAGGAGCCGTCTCGGGTTACGGGTCACAAATCTGATGCATTTAAGCACTTAAAGGGTTAGTTCACCCAAAAATGAAAACTCTGTCAGTAATCACTCTCATGTTGTTCCAACCCCATCAGACTTTCGTTCATCTTCGGAACACAAATTAAGATATTTTTTATGAAATCTGAGAGCTGTCTCTCTCCTCCATAGCCTTCTATGGGCCCTATTTTAACAATCTGAAACGCAAGTAACTTTGTGGGCGGATCTCAGGCGCTGTTGCTATGATACCGGCGGGATAAATGACTCCTGCGCCCGACGCAAATCTAAAATGGGTTGGTCTGAAGTAGCTTCATTACTCATAGGTGTGGTTTGGGCGTAACGTGAAATAAACCAATCAGAGCGTCATCTCACATTCCCTTTAAGAGCAGGTGTGCTTGTTCCATGGCGGATTGCTATTATAACGGCGGATTTGCCAGGAGCGGTTCACAGTCGAGGAGACCGACGTTCTCGTCAGGGCCGTAAAACACAGAGAAGTGACATTGGGGATGGAGAAACACACACAAATTAGCTTCGGTTAAAGGCGTATAATAATTTGGGTAAATGTGTAAGCTAGATTTATGCCTATTATTTCACATCTTCATGGACACAACAATGATTTCCCTCGTGTGGAATATTTTTCCTTGTAATAATGTGTGATTTTCTAAAAATGAGAACTGCTGCATCTGTGTGTAGATGAGAGAAGAAAAGTGTATGTGTTGTGCACACGCTACACTGATTATGGCCAAGCATGCGCCCTTAAAATAGCCTCTGAATAACATGCGCAACGCGCCACTGACTTTAGACGAGGTTTCTCCTGGTCAGTGGCGGAATTGTTTTCTGAAACTGCAAAATAGCACCAGGGAACGTTTGCGCCGGAACACGACTCCTCTTTTCACTGAACCGCCCCCGGGAGCGCAAGTTCATTTCCTAATTTACCGACGTGCGTCTGTGGAGGGAAAAGTCCGCTGTGCGTCGGGTGCAGAATAGGAATGATACATGCGTCGTGTACAAAGACAATTGCGCTGGGTGCAAGATAGGGCCCTATGGGTTCGAAACTTGCCATCCCAGAAAAGTTAGTAAAGACATCGTTAAAATAGTCCAAGTGACTACAGTGGCTCAACCTTAAGTTTATCAGCGTCAGAACGGAGGCTCACTATTGGCTGACGCTGGTCATGTGATGCGTGTGATGCTGGCCAATAGTGAGCCTCCGTTCTGGCGCTG
>JAJAQA010000011.1:40444372-40464372 GCA_021464565.1 Rutilus rutilus | reverse complement strand
AAAGAAGAGGAGGAAATGAGTGAAAAGTCTATTAAGAGTTGCCCCGCCTTTTTTTCTTGAACCAATCAATTAATCTTAAATTGGGTTTCTGAGTAAACAAGCAGTATGTGAATAGTACAGATTACTAGATTTTTACAATTAAGTTAAGACATTACAGGTTTTTTTCAACTGCTTAGGGCTGCACAATTAATCGAATTTCTAATCGCGATTACGATTACGGATGCCACGATTACGTAATCGTTCAAAGCCGCGATTACAAAAAAAAAAAAATCCACTCTGCGTGCATTTAGAGCATGTTATGAGTGGCGAATCACAACTACTTCAGAAAACCCAGCACAATAGGAACTACCAGGCAGTGACGTAGCCTATGTGTACGGTGAAAAAAAAAAAAAAGTATTTCACCTCAGAAAAACGGACGTTCCTGTCCTGTCAGCCGTTATACTGTCCTCGTAGCGCACACTCTTCAATTGCACGCGCAAATGCGGAGGCGCGCGCCGTGTATCGCTTCACTGTATATAAAGTGCAAAGGAAACTACGAGCATGCAACGTTGTAAATTAGTAAGTCATGAAATAAAAGTAAAATACCAATAAATCACGTTACTAGTACGTCGTGTGTTAGTTGAGAAGGATTTGCATGCAGGTATGATTTTCATTATTCACAAGGAGCAGTTTCCATGTTTCATTAACAGTTCTTGTTAGTATTGTGTATTCACCATGGTAACTGTCGTTTCAATATTAACCCCAAAATGCCACTTTATTTTCACTTTGTGTTATTTTTTATATTTGTAAAAGACTGTGGTGGCTCATACCAACATTGTATTAACAAAAGCTAGTTTGGGACTGCTATTTAATAGCTTTAGCTTAGGCCTAATGTTTATTTATTAGTAGTCTTAACTATTAGTCATATTCTAACAATTTATGTCTATGTTAAGTAAAGGGGGACAGTACTTGTGTGTGTGTTCACAATTTTTAAGTAAACATGTATAATAATATGCATATATATATATATATATATATATAGCCTATATATATATATATATATATATATATATATATATATATATATTCAATGTAAATTGTGATAATCGTAATTAATAATCGCAATTACAATTTCAAGGGAATAATCGGCAATTATGATTTTTGTCATAATCGTGCAGCCCTACAACTGCTTACACACATTTTCTTAACTTCGCCTCTTTTTTCTCAAAAACTTTACGCACAAATCCAATTATTGCACACACAACCTATTTACTACTTTGCCTTCTGTTGAAACCACATAACTGTGATTTCTTGTTGAATCACTGCTTCAATAGGAAGAGAGTTACAATGATATAAATGAAGTTCCAAGTGCCTAACCAAAGCGAACACTGATCATCATAATGGTGATTTCAAACTAAAACATTTGAGGAAAATCAACATCAATATATGAAGTCAGCTTATGTGATGTTCTCTCATATTATTCAGTTGCATTGACAAATCAACATTCAAGATGACTTTGGGAAATGAGTGAATGCAACTAGACAAAGAAAAGGAGGAAATGAGTGAAATGTCTATTAAGAATTTTATGTAGCAAAATATCTCTTCATTCACTGATGTGTCCAGGTCGCTCTCACTCACCATTATATGTTTGGTCTAAAACGCTAAAACTGCTCATGTTTCACCGCAGGACAGCAAATGTAAGTACATTTTCTGCCATATTTGCAGGACTGTGATATGAAGAGTGAGTGAAGTAACATATTTTAGCAACTGTGTGAAAGTGAACAGCACATAACAGGCACAATACCGCTATAAACATGAATATCAATTGGTACAATATGAGTCACATGACTAAACTTACGTCATCGTTTTTAAATACCTCTGTCTTGACAGTCCACACTACAACACGAAAACGGCGTTTTCACATTTATCCACTTAGGCGTTTTCAAAAAGCTTTGTTTTCATTAATAAAAACAGTGTGACTGAAGGCCAAACCGGAGAGAAAAAGACACACATTAGTGTGGACAAGGCCTAAGAAAGAAACAAACTAGTCCATCCTGCTCTTTTGTGTTATTAATATCCGCAATCACGCTGTCCAGGCGTCTGATTTGTTAAATTTGTCGCTGCTGATAAGAGAGATTAGTCCACTAGTCTATATTTTACCCAGGATTCCCCTCTCTCTCTGTTAGAGCGACTCTCCAGTCTGAGATTAAGGCCTGTGCTCGCTCTGAGCTGAAACAATACAGCAAGCCTGCCAAAAAACAAAGCCCACATTCTCAAGTGCAAAGCAATTTATACTTAATACAACCCAGATCGGCTAAAAAAGAACAGGGGGAGGGAAGAAAACGGAGGAACTTTAGTAATGCACGTACGGTTTAGCTGGATATTTTCGCTCAGGTTTTTCCACCACATTCACACAAATGACTTCAGCACATGTTTCAGAATACACTACCAGTCAAACGTTTTGGATCGGTAATTTTTTTATGTTTTTAAAAGAAGTCGCTTCTGCTCACCAAGGCTGCATTTATTTGATAAAAAAAAAAAAAAAAAAAATATATATATATATATATATATATATATATATATATATATATATAATATATTGTAAAATGTAATTTATTCCTGTGATCAAAGCTGAATTTTCAGCATCATTACTCCAGTCTTCAGTGTCACATGATCCTTCAGAAATCATTCTAATATGATGATTTGATGCTCAACAAAACATTCATTATTATTATCAATGTTGAAAACAGCTGTGTAAACATTTTCAGGATCCTTTGATGAATAGAAAGTTCAAAAGAACAGCATTTATCTGAAATAGAATCTTTTGTAACATTATAAATGTCTTTACTGTCACTTTTGATCAATTTAATTCATCCTTGATGAATAAAAGTATAAAAAAATATAATAAAAAATTAAATAAAATTTCTTACTGACCCCAAACTTTTGAACGGTAGTGTTTAATGTTACAAAAACTTTATTTCAGACAAATGCTGTACTTTTGAACTTCATATTCATCAAAGTATCCTGAAATAAAAATGTAAATAAGAGTTTTCGGCTTTAATAATGATCATAAATGTTTCTTGAGCATCAAATCATCATATTAGAATGATTTGTGAAGGATCATGTGACACTGAAGACTGAGTAATGATGCTGAAAATTAAGCTTTGATCACAGGAATAAATTACACTTTACTATATATAAATTTTTTATTCATATATATATATATATATTTTTTTTTTTTATCAAATAAATGCAGCTTTGATGAGCAGAAAACACTCTTTCAAAAACATAAAAAAATCTTACCGATCCCAAACTTTTGACTGGTGGTGATATTGTACATTCCCTTAGATTTCCTTTCACACAATATGGAAAAACCATCAAAATCAATCACTGACACCAACAAAAAAACAGAAACTCACCTCGGCGTGTTGCGTTCTGGGCTGGCTAGCGTCGGATTCGATGGCGTACACGTCCAGCAAGTACAGATCCGAGCCTTGCTCCCGGTCCAGTTCGGCAGCCGTTTGGATCATCCCGGTGTGGCGTCCGATGGTGAACAGTCGGCCCGCGGCCTTCCCTCCGCTACGAACCGAAACTATAAAAAACTCCACCTTGGTGCCGGTGCCACGAGGACTGGAGGCGTCCAGAGAGATAACGTTGGTTCCCGGCGGCTGGCCTTCCTTTAAATTGGTGATGTATTTGGGTTGGGAGAAAACCGGGCCATCGGTACCCTGAAGGAGTATCGTTAGCTCCGTACGTGAGGTTTTGCGATCCGTGCCGTGATCCGTAGCCGACACGGTTAAACTATAGATGAGCTTTGAGGGAACGAGCTGAGATGCTAATCTGATATCTCCACTGTAGCGATCCATTATAAACGTGTCTGAATCTCCTCTTACAAGTTCGTACTCCACCTCTCCGTTCGCCCCTTCGTCTGGATCAAAAGCGATCACAGTTGTCAGAATGGATCCGATCACGATGTTAGATTCTGCAACTAGTGCATTCTGGGAGATAAACGTCGGGATGTTGTCGTTTTGGTCCGTCACCCATATAGTGACGTTTTTAAGAGCGAAACGGCGAAACTCAGATGGCACGGCTTGGTCGGTGGCTTTGATTGTAAGCTCAAAAAGGTTTGAGAACTCTCTGTCGATGTTTTTATTCGTGTAGATAATGCCAGATGAAGGGTCTATGCTAAAGTGAGCACCCCTGGGTGTCTGCTGGACGATGGAGTACTCGAGCTCGCCGTTGATATCGGCGTCCGTGTCGTGAGCCGTTATAGTCATAACCGAGGTTGAGAGCGGGAGGTTTTCAGGGATTGACTTAAAAATGTCACCTGGTGTAAAAACAGGAGGGTTGTCGTTAAAATCCCTCACGTGGATTAAAACCGGAATTGAGGAAGACTTAGACGGCCTTCCGTTATCTTTAGCCGTCACGTTGAGTTTGTAAAGGGACTGAGTTTCATAGTCAAGTTTCTTGACTAGGAAGATGCTGCCGGTGTTGGGACTGATGCTGAAAGTGCCGTGGTTGTTTGTAGCAGAAATGCTGTATGTGATTTCAGCGTTGGATCCCGAATCAGAGTCCGTGGCGGTTATCGAGGCGACTAGCTCTCCAATCCGCATGTTCTCCAGCACATCCACTGTGAGGGTTGATTTGGGAAAAGACGGAGAGTTATCGTTGTCATCCAGAACGCTGATGCTAAGCACACAAGTGGATGACAGAGGCACAATCCCAGAGTCCTCAGCTATAATTTTAAGGGAGTAAAAGGGCGTCGACTCGAAGTCTAGTTTTCCCACTAGCGTAACCTGACCAGAGCTGCCATCAATGCTAAACTGTTTTTCCTCATTTCCCTCTATTATGTCATAGCGAACAAGTCCGTTTTTATTCTCATCCACATCTGAGGCAGAGACTCGGAGCAGTTGCGTCATATTTGGTGCGGATTCAGAGATTGAGCCCTGGTAAATGTCTTTGGTGAACTTCGGTGGGTTGTCGTTGATGTCTTGTATGTAGACTTGAACTTTAGCCTGGTCTTTGAGAGGCTTGGGAAGGCCTTGGTCGGAAGAAACGACTGTGAAACTGAACACCGAAGCTCCTCTTTGTCTCATGAGAGATTCACGGTCAAACTGTAGCGTGCTAGTCAACACGCCCGTAATGGCGTTGAGCTCGAAATTTAACTGTGGCGTTTCAAAGGAGTAACGGACTTCGCAGTTCGGCCCGAAGTCTTTATCCTCAGCGAAAACACGCCCGACGAGAGATCCTCGTTCCCGCTCTTCCTCGAAGTGAAACACGTAATTAGTGCTGTTGAAAAGCGGACGATTGTCGTTGACGTCGTCGAGGAGAACTGTCACATTAACGCTCGCGCTCAGCGGCTCGACGGCTCTGTCTTTGGCCACCACTAATAAACTATACCGATCTTGTACTTCTCGATCCAAATCTGCTTTAATATACAACTGTCCATCGGGGAAAATCCCAAAAACATCGTTCGTGTTCCCGCTAGTGATGTCATACACAATTTCCCCATTGAGCCCAGAGTCTTTATCGCTGGCCTCCACTTTAAAAAAACGACTATTTACCGGCTCGGATTCTAAGATGGTGACTTCGTAGGAGAGCTGGTCGAACACTGGCGCGTTGTCGTTTACGTCGTACACGCTAATGGTGAGAATAAAGCTGGATGTGCGCTGAGGGACGCCGAGGTCAGAGGCCACGACCTCCAGCTGGTAGGAACTGGTTGTGACCTCTAGGGGGCCGGTTAGAGAGATCAATCCGTGCTTTTCGTGAATGTGAAACAAACCTTTAGGGTTTTGTTTGAGGCTGTACACGATCATGCCATTTGTGCCCTCATCCGGATCCGAAGCTTTCGCCTGGAATATATGAAGACCGGCGGCCCAGTTTTCAACAGCACTAACGTGCTCGACAGCATGAATAAAACGAGGTGCGTTATCGTTTAAATCTTTCACTGTGATATTAACTACCGCTTCCCCTGTAATCTCCCCACTCCTAGCGACCACCGTTAGCTGGTAAAACGCCTGTTCTTCTCTGTCTATAACACCCGAAGCTACGATCTGTCCAGTGCCGCGTTTAACATCAAACAAACCACGTTGGTCGCCCGAAGCGATTAAATAAGTGATATTAGTGTTCAGATCTACTGTTGTGGCCGATACAGTGCCAATAATGCTATCAATCGCCACATTTTCAAACATAACGAAGCTGTATTCGTTCTGACTGAATACGGGAGGGTTATCTTGCGTATCTATAACCGTGATCGTGACTATAGCGTGTGCGTGCGAACGCAACCCGCCCCCGTCGGTCGCCGAAACCTGCAGCTGATACGCGGTTTTTTCCTCTCTATCAAGTGGCACTACAGTCGTGATTTTACCAGAGTTGCTGTTAATGTGAAACTTGTAGGAGTCACCAGCAGTGATGGCGTATTTAACAGTGCCGTTGCGACCCAAATCGGGATCGGAAGCGGTTACAACACTCACGAATGAGCCAGACGGCTCGTTTTCTTTAACATTAGCGAAATATTGCACGGGGTAAAACACCGGGCTGTTATCGTTAACATCTTTCAGTGTGATATTGACTTTGCAGTTGGAGTAAAGAGGAGGCGTTCCTGCATCTGTGGCTTTGATGTACAGAAGATAAGAGCTTTCCTCTTCTCTATCTAACTCAGTTGCTGAACTCAAACGGCCTGAAATCGCATCTAATCTAAATTGATTCTGAACGCTAACAGGGGTTTCTGTGTCAAATGAGAATCGGATCGTGCCGTTTGACCCGAGATCCGAATCCGTCGCAGACAACACCACAAGCTCGGATCCGACAGGGGAGTGTTCGACTAACGAAACGTGATATGTGTTTTGCGTAAAAGTAGGAATTTGATCGTTAACGTCTGTTATATTCACAATCAATTTGGTGTAGGAGATTCTCGGCTGCAGGCCTTGGTCTTTAGCGCTGATATTTAGCACTATTTGAGATGCTTTTTCTCTGTCGAGTTCTGCCGCACTGGTCACCAAACCACTGTTCTCGCTGATGGCAAACCAACCCAAACTGTTTCCAGACACAAGTGAGTAACGGAGATTGGCGTTCTGCCCGGAGTCTCCATCTGTAGCCGAGACCCCTTTAATGTAACTGCCTTTGGGAATGTCTTCGCTTATGTCTACTTTATACACAGCTTCCTGAAATATAGGCGGATGGTCGTTAATATCATTCACAAATATAACCAAACTTGCGAAAGACGAGCGAGACACGGGCTTGCCGTTATCTGACACTGAAACAGTGAGGTTGTATGAGGAGATTCTCTCTCTGTCTAACACACTTGCTACTTTGATTAGACTCAGATTTGGGACGGGCGAACTGTGGACGTCAAAGTGTCTCTGCTCGTTTCCACCGAGTATCGAAACCGTGATATTACCGTTAGCAGTGGACGAGTCTGAATCAGAAACGGTCAGTAATGCCACGACCGTCCCAACTTGTGCGTTTTCGTCCACCGAAGCGAATTTGGACGTTGTAGGGAAGTAGCGAAATTTAACAACAGGGTCGTTGTCATTAACATCAAGCAATTTGATAGTCGCTTCAGACCTGACTGAGAGAGAGGGAATGCCGTTATCTACAGCATGGATGGTTAGGGAATACTCTTTCTTAGTCTCATAATCTAACCCGTCCTTTATAATAACAGTCCCGGCTTTGGGGTCAATCTGAAATGGAGTTCCTTCATCTAAAGAATATGTAATATCAGCATTCGCACCCTCATCCAAGTCCGTGGCTGATATCTGAAGTACACTGGAGCCAATGGCAGAGTCCTCAAACACACTGGTCTGATACTGGTCCTGGTCAAACGCAGGCGGGTTGTCGTTTATATCCTGAATTGTGACGTTTACCTGCAGGTAGCCGAATTTTTTAGGTTCTCCTTTGTCTTCAACCTGGATTAGGAGCTGATAGAAAGGGGTTATTTCTCTGTCAAGCCCTCCTGTGGACACGAGGTGCAGAAACGCGCCTTCACCGCTCGGGTTTACGGTGATATCCAGGCGAAATTTACGCTGATCGTTCCCGTTAATGATTCGGTAAGTCGTGTGATCCACTCCATTGGTCCCGATGTCTGAATCCGTCGCGGTGTCTAATATAACCTGACGCCCGTTGCTCGCGTCCTCTTTAAACGACACCACGATCGACGCGTCGGGAAACACGGGCGCGTTATCATTAATATCCAGAACCACGATGCGCACTTCAGTTGGGTAAGTCGGCTGACTGGATAAAACCACAACATTAATGATATTACTCGGCAAAACTTCTCGATCGATCACTGAGGACGTGTATATGACGCCCGTCGTGGCGTTGATGGAAAAAAGTTTGTGTTGTTCGCTGAATCTGTATGTGAAAGTGGGTTTGGTGTTGATAGTGCCCACATATGTGCCCACTGGCTGCTCTTCCAGAACCTCAAACTCCTGCCGAACTTGACTGGATAAAGAATAGCGCGATAAAGTCCATAAAACGAATAAAATGAGGTGCAAAGTGTCCATAGATGTACCTGAACGCGCCATGATCACAGATCCAGTCAGGGTTTCTCCAAGCCTGATACATTCAACTCACATTTGCATTGTATCCAAAAAAAAGAAAAGAAAGAAAAAAAAGATGGATATGTATCCAAATGTATCCGCGTTTGGTGTTTTAAACAAACTTAAGGTAAAGTTGAGTTCTTACTGTTGTAATTCCACAGGTTTTAATCCTTCAAAAATCCTTTTACGGGAGGAAAAAGAGTTCATTCGCATGCAGTAAAATCCTGTCAGAATTTCACCCAGTAGAACTCAACGCGTTCCTCTCATGATGATGATGAAGAAGATGATGATGGAGTTTCCATTGTGAGGAAAAAGGAAAAGTTCGCCGTCAGTAAAATCCTCAGGTCTCACACTGCACAAGAGTTTTTCCTGAAGGAAATAAAGGAGCTCTAATATTATCCCTGTGATTCTGATACGGGATGTCCCGCGGAATAACGGTGACCAAACTTCACTTTACTGCCCTGACAGAGAACAAAAGCCCGAGTTGCGAAAGTGCCCGCCCTCCTGTCCTGCTATTGGCTCTCTGTGTGAGACCCCGCCCCTATCTGGCTCCCCTTTCTATTGTAAAGTCATCGCCTCGGCTGCTGATTGGACGAGGAGGATGTCAATCACCGCATGGACTGAATATTACAAGCGAGTTGCGCTCCAGGTATTGGATGTACCGTTATGTGCCCACAATAACATTCCCAACTTAACTTAGTTTTTATAACTCTCCAATAAATACATTTATATATTTGGTAACACTTTAAAATAAGGTTCATTAGTTAACAACATTAATTATCACGAACTGATAATGAACTACACTTATACAGCATGTATTAATCTTTGTTAATGTTAATTTCAACATTTACTAATACATTATTAAAATCTTGTTAACATTAGTTAATGCACTGTGAACTAACATGAACAAACAATGAATGACTGTATTTTTATGAACTAACGTTAACAAATATGAACAAAAACAGTAACAAATGGTTATGTTCATATTAGTTTAAACATTAACTGATGTTAATGTTATTGTAAAGTATTAACAAAATGTTTAGCAAATGCTTGTAAATGTTGCTTTTATTTTATTTGATCACAATGAATTTTTCCCCCAATAACTTTATATTTAAAGAACGTTTTTGATGTTGAAAATCACAAGCTTTATTTTTTTTCATATTAGAGTTTCTCATGCTCGGTTGGGAAATGAGCTCTATTAGTTTATTAAGTTACAAACACAATCAGAAGCAACAGTTTCTCAATGAAGCGTCCCTGTAGTTCGAGTCTCCGCAGATTCACCAGCGCGTGGCGCCATCTAGCGGTCATACACAGCAGTCTAGAGTTTAACAGATGAAGCCTAATCAAGTATGGCAGGGGTCAAAATATCCTTTCTTTATTAACTGGTAGTATAAAGCTTCTTCTCATCTGAGTGGAAATGAAATGTCCAGCAGGTCCGGTTCTCGGACACCATCAGACAGTAAATCCGATTATCCGCCTGGATCTGCCCTCGTTCCACTAATCTCCCTGCGTTCAGTCCTGTATCGTTATTCTGTTTGTGCTGATCTTTTAATTGGGCCCGATGCCTTGATGTTTCTTTCCTCTTTAATTAAAAACGTCTGCTGGGTCTGATGAGGCTAATTTTAGCCCATTAATGCAGCATTCATGTTCCACTGACCTACTTGAAGAACAAACAAGTACACAAACGCACCAGGAAGCGTTCGAGACTTTATTGATTCATTGACTAACTGATTTAAAATAGAAATTATGCCTGCTTTTGGGAAAAAACGAAAAACTCACCAATGCAAACATACGCAAGAACTGCATCAGTCCAGTGTTGTGTTGCTTTCTAACATCTATAGTTCAAAACTGCACTTGTTTCAACCCAAATCTGGGTCTAATATGGAAAACCCAGCCGTTGGGTTACATTTCTAACAACCCTGTGTGCCGTAGTAAATGTATTTTGTGAAGTCTGTCCTCCAAAATTAAACTTTACAATAAGGCCCTGTTGCAAGACATTTAATGCATTAGCAATACATTAGTTACAGTAGTTAATAAAAATACAACTGTTTATTGTTGGTTCACGTCAGTTCAGCTCCATTATATAATCATGTTAACAGATTGATAGTGTAGTTAATGTAAAGTGCAACCATAAAACATCACTATCATCATATTTTAATAATATCTTTTTTGAACCAATATAGAAAATAATAAAACATGTGTAAGATATCATGTGTTTTTGAGCTGTAATGTGACATATAGTTATTAAATATAACATTTTCTGGCCAAAACAGTGATTTTGTATGTTACTTTTTTACAGTTTTGCTGTTTCATGATTTTTTTGTGCTTTGCGTTGCTGAAAATTAGTTGTTTAATGATTTCTTTATTAAAAATTACTCTACGCTGCAAAAAAGTGTCGTTTTCTATAAAAAAATATCTAAAAATTAAATCACAATACATTTACTTGAGACGCAAAATGACTGTTAAGATATTAAGTCATGAAGTGAGTTTCTCCTTAAAACAAGAACAAATATCTGCATATGGAGTCAGAACAATAATCTTAATTCAAAGGGAAACAAGATTATTGTTCTCTGACTCCATTGGCAGATATTTGTTCTTGTTTTAAACACAAACTCATTTTGATGCATTTTTCAGAACTCAAGTCTTAATATCTTCAGTCATGTTTCTTCTCCAGTAAATGTATCTTGATTTAAGAATGATTAGATATTTGTGCTGGAAAACGAGACAGAAACATAATTTTTTGCTGTGTGTGTGTGTAGTGACAACATGCCCCGGTTTATTTAAACATGTCTGATCACTCAGTGAACTGACACACACACACACACACACACACGTTGAGAACTGAACTCAGTCAGTGTGTAGACAGAAGCAGTATTGTAGAGTATTAGCTGGATATACGAGCGGCCGCTGTTTGTTTAACACGCATTCAGGGTTTAAACGGTCGTTTTAATTTCCCCTGGATTTTCCCTCGAACACACTCTGTCTTTCCCTCTGAATGTTCCTCTGTTCCCTCTTTCTTCCAAACCGCAGCGTCTCGTTCCTCTGTTACAGGAAATAAAGTTTAATCAGTGAGTGTGGAGAGTCTGAGCGCTGATATACGACATAAAACACTTACTGTACATGAAGAAACCACAGCGAGACTCTGTTCACTCCACATCATCTTCATCATCATCATCATCATGTGTGTGTGTGTGTGTGTGTGTGTTTCTGTGCAGGGCTTCAAGGGATAGTTCACTTTAAAATGAAAATTAGCCCATGATTTACTCACCCTCAACTCATCCTAGGAGTATATGACATTCTTCTTTCAGATGAATTCAATCAGAGTTATATTAAACAATGTCCTGGCTCTTCCAAGCTTTATAATGGGAGTAAATGGGTATATTTTCTTGAAAGTCCATCAAAGCACATCCATCCATCATAAAAGAGCATCTTTCCATCATAAGTGCATCTATCCATCATAAAAGAACATCTATCCATCATAAAAGTGCATCTATCCATCAAAAGTGCATCTTTCCATCATAAAAGAGCATCTTTCCATCATAAAAGAGCATCTTTCCATCATAAAAGTGCATCTATCCATCAAAAGTGCATCTTTCCATCATAAAAGTGCATCTATCCATCATAAAAGAGCATCTTTCCATCATAAAAGTGCATCTATCCATCATAAAAGTGCATCTATCATCATAAAAGTGCATCCATCCATCATAAAAGTGCATCTATCCATCAAAAGTGCATCTTTCCATCATAAAAGTGCATCTATCCATCATAAAAGAGCATCTTTCCATCATAAAAGTGCATCCATCCATCATAAAAACGCATCTATCCATCATAAAAGTGCATCCATCCATCATAAAAGTGCATCTATCCATCATAAAAGTTCATCTTTCCATCATAAAAGTGCATCTATCCATCATAAAAGTGCATCTATCATCATAAAAGTGCATCCATCCATCATAAAAGTGCATCTATCCATCATAAAAGTTCATCTTTCCATCATAAAAGTGCATCTATCCATCATAAAAGTGCATCTTTCCATCATAAAAGTGCATCTATCCATCATAAAAGTGCATCCATCCATCCATCATAAAAGTGCATCCTATCATCATAAAAGTGCATCCATCCATCATAAAAGTGCATCTATCCATCATAAAAGTGCATCCATCCATCATAAAAGTTCATCTATCCATCATAAAAGTGCATCTATCATCATAAAAGTGCATCCATCCATCATAAAAGTGCATCTATCATCATAAAAGTGCATCTATCCATCATAAAAGTGCATCTATCCATCATAAAAGTTCATCTATCTATCATAAAAGTGCATCCATCCATCATAAAAGTGCATCTTTCCATCATAAAAGTGCATCCATCCATCATAAAAGTGCATCTATCCATCATAAAAGTGCATCTATCCATCATAAAAGTGCATCTATCCATAATAAAAGAGCATCTGTCATCATAAAAGTTCATCTATCCATCATAAAAGTGCATCTATCCATCATAAAAGTGCATCTATCATCATAAAAGTGCATATATCCATAATAAAAGTGCATCTATCCATAATAAAAGTGCATCTGTCCATCATAAAAGTGCATCTATCCATCATAAAAGTGCATCCATCCATCATAAAAGTGCATCTATCCATCATAAAAGTGCATCTATCCATAATAAAAGAGCATCTGTCATCATAAAAGTTCATCTATCCATCATAAAAGTGCATCTATCCATCATAAAAGTGCATCTATCATCATAAAAGTGCATCTATCCATCATAAAAGTGCATCTGTCTATTATAAAAGTGCATCCGTCCATCATAAAAGTACAATGTTTTATAACAAGGACACATATTAGGGATGGGCGATACCACTTATGTTTTCGATAACATACTGATACTTTCAAGGCCAGTATCGCCGATACGATACTATATGATACCTCTAAACTGAACTTTTAAATGAAACATTTTCTTAAATTATTGAATTACTAAGAGTAAAATGGGAATTGAGACCCACTTAACATTATATTTGAAAGGCATTTTAACATTCAATACGCCTTAATTGGAACTTATTAGAATATATTTTTTGTTTACACATGGTTAAAATGTTTACTTGTAGTGGTAACCATGGAAATCTACAAAATATTACAGGCCTAATTGAACTATGGTCATTATAATGTTCATTTTCATAAGGGACTGCCAGTGACCGGCTGTTGCAACTGTTTTTATTCTCGGTAGTCCGAGGTACAGTTGTGGCAAGTGTAAAAATCCCTCTGTCTGTGCAGTCCTTGTGTGCCCAGGCTTTACCGGACCGGCACCGGAGAAGCTTTCCAAGCACACAACGCAGAACTCATGTTAATCATCAGATGAGTCCTGAAGTTTCTGCTTCTTCGGTTTGGATTTTTGTTGTTGCCGAAATTCATTTTTCTTTAAGCGGCAGACCTGCTTTTCTCCGCCTCCAGTTGTTTTTCCACGGGAGTATCTGTAAGGACCGCAGTTTCCCTTCTTTTCCCGCTGTCGTCTGCTTTCTCGGGCCAGCTTTTGGGCGTGGACGGATGGACACGGGTGAGAGAGTTGTGTCTCGGACACCAGGCTCGGACACCACACATGAGCCCCTTTCACACAGCGCGATGATCCCGGGAAATTGCTGGGAAATTGCTGGGAAATTGCCAGAACGCCTTCTGTGTGAACGCAAACACGACTCGGGATTGATGCCGGCATCGATGCCGGGTTGGGGATCTAGTAACATTGCCGTGCTCAGTCCCGGAACGCGCACTGTGTGAACAAAAGCCGTAATAATGCCGTGTCGTAGTGATGACGCTGAAGCCGGGATCGTTCACCAGCTGTGAAACGGAACATAATGCGCAAGTTTATGATCGAATCAGAGAAAAAAATGCACAAGCGTGGTTTCATAAGCAAACTTAAGACGCTGCTGAGACATGACAAGTCACATCGATGTCACGTGTCTTTACGGGATCTTTACGGGCCAAAATCAAACAAACCCGGGTCAAATCCCGGGTCACTTTATCCGTGTATTTTCTGGAATCTCAATTACCCCTTTTCCACCAAAAAAGAACTGGTTCGGAACTGGTGCTGGCTCAAAGTTGGTTCAACTTGCGAACCTTCTCAGAACCTGTTTGTTTTTCCACTGACTAGAGAGCCCGGCGAACGACGCCGTTACGTCACTGTGTACGTTGTGTGGGAGATCTCCGAATAGACACCCAATTGATCTTATTACCTGAGGCGTCTCCAAATCGACACCAATACTGTTATCTGGGGCGTCTACTAATCGACACCCAATTCCTTTATACTCTAGCTCTTGCGTCTTCAGTCGACAACTGGCTGAGTCTTACTCTAACTAAATTGCTTCCCTAAACTAGCTTCCTTCCTAAACTAGCTTCCTTCCTAAACTAGCTTCCTGTGCAGGAATAAATCGACAAACAGACCTGCAAATGTCCTTTAAATGCTTTAATCACGGCCAGGAGATCTTCCCGAGCAGTTCTCAGGGAATCTCTCCCAAGAAGCAAGGCCGGAGGATCTCAGACAAATTCCATTGAGAATCCCACTGGAAAATACGGATACAACAGTTTTTATAGAATCAAGGAAACAAATAAGACTAACATGTCACCTTCAATATGATTGGTTCAATTGGTTCAAAAGCCCCAACCTTTTCCCTCTGTCACTGGCACAAGCAAACTCTGATTTTGTGATTACTGATACACACACACAAACTCAAAGTCACACGTTTTCCCCAAAGAGTTTGGAAACATTAAAAGCATATGAATGTTGTTCCTGCAAGAAAAACAAATGTTAGTTGATTAATTAAAGTTGATTCATTCAAATCCATCACATTTGTCATACGTCTTAGCTTTCCCAGAAACACTTGCGCCAACTTCAAGCATAACAATTACAATGGCGGACTACATCGTCTTTCTGCAAATGTTTCTCCTGGCTTTGCGATCCTATATTGTCGAACTTCTTCTCGAACGTAACCTCTGTCTATAGTAATCCAGACGAGCAGCACAAATGTGTCCTAAATGTCTTCTTCTGACCCCAATGTAGGATCGCAAAGCCAGGAGAAACATTTGCAGGAAGACGATGTAGACTCGCCTGTCTGTCTTCCTCTCTTTGATATTTGGCATGCTGTAAGCAATCATGTTTCTACTGACTATCTTTATATAAAAAAGATAATTACCTTAAAATATGATTTGATGACATTTTACATTTAATTTGCACATACTTTTCGGAAACTCGGCACTGTTTGAACGGCAGTGTGTGTGAACACTCTCTGTGATTGATTGGTTCTGACTTGCAGCATTTGCGTGTGTTCAGATCAAGCGTGCCGCACAAGCCCTGAAAAGTGAAGCCAAAACGTCTCGATCGCCCCCCGGTGACTGGTCCTAGTATAGGTCATAAGCCCCGCCTCCCCATGTTATTCAACGGGACGTGAGACCAACTAAACAAATAAATTACACTTCAAATATCTTTTTTCCAAAGGTGGTTTCTTTCATTTGTTGTCGTTTTTATCACGGTGATGTAAGTTCAAGTGTCTGTTTCAAAAATAAGTTGGTTTTTAGTTAGTTAGGTGATGCGGTGGTGTAACGTCATGATTGACAGCTGTGATTGACAGGTTCTCGAGCGAAGTAGTCACTGAAGCACCAACGGACATTTTTTTCGGGATCTTCAGAGGACTGAGGAGATTGTATTTAATTTATTTTAACAAGCCTCTTGTCGTACTGCAATCAATTTTTAAAAAAGTGTGCAGAATCCACTCTCCCTGATTGCATTCTGCGAGAGTGAGGGCGGAGCGTTGATCTCGCGGCTTTACTTCCTGCTCACTACTGCGCAGGTCTGGTCCTGAGATCGCTACTGCGCAGGTCTGGTCCTGAGATCGCTACTGCGCAGGTCTGGTCCTGAGATCGCTACTGCGCAGGTCTGGTCCTGAGATCGCTACTGCGCAGGTCTGGTCCCGAGATCGCTACTGCGCAGGTCTGGTCCCGAGATCGCTACTGCGCAGGTCTGGTCCCGAGATCGCTACTGCGCAGACTCAAGTTCCAATATGTCAGCGCCATATCGGGACTCTGGCGGCTTCAGTTTTCATCAATGGAAGAGAGCGAAGGGGCGTCGTCCATCTTTTTTTACAGTCTATGGTTCAGATGAGCAGAAAATAGTTCTACTACACGATTATTCACGAACATAGGTTATTCATCCAATTCAATGCATATTGTACGCATTAAATTTCTTGTCAAATATTTCAAAATAACTGGAAAAAAAAAAACTGTATATTGATATTTTTGAGTATCAATACTTTCGATACTCGACGAAAGTATCTTCATATCGATACGCCCATCCCCTGCACATACTGGTGACGCACATGATAACTGCGACGTGCCCACAGCGCCACCTTTAGAAGCACATTTGCCATTGACGGGTTCGGGTGTGCGTTCTCTCGCTCTTATGACGTGTGTGCTGGAAAGGACATTTTGAAGTGTAGCCTATAAAACTACGTCATCGATTTATTTCATGAGATGTTAAGTGTAATGTAAGGCTGTGATATCATGACATGTAACGCGATTGATTGTATTTTGAGTGTTTTATTGATGCGTATAGCTTTCTCTGTTGTATATGGGTAGACTGAAGGAGAGAGACGTGTATCACTCACTGTGTATTCCTGCATCCCGAGACATGATCTGACAAGAGCACACAACCACTGTTACACAGGTGAAGTTCCAGAGCATTTTAATACCGTTTATATAATATTATAGTATTTTTATTTACACACACACACACTCTCTCTCTCTCTCTCTCATACTTAGACACACACACACACAGAGAGAGAGAGAGAAAGAGAGAGAGAGAGTGTTGAAAATAAATGATCTAAATCTTCAACTGATATGCTGTAAAAAGTAGATTTATCAAAAAAACAGCATTAATATTTACTAAACTCGAGTGTGCATTATTTTTTTCTAATAATTCAACGGCCTGTCGTCAATTATTCCGCTTGTACTGCGGTTACCACACTTTGAAACATTGTTCACTGGATAATATTAATAAAAAATTTGTTACATGTAGGCTATATAGCACTTTTCTGGACACTCAAAGTGGGAATCTCCTCAACCACCTCCAGTGTGCAGCTCCACCTGATGATGCAACGGCAGCCATACTGCGCCAGAACGCCCACCACACACACACACACACACACACACACACACAAGCTTACTGGTGGAGAGGAGACAGTGATGAAGGCCATCAGTGTATGGGATGATTAGGAGGCCATGATGGACAGATTTGTCCAGGGTTACACTCCTGCTCTTTCCCGAAGGACATCCTGGGATTTGTAATGACCACAGAGAGTCAGGACCTCGGTTTAACATCTCATCTGAAGGACGGTGCTCTCTGACAGTATAGTGTGTGTCCCCGTCACTACACTGGGGCGTTAGGACCCACACAGAGCACAGGGTGAGCAGCGCCCCCTGCTGGCCTCACTCACACTAACACCTCTACCAGCAGAAACCTGGATTACCCAGGAGTCTCCCATCCAGACTCAGCCCAGCAGTGGTGACCAGTCGTGGGCCACAGGGGGATGCTGGGAAATACTGGATGTATTTCAAGACATTTGTCAGGTTTTATTTCAGGTTGTCATTAATGCTCTTGTGTGTAGGACTAATTTCTTACGCATCTCATCCCACGCCTCCGTTGTTAATACCAAAACATCCTTTTAGAGAGAGAGAGAGAGAGAGAGAGAGGTTGCAATAATGAGACAGAAAAACATGTGTGTCAATATTATTTTATTTATTTATCAATTCATGCGTTAATTTTTTTTCTTTTGTTTTTGCCGGCTGCCTTTGACGTCCGCTTCCGTTTATTTGTTTCTTCATCTGGGCGATCCAATACTGCACTCGCCCAGCTGTTAAAATGTTCATATTCACCATAAATATTCAAATGTAGCCTAGTTGGGGCTGTTCTGCCCGTCAGTGCTGTGATTGTCCAGCAGGGGTCAGTGTTTCCCGTCAGTGCTGTGATTGTCCAGCAGGGGTCAGTGTTTCCCGTCAGTGCTGTGATTGTCCAGCAGGGGTCAGTGTTTCCCGTCAGTGCTGTGATTGTCCAGCAGGGGTCAGTGTTTCCCGTCAGTGCTGTGATTGTCCAGCAGGGGTCAGTGTTTCCCATGATCTCCGCTGTAACACACACTCACTGTGACACAGGTTCAGGTGTGGAAGAGGAATGTGTGGAGTGTGATTGGGCAGGATAAGGAAAACTTTGCAGACCTGGATTCCTCCATGAACCTGTGCTCATGTTCTTCAGGAGAGGGAACGTTCCCAATCATCTGATCTGCTGTCCAAACTAAACATCTGTTGGGCTCCTGGAAAACAGCGGGATCGATCGGTTCCACACACACACACACACACACACACACACACACACACACACACACACAAGAGTCCAGAAGCTGAACACTGTTCTGTGTGTGAAATCTGTAATGTCAGCGTTTTCATTCCTCAGCCTCATGAAGATCATTTACACCCGCAATCAATCAAGAGTTAGCCTGAGAGCATCATATATCAGCACAGCTCTCTCTCTGTCTGTCTCTCTCTCTCTTGTCTCGCTCTCTCACTCTCTGTCTGTCTGTCTCTCTCTCTCTTGTCTCGCTCTCACTCTCTCTGTGATCTCTATTTTGAAACTATTTTAAGAGTAACCATAAGCATATATTGTCATTAGCAGTACTGTGCTGACTAGTTTTGATCTGGTATTGATTTGAAGTGTTACTGCAACACACTATCATCACTCTACAGCAACACACTCCGCATGTTCAGCTGTAGTAACCGCGCTGGTGAGAAGAGTGTGTGTGTGTGTGATAGACAAGAACTCTACAGTTTTCTCCATCTTGCTGAGACGTTCCTTCAGTCATCTGCCAGACACACTCATGCTGCAGATATTACTACTACAGCGCTTCAAGAAGAATTATGATTTTTTATTTTTTTTATTTTATAATTATTTTGTATACATAAATACACACATGCATGTATATGAAATGGGTTATTTATATATAAAATATTTATATATAATATAAATGATGTATAAATATCTATACAGTATACATGCAAATATATTTCTTAAATATATTCATGTGTGTGTGTGTATTTATATATACAAAATAATTATACACAGCACACACACACATATATTATGTGTAAACAATTGTTTTTTTGATGCGATTAATCGTTGCCCAGCACTAAATAAATCTAAATTTAATTAAAGTTTTAGTTTTTTTTTTTTTGTCATTTTAACTTTTACTACATCAATTTAAACTAAATTAAAATAAATGTTTCATTGGCAGCTAGCTAAAATAAAATACATTTTAATTAATATTTCAGTTAAAGTGTTTAATGTTTTTCAGCTACATTAGTGAACTATAATACACCTTTTTGTGAGGATCAAAACCTAAAGTAAAAATTAATTTATAAAATGTAAAAAGTTAAACAATTTAATTAA
>JAJAQA010000011.1:40406872-40439372 GCA_021464565.1 Rutilus rutilus | reverse complement strand
CCTTTCCCCCATTCCTGCAGCTTTCCACCATTCCCCTGCGCCTTTCCCCATTCCTCTGCACCTTTCCCCATTCCTCTGCACCTTTCCCCCATTCCTCTGCACCTTTCCCCCATTCCTGCAGCTTTCCACCATTCCCCTGCGCCTTTCCCCATTCCTCTGCACCTTTCCCCATTCCTCTGCACCTTTCCCCCATTCCTCTGCACCTTTCCCCCATTCCTCTGCGCCTTTCCCCATTCCTCTGCACCTTTCCCTATTCCTCTGCACCTTTCCCCATTCCTCTGCACCTTTCCCCCATTCCTCTGCACCTTCCTCTGCACCTTTCCCCCATTCCTCTGCACCTTTCCCCCATTCCTCTGCACCTTTCCCCCATTCCTCTGCACCTTTTCTCCATTCCTCTGCACCTTTTCTCCATTCCTCTGCACCTTTCCCCCATTCCTCTGCGCCTTTCCCCCATTCCTCTGCACCTTCCTGTGCACCTTTCCCCCATTCCTCTGCACCTTCCTCTGCACCTTTCCCCCATTCCTCTGCACCTTTCCCCCATTCCTCTGCACCTTCCTCTGCACCTTTCCCCATTCCTCTGCACCTTTCCCCCATTCCTCTGCACCTTTCCCCCATTCCTCTGCACCTTTCCCCATTCCTCTGCACCTTTCCCCCATTCCTCTGCGCCTTTCCCCATTCCTCTGCACCTTTCCCCATTCCTCTGCACCTTTCCCCATTCCTCTGCACCTTTCCCCCATTCCTCTGCGCCTTTCCCCATTCCTCTGCACCTTTCCCCATTCCTCTGCGCCTTTCCCCATTCCTCTGCGCCTTTCCCCCATTCCTCTGCACCTTTCCCCCATTCCTTTCCCCATTCCTCTGCGCCTTTCCCCATTCCTCTGCGCCTTTCCCCATTCCTCTGCGCCTTTCCCCATTCCTCTGCGCCTTTCCCCCATTCCTCTGCACCTTTCCCCCATTCCTCTGCGCCTTTCCCATTCCTCTGCACCTTTCCCCCATTCCTCTGCACCTTTCCCCCATTCCTTTCCCCATTCCTCTGCGCCTTTCCCCATTCCTCTGCGCCTTTCCCCCATTCCTCTGCACCTTTCCCCATTCCTCTGCGCCTTTCCCCATTCCTCTGCACCTTTCCCCCATTCCTCTGCGCCTTTCCCCATTCCTCTGCGCCTTTCCCCATTCCTCTGCACCTTTCCCCATTCCTCTGCGCCTTTCCCCCATTCCTCTGCACCTTTCCCCCATTCCTCTGCACCTTTCCCCCATTCCTCTGCACCTTTCCCCCATTCCTCTGCACCTTCCTCTGCACCTTTCCCCCATTCCTCTGCACCTTCCTCTGCACCTTTCCCCCATTCCTCTGCACCTTCCTCTGCACCTTTCCCCATTCCTCTGCACCTTCCTCTGCACCTTTCCCCCATTCCTCTGCACCTTCCTCTGCACCTTTCCCCCATTCCTCTGCACCTTTCCCCCATTCCTCTGCACCTTTCCCCATTCCTCTGCACCTTCCTCTGCACCTTTCCCCCATTCCTCTGCACCTTTCCCCCATTCCTCTGCACCTTTCCCCAATTCCTCTGCGCCTTTCCCCCATTCCTCTGCACCTTCCTCTGCACCTTTCCCCCATTCCTCTGCACCTTCCTCTGCACCTTTCCCCATTCCTCTGCACCTTTCCCCCATTCCTCTGCACCTTCCTCTGCACCTTTCCCCCATTCCTCTGCACCTTTCCCCCATTCCTCTGCGCCTTTCCCCCATTCCTCTGCACCTTCCTCTGCACCTTCCTCTGCACCTTTCCCCCATTCCTCTGCACCTTCCTCTGCACCTTTCCCCATTCCTCTGCACCTTTCCCCCATTCCTCTGCACCTTCCTCTGCACCTTTCCCCCATTCCTCTGCGCCTTTCCCCCATTCCTCTGCACCTTCCTCTGCACCTTTCCCCCATTCCTCTGCGCCTTTCCCCCATTCCTCTGCACCTTCCTCTGCACCTTTCCCCCATTCCTCTGCACCTTTCCCCCATTCCTCTGCGCCTTTCCCCCATTCCTCTGCACCTTCCTCTGCACCTTTCCCCCATTCCTCTGCACCTTTCCCCCATTCCTCTGCACCTTTCCCCATTCCTCTGCACCTTCCTCTGCACCTTTCCCCCATTCCTCTGCACCTTTCCCCCATTCCTCTGCGCCTTTCCCCATTCCTCTGCGCCTTTCCCCCATTCCTCTGCGCCTTTCCCCATTCCTCTGCGCCTTTCCCCATTCCTCTGCGCCTTTCCCCCATTCCTCTGCGCCTTTCCCCATTCCTCTGCGCCTTTCCCCCATTCCTCTGCACCTTTCCCCATTCCTCTGCGCCTTTCCCCCATTCCTCTGCGCCTTTCCCCCATTCCTCTGCGCCTTTCCCCATTCCTCTGCGCCTTTCCCCATTCCTCTGCGCCTTTCCCCATTCCTCTGCACCTTTTCTCCATTCCTCTGCACCTTTCCCCATTCCTCTGCACTTTCCCCATTCCTCTGCACCTTTCCCCCATTCCTCTGCACCTTTCCCCCATTCCTCTGCACCTTCCTCTGCACCTTTCCCCATTCCTCTGCACCTTCCTCTGCACCTTTCCCCAATTCCTCTGCACCTTTCCCCCATTCCTCTGCACCTTCCTCTGCACCTTACCCCATTCCTCTGCACCTTCCTCTGCACCTTTCCCCCATTCCTCTGCACCTTTCCCCCATTCCTCTGCACCTTTCCCCCATTCCTCTGCACCTTCCTCTGCACCTTTCCCCATTCCTCTGCACCTTCCTCTGCACCTTTCCCCAATTCCTCTGCACCTTTCCCCCATTCCTCTGCACCTTCCTCTGCACCTTCCCCCATTCCTCTGCACCTTCCCCCATTCCTCTGCCCGCGTATTTTTTTCCGTTTTTCAAAGCAAAACCGCTTTCTGTGTGAACCAGCCCTAAGAAGCAGAAATGGACAAATAAGTATTTCCATCATGTCTAGACCTTATGCAAATATAGCTGTACCTTAATTCCAGGTAATATAACCATCTCATGTGAAACTAAACTAAATACCACACATATTAGACAAGATAGCCTGCCACACTGAGCAGAAAACGGAAAAAACAAATAGCATTATAGCCCAGAAATAGACGTACATTTGTCAGAGTAGAGGTAACCTAAATGTCTGGTCTGAATAGAACATTTGAATATGAGTATAACTATGAGTATGATTTTAAACGATGCAACAGACAAAAAGCATAAATGGATCAATCCAAGAATATTGTCTGAAAGGATTAATCATAGAAATAACCTTAAAGAATAATCATAATAATCATATCTTTTTCTTATACACCACGTTTAATAAGACTTCATTTTTAATATGAGTGTGAATGAATCATTTTTACTTTTTAGTTGCATTTGTTTGGTTCTTTGTTCATCTTCAAACAATTATTTTATTTGTATTATTAAGAGGTTTTCACAAGAGTTAACTGTAAACTGCAAACATTTAACTGGAAGTCTTCTGTTAACTCTGCTAAACTATAATTACTAAAACCAAACTAAAAACTAACAAAACCATTAATGAAACTAACTAAAACTAAACTGAAATTTATAGGAAATTTGAAAATAATATTAAAATAAAAACTAATTTAAAAATACAAAACTATAATAACCTTGGTGTGTGTGTGTGTGTGTGTGTGTGTGTGTGTGTGTGTGTGTGTGTGTGTGTGTGTGTGTGTGTGTGTGTGTGTGTGTGTGTGTGTGAATACCGGCTGAAACAAAAACTAAATTTTTGTGATATCAAGATCAAATTTGGAAACTTGTTTCTGTAAAAGGCTGTGATGATAAAGCACCTGCAGAACCCAAAGTATTCAGTAAAATATATATTCTATATTAAATATTTTTGTAGTTTAGTACATTTGCTTTACAAGAAACTTAAACTTTTATAACTTTTTTACACTTTAATTTTTTGAAGCTGTTTCACTTCAGCAATGAAAAGCGACACCAATCTAATCTAGTGTTCGACAGGATTCATGAGTGACATTAATGTTGCATTTCACGTCTATGTTCAACAAGTATCACTCATCACAGTTAGAGATGTTATTGGTATGAAAACCCTTGAAAACGTGTCCAACTTATTTATATTACATGCAAAAAAATTCATTCTCATACAAAGTTTCATCCCTCAGACTTTCTGCACAATAACAAAAACACAGGATATTTTAGGCTTTATGAGCTTATTTAAAGATTTAATTCTGATTTTATGCTTTTCTTTTTACATCTGTCTTTCCCACTGCACTTATTTCATATTCTGAGATGTGATTGTGTTCTCCCGGATCATACATGCAATAAACACAGAATGTTGACCTGAGAGAAAACAACAAACACTCGGAATGAGAGAGAACATGTTTCAGTTACACACACACACACACACACACACTAGATCAGAAATGCAGCTCACACACTTCTGTTATTCTGTGTGTGTCACAGTGATACTAATGATTAAACACCTGTCTGTTTCCCTCCCATAATGCCCTGCAGCGACAACAGCTGACATCTCTCACACCCATTTATATGGTAATGGACAAACACACACGCGCACACACAAACACACACACACTGACACACACACACACACACTGACACACAAAAACGCCAATCTGAGCTGCTCCTCCCCCTCGCACACATTTTCACACACACACACACACACACACACACACACTGACACACACTGACACACAAAAACGCCAATCTGAGCTGCTCCTCCCCCTCGCACACATTTTCACACACACACACACACACACACACACACACACACACACACACACACACACACACACACACACACACACACACACACACACACACACACACAGGGAGAGATGTGGATCGAACACAGAGCTGAAAGATTTGCAATTAACACAGTGACATAAATTCAGCCACACACACACACACACACACACACACACACACACACACACTCACACTCACACACACACACACACACACATGCATTCACTCACACACACAAAAAACCACAAACATGCACGCACACAAACAAACACAAACACACAAAAACGCCAATCTGAGCTGCTCCTCCCCCTCACACACATTTTTACACACACTAACACGCACACACACACGCACGCACACACACACGTTGTCCTTGAGTGAACCTCAGTCATTAGTTACCCACACACACACACACACGGATAGTAAACAGCTGGTAAAGCTCTGCGTGTTTAGCTCAGTTCTGATAGTAAATGTCCACATTCTCGAGCCTCTGCAGTTCAGAATCACTTTGATCAGTTTCAGTGTTTGATTTTAACAGAAAATGGATCATTTTGGATTGTCACATTCTGACAAAGCCAGATGAGAAACACTATAAAGAACGAACCACAGTGGTCACACACTCACACACACTCACACTGGAGGTCTGCCCCTGCTTGACCTCTGACCCGAGCGCTCGTCAGGCTGACGAGTGTTTAACGATTACAGTAATGAGCGGAGACTGACGAACACACTCGTTCGCCCGCAGGTGTTTCTGTCTCCGTCAGTGATCAAACCTCTAACACTGAGCATTACACCTCAGTGTGTGACAGCATCCATATGTGTGTGTGTGTGTGTGTGTGTGTGTGTGTGTGCGTGTATGTGTGCGTATACATGAGTTTTGCACAACCCTGTTAGTCTGAAGACGGTGAAAGGCTAATGAGCTTAAAGACACGTTATGACATCATCATGACCATCAATTATTCAGTGTTCTATTGTGTCACACCTGTGTATCGCACACACACACACACACACACACACACTCTCTCACACACACACACACACTCTCTCACACACACACACACACACACACACACACCCACACACCCCTACCCACACACATACACTCAAATAAACAAACACTCTCACTCTCTCACACACACACTCAAATAAACACACACTCACACACACGCATCCACACACACACAGACACACACACACACACACAGAAACAGTCCCCCCTCCTCACTCACCAGCACAATCAAGAGATGCTTAAAAGCACCAGGAAACTAAAACACACCCACCTCTGTGTCTCAGGCTTCTGACAGACTGTGTGTGTGTGTGTGTGTGTGTGTGTGTGTGTGTGTGTGTGTGTGTGTGTGTGTGTGTGTGTGTGTGTGTGTGTGTGTGTGTGTGTGTGTGTGTGTGTGTGTGTGTGTGTGTGTGTGTGTGTGTGTGTGGACTAAGTTCTGCTTGTGTAGACTGTAATTCCCCGACAGTAGAGACGTGTCCTCAGCTCAACTCTGAACAGATGCTCACACACACACACGCCAAGAAATCCTCCAAAGCATCCAAAACACTCCCACAGAAAAAACACACACATACACACACACACACCAAGAAATCCTCCAAAGCATCCAAAACACTCCCACAGAAAACACACACAACACTCCCACAGAAAACACACACACACACCAAGAAATCCTCCAAAGCATCCAAAACACTCCCACAGTAACACACACACACACACACACACACACACACAGCTGTTGAGATTAACCGAGTTCAACACACAAACCCATCAGCGTGTGTGTGAGACTGGTTCTCCTCCACATCTGTCCACGAGACACAGTTTCAGAAACACTGATATCATCATTAACACTAACGACTGTTTACTAAATATTATGAGTCTAATAAATCTGTTGTTTTGCTTTGCCGTAAAAACACAAACATTTGGTGAAATCACGTTTCAACCGAAACAAAGTGTCAAAACACCCCTACTACTACTACTTGAAAATAATAAATGATGTATAAGTCTGATTTTATTATGATTATTATTTTTTATATACTTTCATATATTTTGTATATTCTGTAATAAAATTCACCAAATCATCAAAAAAAAAAAAAAAGGTGTATGAAAAAGTTTCACTGCGAATTTTCTTGTCAATTTCACAAATAATTCCAAAGAAACGGCAAGTAATTTTTAAAGACCGACAGTATTTCCGTTTTACTTACAACTTAGTATTATTTATATAGCATTTCGGTATTTATTTTGAATTTGCTTTTATTTTAATATATTTTTTCATGTTATATTTTAACAGTTTTCATGGTAGCTAAAGTTTTAAGAAATTTGTGCCTTTGTCATTTGTATTAGTTTTTGTTCTTTTTAAATATTACCATTTAGGCTTAATTTATTTGTTATTTCAGTTTCGGTTTGTATTTATTTGCAGTTCATAATTGAAGTGCTTCAACATGAGCTTATTTCAGTAGTAGTAAGCAACAGATCCGCACACCGAATAAGCTCCCATTCAAAAAAATTTTTTATTAGTGACGTTTCGGGCCTCACATGGCCCTTCCTCAGACTAACGGGAGTTAGTCCTTAGTCTGAGGAAGGGCCATGTGAGGCCCGAAACGTCACTAATAAAAAGTTTTTTTGAATGGGAGCTTATTCGGTGTGCGGATCTGTTGCTTACTACTGCATGGATTGTACTGGTGGTCCAGCACCCGTAGTAAAAATAAGATGTGCGTGATTTACTCCTGTGGATACTTATTTCAGTAGTTGCCATAGTAACATTTCAAATTTTTGTCACGTTTTTCCATCTAATACTGATATTTTATTTCAGCTTTAGTTCAGTGACCAGAACCCGTCAGAGAGTGTCAGTAAAGCTGAATGAGTGTGTTTCTGTGGCCTGTTGCGCGGCTCAGCGTCACGTATAGCCTATAAATATAAATCTGTCGGATCAGCATAACAGGAAAACTTTAGACATGACTCGGGTAAAAAGCCTGAGGTCTGCGCTGCCACGTGCAGCTCGGTGTAATTACGGCCCTCACCGCAAGACGAATGACGGAAAGACTGAGGAAAACTAGAGTAATTCAGCGTTTGCTGCTGCTCATCCACATCACTCCTTTAGCTCTGTCAGATCCGTAGAGTTATAAGGGCTTTATATGCTTTATAAGGGTCTGAGTCGAGCGAAACAAGGCGTTTAAAGGGACAAAAATCAACATTCAGCATTCAGAAATGTCTGCTTTTTGCTTATAATGAAAGTAAATGGGGTCCAAAGTTGTTTGACTCCATATGTTCTTCAAATATCTTAGTTTACAAGAAGAAAAGCGTCAAACAGGTTCGTAATGACATGAAGGCCTTGATATACTGCACACACTCACGAGAGCCACGATTACATCAATATGTACATATGTGTTGCGCATTTTCTTCTCAATAACAAAATTAACACACAATAATAATTACAGCAGCGAGAAACCGGCGGTTAAGAAAACAGCATCTGATCATGAACTCTTTATAAATCCCAAAAGCAGGAGCGCAGGAACAGAGAAAGCAAATAATCGAACTGAAGTAGATGAATCCCGCACACGGCTACAGCTCACCAATCTTATTTTAATGTTTCGTCGTGCAACCGTCATCAGGTATTGTTTTAGCTTCATCTGTTTTTGTCATTTTTACAGTAAAATAATGTTAAATGTAAAGTTTTTGGAAGTGGAAGTCATCTTATAATTTACAGCCAAAAAAAAAAAAAAAAAAATTTTTTTTAGATTAAATTAACATTCCCATAATCGTCCGTGTGATTTACAGTAAAAAAAAAAAAAAGTATAATTTTTTTTTAAATCAACTGTTGCTGCCAGAATTTTACTGTGGCATTTTAAGTTTTACAGATTTAACTTAAATTTACAAAAAAATTATAAAATATAAATATAAAACATAATATATTGAATATATATTAAAAACAGGAGGTAAAGAGAAAGACAAGATTCATCACAAGTAGCTTTTCCACAAGCTGATGTAAATATTATAAATATATATATATATATATATATATAGAAGGTGCACAGTGTCATACACAAGAATACAAAACGCACAACACTAAAATTGTGCAATAAACTAATTAACATAAGATGTAATATATTTGAGTAATCTGGTTTATTAACATGATTAATTTATTTGTTGGTAATTTTCAGTTCATTTCTGTAAAACCTAAAATGTCACTGGCATATTTCGGTTACACTTTATTTTCAGGTGTCATTGTTACAGTGTAAATATATATTTAAGTACTGAGTAATATTACTATAGAGCTGGTAAGTCCCGCCCCCTTCGCTAACCCCGCTGGACCTCTAGGTTGAAAAATCGTCAATGCAAGTGAATGGGAGAAAATAATTATTTTCTGGTCCCGTTTGAATTGTGCCATGAATGTGAACATATGTTGTCTGTGAATTTTTTATATAATCTTTCATGTTACGAGTTTGACAGTATATGGTATGATTCTTCGGCTAGCAGTTGTGGAAAAGACATAACGAGAAAGACTACATGTCGCCTATGTGACGTCACCCCATAAAGTTGACTTACCCGTGGTTTTCACCAACCTCAACGATTGTGTCCTCTCCCTGAAAGAAGGCGGTGAAGTGCACCAAAGACACAGTCATGTTTAGCGGGATCCGTGAGCTAGAGCCGTGTGCTAGTAGTGACGTTTCAAACGCGTCGAAAGCAGCGAAGAGTTTCAAACTTCTACCCGCTAAATTGTAGCATTTTTCACACGAAAGATTATATAAAAAATTCACAGACAACATATGTTCACATTCATGGCACAATTCAAACGGGACCAGAAAATAATTATTTTCTCCCATTCACTTGCATTGACGATTTTTCAACCTAGAGGTCCAGCGGGGTTAGCGAAGGGGGCGGGACTTACCAGCTCTATAGGGTTAGGGTAGGGTTGAGGGTTAGTTAGCATGTAGTTATGGATAATTTACTGGTATTACTATGGTAAGTACATGTAACATATGTAACAAGGATCACTGTAAAATAAAGTGTTACCCATATATCTGGCGTTTTATTACTGTCAAACTCACATTTCACATTTTGTCACAGCAGAAATCCCCTGAAGGCTTTGAGAGAGACAGATCACTCACTGAGAGTCTTACCCTGACGAGTCTCGGCACGACCGCTACCCGTCTCCGCTTCCCTCCGGATGTCAGACCTGGTCCGGCTGAACTGAACACAAGCAGCAGAGAGACGTCAGAGATACTCAGCCTACACACAGCTATTTACAGCCAAGCACTTTTACAGAGAGCCACAGTCCCATTCTTCTGCACTGTGTGGACGAATAGCTTAGAGATTGAGCAATATCTGTTTGAAACAATCTCACTTCACATACAAATACGGTACACCCTTAAGGTTTCAAAGGGGATGCCATAGATAGAAGAACCATTTTTTGGACCTTTCAAGCAACGTTTCTTAAAAAAACACTTTAATAAAGAACCTTTATTTGGATTACTTTGGATGTTAAATGGAGCCAATAAAGACCCTTTGTTTTTAAGAGTACTTACACATATTCAGATACGAATCTCCAGCAACAGTCAGTGTTCACATTCTTCATGTGTTCTCGTCATCCTTCACCCACATTATGAAGACCTGTGGGCACACAATCTTTTCCCTGAAAATCTCGTCTTATCATCGGGAACTCTGAAAACACAAGATATATACTTCATGTGTGAAAGCTGTTGGAGATTGAGATATCGCTGGCTCCTTTCTGTGAGAGATGCAGTCTTGTGATATGGGGTGAAAACAACATGTTTGTGGCGGTGTCCACAGGTGTTGCGTAGAGCGAGGGCACTGAGCCCACATCCACACACTGCACAACACTGAAGATAACATA
Source organism: Rutilus rutilus (assembly GCA_021464565.1). Taxonomy (NCBI): domain Eukaryota; kingdom Metazoa; phylum Chordata; class Actinopteri; order Cypriniformes; family Leuciscidae; genus Rutilus; species Rutilus rutilus. The sequence goes on along the minus strand of JAJAQA010000011.1, from coordinate 40,428,774 downwards.
CTTACCAACCATCTTAGGGCAAGACACTACAGGGGAATCATTAGGATAAAAATGATCTAATCAACATCACACTGAGACAATTTTCTGAAATGTTTTAAATATGCATTAACTAATTAAATATGCACTTATTTACATTTCCAGACGTATATCTGAACATTGGATAATAAAGCCAGGTTGAAAATTCCTGTTTGATGTTGTTCACACATGAGATATCTGCTTTTATCACTGCATGAATTGGAAATTTCTGCCAAGAGACAGAAAGACATACATTTTTCATCGTTTTTATAGTTTTTTTTATAGCTGAAGTGGAGAAAGAAATCAGTATAAAATATACAGATTTTAAAGAAATGCACAGTAATACGCAAATAGAAATAAACAAAGTCCACCTGTGGTGAAAATCCAGCTTTTAATGTTGTTTATGTGTCTATGTGGTGTTTTTAATCTGCTTTAAGACAAACCACACTGTAAAACTTTTCACTGTAAATTTACAGTAAAATACTGGCAGCTGGGTTGCCAGCCACATACTGTATTTTTACAGAACTAGTACTGTAAACAGCATTTACAGTATTGTACTGTAAAACGTTGTACTGTAAATTTACAGTAAAATACTGGCAGCTGGGTTGCCAGCCACATACTGTATTTTTACAGCACTAGTACAGTAAACAGCATTTACAGTACTCCACTGTAATTACCAAATACAGTATATACCACATAATTTTACAATATTAAACTTGTCTACAGCAATAAATTGTATAGTAGTCACACTATGAAAAAGAAAACAACATTTTCTGGGTTTTAAAACATTTATTTTGGTTAAAAGCAAAGATCAGAAAATTGCCTTCTGTGAACATGTTGGCTGAATTTTTTTAAACATAAAATGCAATTTTAACACTTAACAACAAACAGGTAACACTTAGCACTTAATTAAAGGGATAATTCACCCAAAAATTTAAATTAGCTCATGATTTACTCACCCTCAAGTCATCCTAGGTCTACATGACATTCTTCTTTCAGACGAATACAATCGGAGTTCTATTAAAAAATGTCCTGGCTCTTCCAAGCTTTATAATGGCAGTGAATTGCTGTTTCTGTTTTGAAGTCCATACAAGTGCAAACGAAATCCCATTCAAAGTCTTCAAGTTTTCGCAGAAGTGAGGACACCTGTAGGCTTACAGTGTTCTTTTTTTGCACAACTTGGCCAGTTTTCTTTGAAGTTACTTGTCCTTTCTTTGTTTTTGATCCACGTTCAGGATTGATGTCAGGAAATCGTCTAAAAGGCAGAAAAGAAAGGAAAAAACAATGAAATATTATGGACTGAGTTTATATATTTTTACAAAGAGAGACAGCACAAAAGATGTGTAAATAAAAACCAGATATCGGTTTTAACGACTAAACTGTTTGGATAAAACTGAACAACATGAAAAAAAAAATGCAATGTTGGATGTTGTGATCAATAACTGATATTTTTTCTGCCCTGGTTAAAATACATCAACTCAATGTGTCTGTTTACATGTGCACTGTCAACTAACTAAACTTTTGGAAGTGGGGTTGCCAGATTTAAAGTTTTATTCTACAACTTTTAATATCATGCCCTCATCAGGTCCCATCAGAGTATCAGTGGAAAGGCAGCCATAGACTCTGTTTATATAGAGCACACATTGCCAGAATCCAGCCCAAACCTTTGTGACAGAAATAATTTAACTTTAATTGCAAGCCTTGCAATGTTTATTGCATACATGACTACATGATAATGTTAAACATGACATTTACCAGACTAAAATGCATGTTTGCACCCAAAAATGAAAATTCTGTCATTATTGCTCATCCTTAAGACTTCCGTTCATCTTCGGAACACAAATTAAGATATTTTTGATGAAATCTGGGAGGTTTCTGTCCCTCCATTGACATCAATGTCATTGCAACTGTCAAAGCCCAGAAAGGTGGTAAAAACATTGGTAAATAGTACATATAACTACAGTGGTTCAACCTTAATATTATGAAGTGACGAGAATACTTTTTGTGTGCAAAATAACCACAAAATATCGACATTGTTGAATAATCTCTTCTTTTACATGTCATTCTCCTACACTGTTTTGTGAGGATGAGTGGGCCGGAGTGTATTAAAGGATAACTCTTGCCAAAATGCAACCTAGGGTCTTTTTGTTAATCTACCCGAGGCAAACCTTCGTTTAAAAGCATAATTAGGATGGAAACGCCACTTTTAAGTTTGACCGTATTTTCGTTTTCGGTCAAATTGCCTTTTGAATGGGAGTGCTTGTGGCACGACTATGATAGCATCAAAAATCGCTATTTTTTAAAACACTAAGAAGGCTCGACACAACATGAAACTGTGCTCTCAGTATCACCAGAGACTCTACACATGAACTCCAGCATTGAGAACATTGTTTGTGTACACAGAGTTTACTAAAAAGAAAGATTTTGAACAACTCACGGAAACTGTGTCCGCCTGCATTTTGACAGTCAAAAATAGTCGATCTAATAACTTTATTCTAGAGCTGCTGTAAAGCCAAAACAATCTATGTTACTGTAATTTCCTATTATCACTGTAAAGCTGCTTTGAAACAATCTATATTGTTAAAAGCGCTATATAAATGAAGGTGACTTGACACTGTTTACACTACGTCAACAGCGTAGGAGAATGACGCGAAAGAGTAGAGATTGTTGAATAATGTTGTTATTTTGGGTTTTTTTGTGCACAAAAGGTATTCTCATCGCTTCATAATATTAAGGTTGCACCACTGTAGTTACATGGATTATTTAAACAATGTTTTTACTAGCTTTCTGGGCCTTGAAAGTTACAAAGATGTTTATGTCTATGGCTGGTTCAGAAACCTCTCAGATTTCATCAAAAATATCTTCATTTGTGTTCTGAAGATGAATGAAGGTCTTACAGGTTTGGAACGACATGAGGGTGAGTAATTAATGACAGAATTTTCACTAATCCTTCAACTGAAAACAACTTGCACTGACATATCTGAAATATGTGACTGTCACTGCTAAGCCCAGTATGGAAACCAGGGCCATATTGTTCATACCAGTAGTCAACATAATAAATACTGTCAAGACAAGTCACAATTCAGTCTAATATTTATATGAATGGCAAATATGCTAATGACTAACCTCTGAACAAACTCAAGGTGCTGCCTCTTCCTGTACTGCAAGCTGAAGTTATAGGAGGAGGCAAACAGCGCTGCCAGGCCAGTGATGAAGTTAGGCTGTGATCCTTTCCACACACACCTTGACCTTCCAAACGTAATGTCCAGCACTGGTTGCTTAGAGATTGACCTGTAATTGAAAAAATAATAATAAAATGAATTAATAAATAATATTAATAATTAAAATAACTATTGTGGGTTCCACTGTGGTTCGATGTAGTTGTCTATCTATTCATAGTTCTATAAATTAAAATTTTCACCTAAAAATGTAAATTGATTAGGGTTAGAACGTTAAAACGCACTGCCATATTATTTTGCTTGTTTTAAGCATAAACTCACTAAATTCTGACATATTCTTTCAGAAAACAAGACAATTTTTACTTGTCTATTAAATGCTTCTTCATGTAAGAATTTTATATATCTGGACTGGAAACAAGAAAAAAACACTAATTAAGAAAAATATATTTTGCAGTGGAGTGAGTAAATGATGGCTTTTCATTTTAGGTTTAAACTACCCCTTTAATGTTTACATACCAGGAAATAAGGCGTGGACTCTGTCAAGTGTAGATTGCTGGACATCAGCGATGCAAATTCCTGAAACAATTTTTAAAAAGGACAGCACAGCCATGATCAACAGAACCAAAACATAAAAAATATTACAGATTAATGAGATTTGTTGAATAATCTCTACTTATCTGCTTGAAGGATAACACCGTCTAACTTCTCTTTGAATTGTTTGTTGTAGGACCATGGCATGGCAATCAGGAATAGCTGCTACTACATTTGAAAACAGCATTAGGAACATTGATTTTCTTGTGCTAGCAAAATTATGACAACGATTCAAAAGCACGATCACAGAACTGACAGCATTTGATAGAATTTTTTTTTTTTTTTTTTTTACCACATAGACTATAACCAGTGTTGGGGAAGCTACTCTGAAACTGTAGTTTGACAAGCTACAAGCTACTCGTAAGTTAAAGTAGTTAAACTACAGTCAAGCTACCCTTTTGGAAAAGTAGTTAGCTACACTACAAGTTACTATCAAAAAGTAGCTAGCTACATTGAAACTACTTTTGATTTTTTTGAACAACGTATAAATAACTGAATAAGTGTCTGAGGAATGTTTTAAGTAAAATATTTAGTGTTTAAAACAATGCAATACAATTATGATTTCAAAGAGTATTGTTTTATTACACACAACACTCAAATATCGTCTTGCTCCATCATGGATAATATGGGTGTGTCAACCCACTTCTGTACGTCAGTGAACCGTTAGCCGCAAGATGCGTGATTAAACAACAGGTGGCGGTAATGGCAAAAAAAATGTTTGTAATCTAACAAGAAGAAGAATATCCTTGCATCGCGCTGATTCGCGCTGGCTCGACAACAAAACGCAATGTAGCTTTTGCTCGCGCTACACCACTACTTGCTGCAAAAAGTAGTTAGCTACTGGAAAAGCTACACTGTTTAAAAAGCAACTGAGCTACTGCCAAGCTACTGAAAAATGTAGTTAAGTTAGTAGCGTCGCTACTTGTAGTTAACTACTCCCCAACACTGACTATAACTGTAACACTACTTTAAAGTACTTACATTAGCACTGGACCGTCATCAGATTACAAAGCCTGAAACGAAAAATATATATATCAAAAGCAGGTCATGCAAATAACATGGTATATGTTGCCTATTATGTGAAATATCGAAGTTAACGTTTACGTTACTTGGTAAACAGGTGGAACAGAGTGAATTGTTTGCGCGGCCGCGGCAGAAAACCGCGTTTGCAAAATCAAACCAAATAAGCATTCGTGAAATCAACGTATGCTAGAAATGCGAACGCAAAAAAAAAATATATATATATTGGCTTACCGTATCACTCAGTTGAACAATTTTCCATCTTCTCAAACTCTAAATCCCACTAATCGTCACAGGCGCAGGTTATTCAGATGACAAATTCTTCCATCCGTCTTCATGTAAAGTTAATGTCTCCCATTTTCTGCTGCGTCACAGGCAACTACTGTTTGAAACACGAACCGAAGCTCACAAAAGCTTAAAAATTGCTCACAGATTCACAGACACTGTTTATCTTGATAACAGGAATGATTATTCTGTTCAGTTGAATCCCGCTGACAAATCAAGTTTGCCTGTAGTAGCTACTGCTCGCGTCACATTTGAACTGAATTGAGCGCGAAATAAATCAATCCCACAATGCAGTGCTTTTACAGTATGATACTGTATTACGAATTTATCGGGTTGAAAACAGAAATGTGCTGTATATTTACAGCTGTTCTGTAAAAGATACAGCCAAATACTGTATTATGGAAATACAGTACAATTCTGTAGGAAATTCGCTGTAAATTTACAGTAAAGTTTTACAGTGCATGTGTAAGTTCATAAGTCGACAGCATTGCTGAGTATTTCCTCCTTAAAACTGCAGTGAACCAAAGACAGTCTCAAAAACACGCTTTGAAATCGCTGGTGTTTCTGACGTCACAAACTACCTTGTAACCAATCAGATCAACGTGTGATCGTCAACCAGTGGATCTCTGAGCTGAGCGAGTGAGTGGAGGCGGGGCTCATTTGCATATTCATAGAACCGCGCATACTAAATGAGGCAAGGGTGTCGAGTTACATTCAATATATTTTAAGAAATAAAGATTTTAATTTTAGTGATCAAAGATGAGTTTTAAGGGATAAAATGATTGACTAAATGATTGTCAACACTGCACTGGCTCCCTATTAAACATCGTATACATTTTTAAACATTGCTGATTACTTACAAAGCACTAAATGGTTTAGCTCCGCAGTGCTTGAGCGAGCTCTTAACGCATTATAGTCCTTCATGTCTATTGCGATCTCAAAATTCCGGCCAGTTGATAATACCTAGAATATCAAAATCGACTGCTGGCGGTAGATCCTTTACCTATTTAGCACCAAAACTCTGGAACAGTCTTCCTACCATTGTCCGGGAAGCAGACACACTCTGTCAGTTCAAAGCTAGACTAAAAACACATCTCTTTGACCTAGCATTCACATAACACATTATAGACTTCTTCAATTCCATATTAGACTGCATAAATTAGGCCAGCCGGAACCGGGAACACTTCCCATAAATCCTGATGTACTCGTTACATCATAAGAAGAATGGCGTCTACGCTAATATTAGGCTCAATCCCAATTCACCCCTTGGCCCTACCCCTCCGTTTTGCGCGTTTTCTCGATTCTCTTTTGGTTGGAGGGCTAGGGGTAGGGGTAGGGGTAGGGGTATGGTGAAGGGCCAGATAGCCCTTGAAACGAAGATTTTTCGGGACCACAATTCAAACGAAGGGGTATGAGAAACGTATCTGCATACACCGGCTACAGAGGCAACATGACTGCCAATAATAATTTTCTTTATGTCACATTCAATCTTGTGTTCATATTTACGGGCATGTTATTCAAATAAACGATTGCAAAAAAAAAAAAAAATTCGCTAGTTCATTAACAATATGACGCGTGTAAAAAGCTAAAGTTTGAAGTGAAGTGGACACGCGAATGAGGCGAATTCGCGTCCACCGCGCCGCGCTAAACGCCTCATTCGCGCCGCAAGACCTCCAGACGCGCGTAAACACGTCTTAACATTGAAATCACTCGCGCCAGACGCTCTATTCGCGTTTGGTGTGAACGCAGCTTTAGGCGTCAAAGAGATCGTCATCTCCGTTGTTTTCTGCGAACTTCAGAAGAAAAATTCAAAAAAATAACTGTAACTCACGCAAGACTACAGCTGACGATGGCATCTTGGAAGTTTGTGATAAACATTGGCGTATCTCCTGTGATGTAGGCGCTAGCAACGACGTATAATGACGTGTAACGGTGTAGTAGTGGTGTCCCATTTCTTAGGGGAATATTTTCACCCCTACGCCTTGACACTCTGTTTCAAGGGGCAAGGGTAAGGGTAGGCGAAGGGTTAGGGGTAGGCGAAGGGGTATAAAATAGAATTGGGATGGGGCCTTAGTCTCTCTGTTTATACAGAGGTTTACTGCAGTCCGCCGGATCCAGGCTGTATCCAGATACGATGAAGGACCAGCGCCTGGACGCGACGACAACGCAGTCCTGAAGTGTCAACCAGTCTCTCCGTTTCCTGAAGTGAGGTGGACCCCGGCCGTATCCAGATCAGATGGCGGATCTGCACCTGGACCTATCCATGACGCATCCTGAAGTGCCAGCCTCATCAGCCCTGTGAAGGCCTCATCAACATGACAAATCTGACCTCTGACCTGTAATGCTGCCTGGATCATAATCATGCACTGTTCATTCATTGGCCAGAGGAGAACTGAGCCAGCTGAGTCTGGGTTCTCCCAAGGTTTTTTTCTCCATTCTGTCACTGATGGAGTTTTGGTTCCTTGCCACTGTTGCCTTGGCTTTTGGCTTGCTTAGTTGGGGACATTTAATATTCAACAATATTATTTATATGCCTTATTATGGGTGGACGATGATGCAATTTTCTTCTAGAAACAAACTTTGTTGTATTATGTTCATGATATCAATGTGAAGCTGCTTTGATACAATCTGTATTGTAAAAAGAGCTATATAAATAAATGTGACTTGACTACAGTGGGATTTGGAAGCAAAATTGCCCCAAATTGCATGAAAAGACAATGGTTTTGCCTATAGTGTCTTGCCTTAAAGTAGATTTGACATTGATAAAGTCCACATCCATGGTGCAAATCTGTTCTGCGGGCGTCGCTCTGGTGCTCAAGTCCCTCCTGCAATGCAAGCCTGTGGTTTCCAATCAGCATGAGCAACAACAACAAGTCATGATCAACTTCGAAAACACCACAAATCAAGAATGAATTTGCTTTGGCAGAAAAGCAGATATGTTTATTAAGCACTTTAATATGTCAGAAAATTCAGCTCAATATAATACAGGAAATTAAATTTCAAAATGTGAACATTTTCGATGTACACGGTCAGCTATTTACAATCAAACTTCTCTTTAAACGGACTCCAAGGCTCAGAACCGAAACAGCTGAACAAAAGGAGGAAAACAGATGGCTTGAGATCTCTGAATACTGTCCAGGGTTCATCTTCATCTTAAAAAGTGTCCTTGTCCCAGGCTTTAGTAAAGTGCCTTTCTGTAATTCTTCAGAGGACAAGCTTTCTGATGCAGTTACACCCAATATGGCCTTTCTCATGGCAAACAGATGTCTGAAATCCAGTCCACACCCGCCCGGTCCTCCCTCCCCCACAGAGACCTTGTTTCTATCCTTTCTGGGTTTTAACTTTGGCTTGAGGAGTATACATTTCAAAAACCCTATCCTGAAATTGCAATATTACTGTGGTTTGCTGCTTGGCATGAGTAAAAAGCACAATGACCTTTCACTGACCTTGTAATCAGACGTCCCTGACATCGCCTGCACACACACGAAACTACCCTCGTTGCATTTTCTTCAGTCGCTGAGAACTCTGCATTTAGCACCAAACTCTGTAGTTAACGATACACGTCAGTTGTTTAAATATGCAATTATGTAAATAGAGGAAAACAAACAAACAAACAAAGACAGGTCCCACAGGGACTAAATAATGAAGCATGGTAAAGCCAGAGTTACTCTTCCTTAAGGGCATCAATAATGCTACAAATATAATATAGCGTTAAAATGACGGAATAAGACGTTTGTGGTTCGGGCCTGTGAGAAAAAATAATACAAAATAATTATAGCAGGCGACGCCAAAACATAGCACCATGATAATAGCAATACAGCACACATGGAAAAGGCTTTTTCTCCAAAATAAATATGTGCGAAGAGTAAACTAAGACTGGTTTCATAATTTTACGAGTGCACCGAATGACTAATGGAGACTTTAAGAGACTCAAGACGTGAATATGACAGAACGTTTGTGATATTTGTCAGAGGAAACAACGTACTCCGGCGGCACATTGCTGTCAGTTGCACTTGTACAGGTCAAGACAAAACAAACAGAAAATTTACATTTCTTCTTTTAAAGTTAAAATAAACAAACAAAAGCATTAAAAGGCAAAAAAATAAAATAAAAAAAGTAAAAAAAAAACGAAATACAATTTAGATTTTTTTCAAAAAAGGAAAACAAAGGAAGAAAGTGCATCCACTGCCTATTAAATATTAATGCATTAAATTAAAAGCGTCTGTGTGCATCGTGGTCACCACAAGAAGGCTGGAGCATCAACAGGCACGAGTACTAGTTCGCATCACCGCTGGGCCACAATCCCCCTCTTCATTTTCCTTTCTTCTTGAGATGTTCCACAGAGAAATGCGAGAAATGGTCTCAGTTCTTTTGCGGATGAAAGCGTTCACTTTGGCACAGTCTCTTTCTGAATGACGAATAACGATTAAGACATCTGAAAAAGCATCAAAACTACCCAGGTCAGTATTTGAGAAGTTATTGTCAATAAATATATGAGTGGTTCTCAAACTTTTCAGGCCAAGTACCACCTAAGTACCACCTTCGATCAAATCAAAGTGCCTAAGTACCACCCAAGTACGAATTTTTAGCAGCATAGACCGGGTTTATTTATAATATATATTCAATAACATTCAGCAATATTATTGATTTGACTGCACTGACATTATTGGATGAGAACTGAATTGAGCTCAAGTTCAACTGAACCGAATCAACACTGAACCGACTTCAGCATCACTGATCATTATTTTCCTGTTCATTACTGTAAAGCTGCTTTGAAACAATCTGTATTGCACAGCGTTACATAAAGGTGATTTGACTTGCCGTACACAAACCATAGTTTGAGAACCACTAAACATGCATGAATGATTTTACTGTGGTTATCTTAGAGGCCACATGATGTTTATTTTTAAAAAAGAGAAAAGCTTTACACTCTACATCATTTATAAACATCACAATGCTATAAAAACTACAGAATTACAGCTTGTACAGCTATGTAAAAACACACTGTAAATCTGCATGACAATTTAATAATACTGTGAATGCAAGTTACAAATGTGCTTTAAGATACAAAAATGGCCAATTGACATGCAAAAACTCAATTTATAAACGTCATGCACTCACCATTTATAACGGCGTCTCTTTTTTGCAGTTTATCCCAGGGTCCGATCCTTCAATCTGGAGCTGTAAGGCTTGTTTCAGGCTTAATTCCGTCTCCCCTATTGGGTAATTGTCCAGTAGGTCCTGGTGGCCCCTGCTGGGAACGGTTCTGGGGACTGAAACTCTCCCGAGAAAAACCTGGTTTCCCTGCAGGTGGTATTTGGGGTTGGTCATAATGCCGTTCCTCTTCTTCTCTGCACAGCTCTGGGCCTGAATGTAAAACTGCTCCTGCGATTGGACAGAATCTACGGCGTTGGATCGGCCCACTATAATCTTGCACTGAGGATCTTTAACTGCAATGCTGGACACTGGCTTATTCAGCACAAGGCTTTTATCAAACTGAGTCAGCTCATACTCAAGAACCTGACCTTGTGAATAAGAACTATTCTTGCTTTTCTTCTTTTCACTCGATGTTCCCTTGTTCGAGCAGTTTTGGCCGTTCTTGGATGCTTTGGTGGACTTGAGGCCTGGCTTCACCTGGCTCCAGTCAAACTCGCTGGTTGGAGAGCCAGGTTGAGTGCCGACGGATCTCGTGGTTGAGGAGGGAGAAACGATGGATTGTCGACTACGACTGCGAGGCAGCGAATGCTGCTGGATCTGCTCGATGAAAGAAAGGGCATGGACGCTGTCAATGGGGACAGTTTGGGCTGTCGCAGTGGACGAGGTGGTCCTCAGCGAAGAGTTCTTTGAACTTTTGAGAGAGTTATTGGAGAGGGAGGACTTCTGCCGGTCCACTGTTGAGTCTGGAGACTCTGACGGTGAGCTGAAAGCATGAACAGGTCCGTTGGATTGTCCTCGCCCGGCATGAACATCACCAGCTCCCGTGCTTCCAGAGCTGCTGGACTTTATAGTGAGGGACTGGACTTTCCCTGCAACTGAAACTGGGATTTGTTGCTCCATAGTGTGGACCGGAGATGGGTTACATCCATTGAGACTTGAGGCACCATATTTCTCCAAGAGTTTGATTATGGAGCTGTGACCACCTTTGGCTGCCACTCTCATGGCTGTGCGTCCAAATTGATCAGCGTGATTAGGATCCGCACCATGTTCTAGAAGAATCTGAACCGCATCAATGTGCCCCTCCTGAGCGGCGATACCCAAAGCTGTCGCACCCTGGTTGCATGTGTGGTCTACAACAGTGCCGTTTTCAATCAAGATCTGAACGATCTTTATGTGACCCTGCCAAGCTGCCGACTGGAGAGCAGATCGTTTCTCGTTATCACATGAGTTCACATCTGCGTGGTAATTGATTAGCAACCTCACCATCTCTACGTGGCCTTGCCAACACGACACATGCAAAGCCGTTCTCCCTTCCATATCGCTGGCCTCAACATTGGCGCCATTTTCGAGGAAGTACTCCGCCATTGCCAGCTGATTCTCAAGTGCAAGGATGTAAAGAGTTGGGCGACCGTCTGCATCCTTAAAGTCGATATCTGCCCCGTGGCTCAGCAGCAACTCCACGATGTCTCTATGTCCCTCTAGTGCTGCAACTCGGAGAGCATTTCTCCCATCATACCCTCTCTGGTCGATACATGACTTGTTCTCCACCAAGATATGTACACAATCGTAATGACCCTCTTGAGAAGACAGAATCAAAGGGATACGTCCATCGTTGTCAATCTCTATGCAGCGGGCACCTTGTTCAATGAGAGCATCACACACTTGTCTGTGTCCCTCAAAAGAAGCCATGTGTAATGGCGTCCAGCCTGCGTCGTCTCTGTGGTTTTCATCCAGTCCTCTGTCCAGCAGAGTTCGAACAACCTCTACGTTCCCCTGTGCAGATGCTATGCTAAGCACAGTCCTGCCTTCGCTGTCGATACTGTCCACTGCGGCACCCCAAAAAAGCAGAGTATTGACAACAGAAGCGTGTCCCATAGACGCCGCAGCAAGCAAAGGTGTTCTCCCGTTGTTATCCGTATGATCGACATCCGCTCCTCCTTCTAGAAGCAGATCAACCACATCCACATGGCCTTCGTAGGCAGCCACTAGAAGTGGAGTCATGCAGTCTTTATCGCAGTGATCCACCTCGGCTCCCCGGTCGATCAGGAGGCTCACCACCGCGCCGTGGCCCTTACTTGCCGGCACGCAAAGAGCCGCGACCGAGAGCGCAGTCCTTCCATCAACATCCTCGTGGTTTACCTCAGCCCCATGATCCAACAAATGCTCAACAATTTCTCTGTGGCCCATGTATGCGGCAGCGATCAGCGCTGTTCGTCCTTCATTATCCGCCTTGTTGACTTCGGCTCCATGCTGAAGAAGGTTGAGGACTATATCTTCATGACCTCCCCAAGCGGCAGCTCTCAGGGCAGTTCTGCTGTCGGCGTCTGCGCAGTCCACTTTAGCTCCTGCATACAGGAGAGCAGACACAACTTCTGAGTGCCCTCCCCAAGCTGCAGACCTAAGAGCGGTCCAGCCATCATGATCCGTGTGATTAATGTTAGCGTCACACCCGATGAGACAGTTGACCACCTTGGTGTGGCCCTGTCTAGCAGACAGAGTAAGTGCAGTCTGTCCATGGTTGTCTGCCAACTCCATGTTGGCTCTTCTAGAGATAAGAAGGTTCACAACATCCAGATTCCCGCTGTACGCAGCATTGGCTAAAAGAGTTCTCCCGTTGGAGTCGGTCTGATTAACAGAAGCGCCGTTGTCTAGTAGAGTTCGAATAGAGTCCTCACGTTCCAAGGCCTGTTGCACAATGCATGAAGCATGGTCATCTTCGTTGCTAACGTGAGCCCCAGCTTTGACAAGTAGTTGAAGCACCTCCTGTTCTTTAGGGATGGAAGTGGACAGGGAGTCTTTAGCAGGGGTGCCATTCCACACCATCCAAAGGGCGAGATTAAAGGGCTCGATCTGCAGGTTAGAGTTGATCAGGTGGTACGCAAACTCCTGCACCTCAAGAGGTTTAAGCTGCTTTGCTCTGCACGTGTAACTCATTGCCATCATTCTGTGTCCTTCGGCTGCATTGCAAAGGTATTTTTGTGTGCAGTGCTTAACATCCAGGAGCCATTCGGCAAAGCTGTAGTGAAACAAGATCTTAGTACTTCCAAGTCCATTAATAAGCAGCTTGGAGAGAATGTCCATCTTCTTCTGAAAGTCCTCCATCGTCAAACTCATGTTTTTAGTCCAAACTGCATGATAGAGCTCCCTGACAGTCAGCGGCCTGCAAGCAGCCAGAATAACGTTCAAGATAGCCTGGACTTTAGCAAACTGCTTTCTGACAAACAGTCTCTGGCAGAGCCAAAGGTAAAGTCCATTCAGTGTTCCCGGGATGTCTCGAATTTCCCGCAGCATGATGAAGTTCTCAACCACGCCGTCAAGAACGCGCTCAAGGTACAAGAAGCAGCCGCTGCTCTTGATGTGGAGCTGGTTGAGCATCTCCGCGGTCTCCTTCGTGAGGTGCTGGCGTAGCGCCTCCTCCTGGTCTAGCCGGTGGAGGATGTATTGCTGCACATCTTTTACGATGTAGGCCTTTCGTAGGTCATCTAGGCTGATCTTTCGGAATCCTACAGAGAGGACAGATACAAAGGGCGATTAGTTTGGCTTGAAGTCTGTACATTGCTAGTTGTCACATTTGATCACGGTGAGGTTTACACATAAATGACTCAGTGAGCTGATAGCTGTAGATTGCTTTGAGTATCAGCCTGAGAACTTGACATACATTGTGGATAAAGTAATAGCAGAATTTTAGAAAACTGGGTCACAACTTTGAGCAGACAACACTGACTTTTCATTTTTGATCTGGTGAGGTCAACTGACCTCGGGGTACGATTGTGTATTTGTATTTATTTATTCACGAGTTGCTGATCTGTTATTTACTTGAGATGGTTTTAACCGGACCTCAGTAGTAATTTCGTTCCAGATCATGTACCATGTTTTTGGAATGACAATAAAATCCTTGAAACCTTAAAAGCTATATGTTAAAAACTAGAGTTTGAGTTTGAATACCCCTTTTGGCTCCTATGTTGCAGAATATGTAAGGGTTAATGCCCTTCGAAGTGTCCATTGTCAGGTATTAATGGACGACGGCGAGGCGTGAACCAAAAGGTCGCCTCCGCCGAAGTCCATTAATACCTGACAATGGACACCTCGAAGGGCATTAACCCGCTTATACCATGGTCACTTGCCAAATAACACATTTTTAAAACATTAGTTTATATTTTAATTAGTTTTACAATCGAAATCTAAAGTTTTTACAGACAATAACTTGGTTTCCCTGGTTACGCCTGACGGTTTATTTAGCAACCGGAGATATTTATAGTCCGCTCAATTTATAGTCCGTATAGATACTTTGACTGTCTGTTGCTATGGATACTCACAGCTGATGTAGCCAGCGCATTTATTTATTAATTTCGAACGGTAAACAGTCAATTTCACCAGAACTCCTTTACTAGGTGTCCTCTATCACTTTTTAATGGACACCCTGCAGCCAATCAGAATCGAGTATTCACCCAGACCATGGTATAAATACAAATAAACACGATAAAAGACCTTCAGAAGCTAAGATACCTATATGTATAGTTCCCACAAGATAATAAAATTTTAAATTAATCATCCTGTTTACAAAAGTTTTCAATTCGCTTGGTTCCTAGTGTGTCTTCTTGAGCATCAATAAATGTTTGCACCAATTGTAAAAAAAAAAAATTTGTGCACATTTGTCCTTAATGTGAAATGCTCAAATATGTAGAAAACCAAAGGAACATGCATGAGGATTTTTTTTTAAAGAATAGTGGGAAGCTTCACTACTCAGGACAAAGCAGCGGATCACAACTATGACAAAACATACAAACAGTCATTGATCCACACCATCAAAAAATAAAAAAAATATAAACAAAACAAGATGATTGTAAATTCAACTATTATTTTGCCTTGTGGAATATATGTCAAATAGCTTCATCAGGCCAATACTAAATATAAAACAAAATGCATTTTTTTAAATGGAAAACATCTTGCAGATACCACAAGAGGAATGCAAACTTTCTTTTTACACACACACATTCATCATCTTGCAAAATATACAAAACTAAAGGCCAGAAGTGACAGATAAAGGCACTTTTCCTGCAGAAAAGATGAGTGGAATTTGCTTTGTTTTCTCTAGAAAATAAAACAAGAAGTGTAATGATTCCTGTGGCAGAACTAGGTCACATCTGCAACTTCACACAGTTTGAGGCCCGCAACAAGAGCTGCACGTAAACTGTAAAGAGATTTTGCAGAATAAAACAAGGCAGAACTTAAGAGTTTTACAAACAAGCTCTTATGCCAACAGATGTCAACAGCTTAGGCATTCTGCTTCAGATAAGTGCAAATTCCATAGTTTTATCTGGGTCGGCATGCCTGTTTAACAAGGGCCCGAAGGGCAGATCAAGAATTGTATGCAAAGTTTTTATTTACAGTTCCCATGGACTCAAGAGGTCAAAGGAAAAGGAAAAAACATGAACTCCTCTAAGGTCATTCACATATGTCTTAGCCCTACTGTGGGAGAGCAGCTAAACATTTCTTTCCATGTAATTTGATTGGTCGCTCACTCATGCAATCTATACGAGTCTATTTTCTATGGGAAAGAGGATAAAACAGGCCTTCCTCCTCTCTGAAAGGAGTGTGTTTACAACAAGTAAATACAATATACTTCAAGTCAAGCCCCAGAAAAGTGTTTCAGACAAACAAGCAACACACACACACAAAAAAACTGAATACAGATTACATCTTTCCTGGCCAGTCCCTTAGTGTTTGAAAAGTTCACAAAACCCCTTTGAATGAGATTATATAACGTCCATCTTTCTGAAAGGGCTCAGGAGTTATTTTCTTTGTCTTTGGTGCTTAAGGCCCGAGGCGGCCGTCAACAGCTGAGGTTTCCCAAATAAAACCTGTGTGAAATTTAAACCGGAGCCTGAATGACAACAGAGGCACACCTGTGGACATTCATCCCGCCTTCCATGCCATCCTTTCTTCTTCTTCTTCTTCTTCTTCATACCATTGGCTTTCAATATCCAGTTATTAAATAACATTTAGATCCAGTTTACCTTTCACAATAACCGGGCTAGTCAAAAGCATGCAGGTTACAACCCATGTTCCCGCTCTGAGCCCCGGCCCGGCTGAGGTTTGTTCTTGTCATTAGTGGACTAACTGACCCAGACCTTCACCCTGCCATTATAAACACACAGCCGTCTCCAAGCCTTGAGCTCGTGCGACTCCAGATGAAGGAAATAGAAAGGCTGGAAGAGGAAGGGGCCTTGTATGGGGACTAAAAGTGGGGCAGTGGAATAGATGACCCAAATACGTTATTTGGCCAGCGGGCCTGCATGTAACTAACTCGTCTATTTAAGTAGGTTGTTGGGTTTGGAAAACTGCCACCAGTTTAAGAGTTCACAGGGTTTAGAATACAGATAACAAATGACTGTCTATCTAGTAAATACTGGAGTCATTTCAAGAGTTCACAACATATTCAAGATTTAGCCTCGTTTTGTCTTCTAAAAGTGTTTTATAGCACCTCTATCTTTATGTTTTCATCATCCTACCGAACACATGTACACGGCGGGAGGTCGAGGGAAGCCCTGCGCTGGCAGATCGGGCACCGGATCCTGGTTTCCACAGAAGAAAAGGTGGTTCTGTGACAGATTCTTATTATTATTTATTATTAATACTTTATACAATCAATACAATAATACTATACTGCATATATATGTAAATAATTGGAATTTCAATGTTGCTTCGGCACCTGAATCTTTAGGCACCTCACGATCTGATTACGGAAATCACTATCCAATTCTATCCAAATATATATATATATATATATATATATATATATAATATATATATATATTTTTTTTTTATGATTAATTCGTTAGTTTTGCGACTTTGAATATCACATTTATTTGTGCATTTTTATTAAATTACTTAAAAGTACTTTTTTAAAATAATGACAAAATAATAATAAATCAAATTGTATGTTAAGAATTAGTTGTGCAACAATACAAATGTCACAATTCGGCTTGATACACCATCTCATGATACACTAATCTCACAATACTTTGAACAAAATTGAGTTAAAATGGCGTTTAAATTATTTATATGGTAAACAATTAACAAAAAGTACTGAACAATGAAATCAGGATTGGACTTGAATAGGCTCCTGTTCAGGGCAATGGTGACAGGAACAGAAATATTTATTGTTCAACTTAGGTAAAAAATATTGAATTATGTTAGACACATATTTACAGTCTATGACTACACACATTCAAAAAGTTTTAAATATTGTATTTTATTAAATAACGTTTAATAATAATTAATAAAAATGGAAGCTCAAATGTGTGACCTTCTGGGTTTCTTAAATTTGGGGTGAAATATGTACAAAATATATTGCAATGCTAAAATGCAACGATATGTAGTGACATGATATATTGTTACACTGCTAATTAAGAACCTGTAACTAAATCTAGCCTGAAAACATCCAAGCAAATGTACGGTAGTAAAAGGGAACATAGAAATGCATTACAAGCAATAAACAAAAAGCGTTTCCAGACAAGCCGAGTGAGAGATTATTCTCTTTTTCTCAGTTTTATAGCGGCGGCTAATGCAGATCTATTTGAACATATCAGATGTTTTGTCCTGTCATAATGCATTAATTTTACATAATAAAAGCATTGAGTGCATTTATCCGTTCGACCGAGTGCAGTGTGTTTTGTCCCCTGTGGACGGCAGGTCAGAAGCTCTCCGACACCTGCTGATGAACAGACACGCTGCTGTTACATTCACACCGATGCTGCAGGCGCTTAGAGACGAAACTGGATCTTCAAGCATAAATGAATTCAATCAATCATACGACAGAGCCACAGACAGGTGTGCTTACACAAGGAGTGGCCATTGTGAGCAGCACTAGGGTGTGTGAACCGTCATATGCACATAATAGAGATACAGCGCGAGTTGTTCAAATCAAGTTCAAATCAGGTTTCGGACAGACAGTAGCTGCGTTTCCATTACCCTTCAAATTGCAAATTGAAAATACGCCCAATGGAAACACGTCAATTTTGCAAAAACTTCCATTTATCGCAAAAAAGTTTTCCCGCTCGCATGAGGAGGTTTTTCAGGCAATTCGAAAAAGAAATATTTCGTAAAACTGCGATAGAAACAGTTTTTGCGCATTTACAGGTCAGATGACGTAGATGACGCGGTGTGTTTGGACAGAATACGAGACATTATTAGTATTAATTTTATATAAGACAAAAGAATTACAGGAATAATGGATTCTAAACCTCAAATAAATGCCACAATTTAAGATCTTGAAGCAGATCTGAGGGAGAAACACCCAGAAACTCCTCTTGTGAGCCGCTCACAGGTATAATAAGGGTCTTTCCTCACCATTAATGCTTGGAAAACACACACACATCTCCTTCCATTAATAATAATGGCCCGTGCAGTGGCTGGGATTGTGGGATATAGTACATAAACCTACAAACGTCCGTTGCCATGATTTTTGGAATGATTTTACTGATCGCGAGAGGAAAAATGAAGTTTTAGTCGCATAACATCAGTTAATGGAAACGCCGTCATTTCGCAATAGTTTTTTGTCGACATTTAGAAAAAAAAAAAAAAAAGAAAAAAAAAGAAAATAAATATATTAAAAAAAAATTGTAAAAAAAAAATTGTAAAAAAAAAAAAAAAAAAATCGCAAAAGTTTTGCTGAAATCTGTAATGGAAACGCGCCTACTGTCAAATAAAATTCCAGGACTTTCAATGACTTTAAGCACTAATTACAATCAGAGATCTCTTATCAAACAATATCTTAGTTATCTTTACAATTCTAAAAAAGGGTAAATGGATAACCTGTAAATGGATAAAGTGCAACACAAACAACGACTGCGGTAACTTTAACCACTGAAAGGACACTATGACAAAGATATCGCGTTCCTTATTAAAACTGTTTTTTTTTCTCCCATGAATATATGATTGACCTGAAGAATGAAAGATGGATCATATACTTGTGTATTTATATGAGCAATATCACACGCATAAGCATGCGAAATGGCTCTCGCTAGATCAGACGGGTTGCAGTGTTGATTTTGTGTGAAGAGATTGTTTTATCAACTAAATTAAACACTAATTTCACATATATTGTCCTTCAATAATTCAAGCCTTTTCATAAATATGGCCGTTTTCAATGGTTTTCCAGGACTTACATTTCAAAACCTCAAATTCAATCACTTCAAGCACCTTGTATGAAACCTGTCAAATGAGATTTCCCATTGTCTGCGTTGAGATCAAACTCTTGCTGAAGTCTCCAGCTTCTCAGATGTTTCTCCAGGGAAAAAACCTCTTTAATCTCTAAAGATGTTAGGAGAAACATCACTGACACCGTTACAAAGGTCATCAACTATGAAACAAATGCAATATTTAGCTGTAAAGCAGCTCTACAGAAGACAATGGTGTCATTCACCGGCTCATATCAATGTGGATTCAATTTAGTTCAATAACAATGTTGCAAAGTTAGAGTCATTATTCAGCTCAATCCAGTTACGATGTCGCTCTAATGTGAAGCTGTCAGTGCAGTGAAATCACTAATAACACACGTCTGAGAACAGTTTATGCTTCAACCGTAACTGTAAACTGCATTAAATAAAGTACAGCCGACAGGAAGAGTCAACATTATCTGCAAATGCATCAGATTATCATGAGATCAGTCAAAACGCTCATTAGTTGAGAGGACGCTTCTGAGATCATCTGGGGTCGATTTGGCCTTTCCAGTGTGTGGTGACCGTCAGATGTTAAACCCTGAACCCCACGCACATGTGTCTCTTGATTACGCTCTGTACATGCGGTGAGGTTTCTGCATGAATGAAACACCGCTCGCCCTCGATCGCCCCACACATGAGCTCGTCTGCTGCGCCGCGTTTGTAATTATGTGAGTTGAGCTCTTCCCAAAAGAGAGCAAAGTTTCCTAAAAATACACTTGAATCAGCAAACTTCCCGAACACAAGCAATTCAAAGATCAAGTGTGTGTGTGTGTGTGTGTGTGTGTGTGTGTGTGTGTTCTGATCCAAATGCAGTGTTTCTGCAGTGAGTGTGCGTTTGGTGTGTCGAGTCAGAGGAGAGAGAGAGAGAGAGAGAGAGAGAGAGAGAGAGAGAGAGAGAGAGAGAGAGAGAGAGAGAGAGAGACTAAAATCATTATGTAGAAACATTAAATCATGTCTGGACATGTTCTCTGCTGCAGACGAGATGAAAGACTGTTGCTCTATTGTTGAACTGGATGCAATAGTATGATATCATAGATATTAGTTTACTTAAAAGTGCCCCATTAAGCTACTTTAAAGGCTACTGGTGTTGTTTTGGCGTCTCCTACAACAGCTTCACATTCATCCAAGGTCAAAATCAGCTCTTTTCTCTCAGTGTCTGAAACGCTTCAGTCTCTCTAAGCCCCGCCTCTCTGAGAGCTGCTCTGCTCTGATTGGTCAGAAAGGAAACGCTCATTATCATATCTGAATCTCAGCTCTTGATCTCAGTGATACGAACAGTAACGATGGCGTGGGTTTTACCGGATCAATCTCAGAAAACAGCGTCTTCTCCACATGAACAACACGAACCAAACTCTTCCAGTCTCAGATACACTACAGGGTTTGAGGGCGGAGCTAAGAGACGCTGCTCAGCCAATCAAGACCACAGGCTGCCATTATGCTAATTAGGTACAAACCAACATAGGAAGTGAGACTGAATTACTGACGACTCGTTTCAGTTCAGAATCGATTCTTTCTTGTAGGAGATCTGCATCTTTTACATTCACTAACAGCTTTAATACACACTGCATGAAACAGCATAATAGGGCACTTTAACTTATTCTACACAATTTCTCATTGCATGATTTTACTGTTGTGTGTTGAACACAAGTGAAGCTCTATCGTCAGCAATAAAGAAGACACTTTCAAATTATTATACGTTTTTAATTATTATAAAATGAAGAAATAATAGATAAAACAATGTCTAAAGTACAACAGTAGACAAAGTTTCCATAGCTTAAGTTTAATTTTTCTCATTAACATTCAAGCATTTGCATCCATTTGATCAGTTCATGCCTTCTCTGGGAATGGAGTCCACGACCCCGAGCCGAACCATACGGACAAAACGCACATCACCATATATATATTTCTTAATTTCGATACGATATAATTCTGATATCGATATGAACAATATAAAAGCCTAAATAAACCTGCCACAGCGGATGATGACGAGACCTACACACTTATGAAAAATGAATTTGCCAACTCATAAAACCTCCTCCTATAAAACTATATAACATTTTAGAAATAAAAATGGTACAAATAAATTAATGTTCATCTTTTATTTGAATTTAGCCTTCATACTCACCGTCTCCACTTTATTAATATTAATATCTTTAACTCTAAACAATAACATAGGCTGATTATATTATTCTTATAGACTGAAGCAGAAGAGCTTTAGCCGGAGGATAAACAGTATTAAAGTGCTGCCGAAAACAGAAAAAAAGAGCCAATCAGGAGACAGGATTCTCCTCTGTGCGATGACAGCTCAAGGTACGGGATGTTTGCAGGAAAGACGGCGGCACACACACACTTCCTGATCTTTCAGTCGGTGTTGAAGCAGGAGCTCAAATGCACATTATGTTTTCAGTGCATGAATTATTGTGAAACTTTT
>JAJAQA010000011.1:40391872-40404372 GCA_021464565.1 Rutilus rutilus | reverse complement strand
AGCTTTCAAAACTCAAAACCACACAACAACAAAAGATCATTTACTGAAACAAAACTGCAAAAACGCCTCGTCCGGAAATCTGACATCACAACCTTGAGCACATTAACATTTAATGATATAATAATGAGCCACATTTATGCATCAATGCCACAGTTAAACATCTCAACGTCCACAAACACACTGTCAGTTCACCTTTTAGTGCGCAATCTTGTCCTCTACACACAGTTTGTGTAGTGCCATGCCAGATTCTAGATCTATTTTCATGGCAAAAATTATTATATTAATATAATATAAAAATTATATCAAAAACAAAAAAAAGTATATCTAAATTTCTTTCTAAAAAAGAATAAAATGCCACAAAAGTGTAATAAAGTACAAAGAAGTGAAGAAACGTCAGAGTGAGAAAGTCACAGGACAGATTTAACAAACTCTGTCAATGAGGGATTTTGTTTCAGACGGTTATGAGACAGAATCCATACGGCCAAAACAAGCAGCAGCGTTTATCTGTCCTCACACACACACACACACACACACACACACACACACACACACACACACACACACACACACACACACACACACACACACACACACACACACACACACTGTCTCTCTGCTCATTAGAAATATTCAACACATCTGGAGCTGATTTCCTGTGCAGGCGCTGAGAAACTCATCCAGTCTGAACACACAACTGCACTTTCCTTCAGAGCACTGGGACATAATAATAATAATAATAATAATAATAATAATATTATTAAAATTAACACATTACAATATTGTATTTAGGGATGCACCGAAATTAAAATTCTGGATGCACTTGTTCGAAAACCAAAACTGAAAATAACTTTTTAAAAATAATTATAATTTTTTTAATTTTAAATTAATTGTTAATTGTATTGTTATTAGACTTTTAAATTAAATGCAATAACTTTACTGAATATGAATAAAAAAAACTAGATGCCAAGAAAATTAAGAAAAAAAACCACACACTTTTTTTTATAGTAACACAACAGTTGGACAGAAAATACAATATAGCCCTATATTAAAATAATATTAAATATCATTATATCAATATCACCTTTTTTCTCGTTCGGCCAAAAACCGAAAATGTATTTGTCCTGAAGAGCAAAGTAACCCATTGTGTTACATTGTTAAGGAAAGTACCAGACAGGACTGGGTGGAAAATATAAATATCTTGATTTGAATCAATTCTCATTTTGATGAGCCGATATTGATTCATAAATCCCAAGAATCGATCTTTTAGTCTGTGCAGTTTTCAGAAGTTCTCTACACATTATTTGTAGCTCCTGCCAAACAATAATCACAATAATTGCTGTGCTTTGATACTTTTGATTTGAAACATATCTCAGCTTTTAAATCCGGTCAGATTTACTACTAGTTACAGCAGCAAATAAACATGATGAACATCAGAAGGAATGTTGAAAGATACAGAATAACTTCCTGAAATCAATCATGTCTCGTATAATCGTCAATAATAGAAGGAACAGCTGAGTAAGAGCGTGGTGAGAGCTGGTCACCTGTGAAGAGTTTGGTGATGTGCTTGTTCTGCCGGCGCGCGGAGCAGATTAGCAGGAGCCACGGCGGGAACAGCTCGTGATGGGCCGCCAGAAGCTCAGCGATGTTCTCGGATGTTTTCTGCTCTCGGTCTCGGGTCAGACAGCCCTCGTCCACCGAGTCCACCAGCACCAGCAGAGCCTGAGCAGGAGCCTTGCAGCTCAGCAGCGGCAGCAACACACACCTGACACACACACACACACACAGGTGAACATGCAATTCATATGACATTTCAGCAAAATATTCATCAAGTATTCTCTGCAACATTTAATGTTTTTTAAATACCATTTTTAAACACAAAACATGCAGATTTACAAAGAAGTTTAAAAGTCTCCGCAAGTCATTTGTCAGAGTGATTCAACGGTTCCGTTGTGAAAAACTAAATTATATGTTTTCAAGTTTTAATTGATCTGGATTCCGTTTTAATGGTTCAATAAAAATGTAATAAAGAAAAAGTACATCTAATCAACTGAATTCATAAAACTTTATTGCATTTTTATAAACATTTATTAAATTATTAAGCACTTTGCATTTCAATTTTAACAATAATAGGGACTCTATGAAATGTTTTATTAATTCAGAAAGTTTGCTTTAATTTTTCACAATTCTGTTTTTAATGATTAAATACAAATTTATTATTGAAAACAAAACTAACAATTTACACAATCTTTTAAAATGCTGTCAAATGTAACAATTAATTTTTTTGTGCTGCACAACAAAAGTTTACAGCTTAAATTAAAACATGGATGAAAAAAATTGTGTGAAATTAATAAAAAAGAAAAAAATTACTTTATTACGTCTGCTTTACTAAAGTAATATGTAATTTCTGTCACAATTTCTTCAAGTTAAACCGGACTTTTATTTTGGCGGGTTGCAGTGAGATCTTTGATTTTGTTTTCTCAGATGAAATGCTGAAATGTTGACATTCATTAACCCCTTAAACCCTGAGGCCATTTTTGACATATTCACAGACATATCGCCATTTGATTGACGAACCCTGCGTTTGATATATTCAAAATCTGCCTAATCCCATGATTCCTTCAGTTCAATCCCTCATTCTGATTGTATTCCTCGATTCCGCCTGTGTTTTCTGCCAAGCCACAGGATAAGTAGTGAGTGAGTGTGTGAGGGCATAACACTGTTCTTTGAATAATCAGACAGGAGTGTGTTTCCCAAAAGCAACTTCTGTCGTTCCCAACAAAGATCAATGGAACTTCTGACCAAAAGTTGCTTCTGGGAAACATCAAAGCTAGCGATTACACCGCGTCTCGTTACAGCGAGCACACTCTGACGTCTCGTTACAGCGAGCACACTCTGACATCTCTCTACAGCAAGCACACTCTGACGTCTCGTTACAGCGAGCGCACTCTGACGTCTCTCTACAGCAAGCACACTCTGACGTCTCGTTACAGCGAGCACACTCTGACGTCTCTACAGCAAGCACACTCTGACGTCTCGTTACAGCGAGCACACTCTGACGTCTCGTTACAGCGAGCACACTCTGACGTCTCGTTACAGCGAGCACACTCTGACGTCTCGTTACAGCGAGCACACTCTGACGTCTCTCTACAGCGAGCACACTCTGACGTCTCGTTACAGCGAGCGCACTCTGACGTCTCGTTACAGCGAGCACACTCTGACGTCTCGTTACAGCGAGCGCACTCTGACGTCTCTCTACAGCGAGCACACTCTGACGTCTCGTTACAGCGAGCACACTCTGACGTCTCGTTACAGCGAGCGCACTCTGACGTCTCTCTACAGCAAGCACACTCTGACGTCTCGTTACAGCGAGCGCACTCTGACGTCTCGTTACAGCGAGCACACTCTGACGTCTCGTTACAGCGAGCACACTCTGACGTCTCTCTACAGCAAGCACACTGACGTCTCGTTACAGCGAGCGCACTCTGACGTCTCGTTACAGCGAGCAC
Source organism: Rutilus rutilus (assembly GCA_021464565.1). Taxonomy (NCBI): domain Eukaryota; kingdom Metazoa; phylum Chordata; class Actinopteri; order Cypriniformes; family Leuciscidae; genus Rutilus; species Rutilus rutilus. The sequence continues at coordinate 40,400,866 of JAJAQA010000011.1, read as the reverse complement.
ACTCTGACGTCTCTCTACAGCAAGCACACTCTGACGTCTCGTTACAGCACACTCTGACGTCTCGTTACAGCGAGCGCACTCTGACGTCTCTCTACAGCAAGCACACTCTGACGTCTCGTTACAGCGAGCGCACTCTGACGTCTCTCTACAGCGAGCGCACTCTGACGTCTCGTTACAGCGAGCACACTCTGACGTCTCGTTACAGCGAGCGCACTCTGACGTCTCTCTACAGCGAGCGCACTCTGACGTCTCGTTACAGCGAGCACACTCTGACGTCTTGTTACAGCGAGCACACTCTGACGTCTCGTTACAGCGAGCGCACTCTGACGTCTCTCTACAGCGAGCACACTCTGACGTCTCGTTACAGCGAGCGCACTCTGACGTCTCTCTACAGCGAGCACACTCTGACGTCTCGTTACAGCGAGCGCACTCTGACGTCTCTCTACAGCGAGCACACTCTGACGTCTCGTTACAGCGAGCACACTCTGACGTCTTGTTACAGCACACTCTGACGTCTCGTTACAGCGAGCACACTCTGACGTCTCGTTACAGCACACTCTGACGTCTCGTTACAGCGAGCACACTCTGACGTCTTGTTACAGCGAGCACACTCTGACGTCTCGTTACAGCGAGCGCACTCTGACGTCTCTCTACAGCGAGCACACTCTGACGTCTCGTTACAGCGAGCGCACTCTGACGTCTCGTTACAGCACACTCTGACGTCTCGTTACAGCGAGCGCACTCTGACGTCTCGTTACAGCGAGCGCACTCTGACGTCTCTCTACAGCGAGCACACTCTGACGTCTCTCTACAGCAAGCACACTCTGACGTCTCTCTACAGCAAGCACACTCTGACGTCTCTCTACAGCGAGCACACTCTGACACTGACGTCTCTCTACAGCAAGCACACTCTGACGTCTCTCTACAGCGAGCACACTCTGACACTCTGACGTCTCTCTACAGCGAGCACACTCTGACACTCTGACGTCTCTCTACAGCAAGCACACTCTGACGTCTCGTTACAGCGAGCACACTCTGACACTCTGACGTCTCTCTACAGCAAGCACACTCTGACGTCTCTCTACAGCGAGCACACTCTGACGTCTCGTTACAGCGAGCGCACTCTGACGTCTCGTTACAGCGAGCGCACTCTGACGTCTCTCTACAGCGAGCACACTCTGACGTCTCGTTACAGCGAGCGCACTCTGACGTCTCTCTACAGCGAGCGCACTCTGACGTCTCGTTACAGCGAGCGCACTCTGACGTCTCTCTACAGCGAGCACACTCTGACGTCTCTCTACAGCGAGCGCACTCTGACGTCTCGTTACAGCGAGCGCACTCTGACGTCTCTCTACAGCGAGCGCACTCTGACGTCTCTCTACAGCGAGCACACTCTGACGTCTCGTTACAGCGAGCGCACTCTGACGTCTCTCTACAGCGAGCGCACTCTGACGTCTCGTTACAGCGAGCACACTCTGACGTCTCGTTACAGCGAGCGCACTCTGACGTCTCTCTACAGCGAGCACACTCTGACGTCTCTCTACAGCGAGCACACTCTGACGTCTCGTTACAGCGAGCGCACTCTGACGTCTCTCTACAGCGAGCACACTCTGACGTCTCGTTACAGCGAGCACACTCTGACGTCTCGTTACAGCGAGCGCACTCTGACGTCTCTCTACAGCGAGCGCACTCTGACGTCTCTCTACAGCGAGCACACTCTGACACTCTGACGTCTCGTTACAGCGAGCACACTCTGACACTCTGACGTCTCGTTACAGCGAGCGCACTCTGACGTCTCTCTACAGCGAGCGCACTCTGACGTCTCTCTACAGCGAGCACACTCTGACACTCTGACGTCTCGTTACAGCGAGCACACTCTGACACTCTGACGTCTCTCTACAGCGAGCACACTCTGACGTCTCTCTACAGCGAGCACACTCTGACACTCTGACGTCTCGTTACAACGAGCACACTCTGACACTCTGACGTCTCGTTACAGCGAGCGCACTCTGACGTCTCTCTACAGCGAGCACACTCTGACGTCTCGTTACAGCGAGCGCACTCTGACGTCTCTCTACAGCGAGCACACTCTGACGTCTCGTTACAGCGAGCACACTCTGACGTCTCTCTACAGCGAGCACACTCTGACGTCTCGTTACAGCGAGCGCACTCTGACGTCTCTCTACAGCGAGCACACTCTGACGTCTCGTTACAGCGAGCACACTCTGACGTCTCGTTACAGCGAGCGCACTCTGACGTCTCTCTACAGCGAGCACACTCTGACGTCTCTCTACAGTGAGCACACTCTGACGTCTCGTTACAGCGAGCACACTCTGACGTCTCTCTACAGCGAGCGCACTCTGACGTCTCTCTACAGTGAGCACACTCTGACGTCTCGTTACAGCGAGCACACTCTGACGTCTCGTTACAGCGAGCGCACTCTGACGTCTCTCTACAGCGAGCACACTCTGACGTCTCTCTACAGCGAGCACACTCTGACGTCTCTCTACAGTGAGCACACTCTGACGTCTCGTTACAGCGAGCACACTCTGACGTCTCGGTACAGCGAGCGCACTCTGACGTCTCTCTACAGCGAGCACACTCTGACGTCTCTCTACAGTGAGCACACTCTGACGTCTCGTTACAGCGAGCACACTCTGACGTCTCTCTACAGCGAGCACACTCTGACGTCTCGTTACAGCGAGCGCACTCTGACGTCTCTCTACAGCGAGCACACTCTGACGTCTCTCTACAGTGAGCACACTCTGACGTCTCGTTACAGCGAGCGCACTCTGACGTCTCTACAGCGAGCACACTCTGACGTCTCGTTACAGCGAGCACACTCTGACGTCTCGTTACAGCGAGCACACTCTGACGTCTCGTTACAGCGAGCACACTCTGACGTCTCGTTACAGCGAGCACACTCTGACACTCTGACGTCTCTACAGCGAGCGCACTCTGACGTCTCGTTACAGCGAGCACACTCTGACGTCTCTCTACAGCGAGCACACTCTGACGTCTCGTTACAGCGAGCACACTCTGACGTCTCTACAGCGAGCGCACTCTGACGTCTCGTTACAGCGAGCACACTCTGACGTCTCGTTACAGCGAGCACACTCTGACGTCTCGTTACAGCGAGCACACTCTGATGTCTCGTTACAGCGAGCACACTCTGACACTCTGACGTCTCTACAGCGAGCACACTCTGACACTCTGACGTCTCATTACAGCGAGCACACTCTGATGTCTCGTTACAGCTAGGGATGGGCATTTTTCAAAAAATTACATTCGAATATTCGAGCTCACAGAAAACGAATATTCGAATATTCGTTTATTTACATAAGTTTATTGAGAAAGACGTTACTTCAAACAAACGTTAGTTTTGTTACCTATGAACATCTCTGGACAAGCCTATACGACTATATTAACAAGCTTATACATTTCATCCTTTGTATAATTGTTGAAAACATTAAAAAATGTTTGCACACACAAAAACATAAGAAATACAACGCAGAGCGCACTAAAAAAATGACAATAAAGCAGGCTGCGGCAGCCACAATTATTGTACTGAACGTTTAGCTATACACTCAAGTCTGAATGTTATTGCGTTATTGTTTTACATGTTCTTGTTGAGGAAAACAAGCATATCAACATGCTCGGGTGACAGTCGGCATCTTAGTCTGTTAACAATAAGGCCGGCTGCAGAGAAAACGCGCTCCGCCGGCACAGATGTTGCAGGGACGCACAAATAACGGTGTGCTAAGCGGCCAAGTTTCTTGAAGCGCTTTGTGTTGTCTTGCCACCAATTCATAGGATCTTCATCTGGTGGAATACACGGTTCCATCAAGAACTGTTCCCACTCGTCTCGGCTTGACTCTCTGTAATCTTCGCCGAAGAACAGGCTCAGCCTTCTCCGATGACTGGGCACGGGCACTGACTCATCTCCGTCACTGGCGGGGACGCAGGCGGCGGCGGCAACGGCTGCACCCGCACCCCCCACATCAAAAGAAATACTTTGATATTGTTCAAAAAGTTTTTCTCTTACGGCTTCTCTCATGTTTTCGTCGAGGAACCTGAGGTGTTTGTGCCGAGGATCTAGAGCGGAAGCGAGAAGAGGCGTTTTCCCTGCGTTCTGCAAGTTCGCAATGTTTATTCGTTGCTTGAGAGATGCTGCAACTGTGTTTTTGAACTCATTCACTTTCTGTGATTCTCCACCGCTCATCTGAAGGTGTCTGTAGATGCAGATTAAATAACAAATAACTGAATATGTAAACTGAATTGTAGTCTTATTCAGTATTGATTATTTCTATTTAATTTGTAAGTAATTTAAATAAATGATTAAAACAGTTGACTGAATTTCTTTAATTTACGTTTTATTCGGTTTTATAATGTAAATATTTAAATGGAAAGAACCCGACAGAATAATTAAAAAGAGACCAGTAATCAAATTAACTAGAACCAAATGCTACATTTATTCGTTCATGTGAATTATACGAACCTGGATAGAAGGCTTTGCACAAGTGGATACACCATGGAGACAGACACGTAGTTTTCGCCACCCAATGCTTCACTTGCTATTTTCAGGGACTGGAGAACAGGTAATATTTCCTCAATTGTCTGCCAGTGATCATCGATCAACTCAAGAGTCTTAGCATCCGCCAGCTTGGTTGTGGTCCTGTCAGAGAGGACAGCAGTGATCGCCCAGCGTTGTTCATGCAAACGTGCGAGCATATCAGCAGCCGAATTCCAGCGTGTTTTGCAGTATTGCACAAGTTTGTGCGAAGGCAATTCCAGCTGTCTTTGTTTCTGTTTTAGTGCATTTGAGGCAATCGTGCTATGATGGAAATGTCCAACAAGTTTACTACATGCACCAATAAGTCTATTCATGCTTGCAGCTTTAAATCCATCATTAATGGCCAACTGAAGTGTGTGCGCGAAGCAAGGTAGAGATTCCCAGTCCACGTCTCTGTTTGCAGCTACTATATTGCTAGCATTGTCATGCACGCACGCGACCACTTTGCCGTCCAGGCCCCATTGCTCTACTGACGTTTTCAAATAATCCGCCAGGTTGGCAGCGGAGTGTCGCTCTTCCAATGCTCGGGTTTGCAGAACACAACTGTTCACCTTACTATCAGCAATAAAATGACACGTTATAGTGACATATGACTCTGTAGTTAATGCTGTCCAACTGTCAGTTGTAATGGCCACGAACTCTACTGTACCTAAAGTAGTTTTGAGTTCGGAAACCATGCATTCATATTGAAGCTCGATTCTCGCGGTTATGGTTTTCCGTGAGGGAGTGTTGTAATCTGGTTCAAGAAACTGTAAGACTTCCTTAAATCCATCTCCTTCAACGAAACTTAAAGGAAGCATATCTCTTGCGATCATTTTTGCTATGAGATGAGTGGTCTTCTCGGCTCGCTCGGGGGTACATCTGGGCCTTACGGTACCTGCAGTCGTGAAAGCAGTGATGGGTAGCTGTCTGTCTTCGCTTGACTGGTCAATAATGACGTTTCGGTGTTTGGATTTCATATGGCTCCTCATTGTGCTGGTGCTGTTATGATAACTCAATTTAATTTGACAAAGTTTGCACACGACATGTTGGTCATTTTGATCAAAGTAATTCCAGACTCCACTCCGTTTAGACGACGCCATTCTTCACACGCTGTCATCAAATGCACAGGCGCCACAGCGCCACCCAATGGATTTAGTTATAACTGTGAGTTTTAGTTTGCGTGACCATGATTTATGAGGCATTCATTTCATTTACGCCCATCAGAGCAACCGTTTGCGATATTCGAATAGTGTTTTTATTTTTCGAATAATTATTGCAGATCGAATATTCGAATATTCGAATATTCGTGCACATCCCTAGTTACAGCGAGCACACTCTGACGTCTCGTTACAGCGAGCGCACTCTGACACTCTGACGTCTCTACAGCGAGCACACTCTGATGTCTCGTTACAGCGAGCACACTCTGACGTCTCTCTACAGCGAGCGCACTCTGACACTCTGACGTCTCTACAGCGAGCACACTCTGACGTCTCTACAGCGAGCGCACTCTGACACTCTGACGTCTCATTACAGCGAGCACACTCTGATGTCTCGTTACAGCGAGCACACTCTGACGTCTCGTTACAGCGAGCGCACTCTGACACTCTGACGTCTCTACAGCGAGCACACTCTGATGTCTCGTTACAGCGAGCACACTCTGACGTCTCTCTACAGCGAGCGCACTCTGACACTCTGACGTCTCTACAGCGAGCACACTCTGATGTCTCGTTACAGCGAGCACACTCTGATGTCTCTCTACAGCGAGCACACTCTGACGTCTCGTTACAGCGAGCACACTCTGACGTCTCTCTACAGCGAGCACACTCTGACGTCTCGTTACAGCGAGCACACTCTGACGTCTCGTTACAGCGAGCACACTCTGACGTCTCGTTACAGCGAGCACACTCTGACACTCTGACGTCTCTACAGCGAGCACACTCTGACACTCTGACGTCTCATTACAGCGAGCGCACTCTGACACTCTGACGTCTCGTTACAGCGAGCGCACTCTGACACTCTGACGTCTCTACAGCGAGCACACTCTGACGTCTCTCTACAGCGAGCACACTCTGACACTCTGACGTCTCTACAGCGAGCACACTCTGACACTCTGACGTCTCATTACAGCGAGCACACTCTGACACTCTGACGTCTCGTTACAGCGAGCGCACTCTGACACTCTGACGTCTCTACAGCGAGCACACTCTGACACTCTGACGTCTCTCTACAGCGAGCACACTCTGACGTCTCATTACAGCGAGCACACTCTGACGTCTCGTTACAGCGAGCACACTCTGACGTCTCGTTACAGCGAGCACACTCTGACGTCTCGTTACAGCGAGCACACTCTGATGTCTCGTTACAGCGAGCACACTCTGATGTCTCGTTACAGCGAGCACACTCTGATGTCTCGTTACAGCGAGCACACTCTGATGTCTCGTTACAGCGAGCACACTCTGATGTCTCGTTACAGCGAGCACACTCTGATGTCTCGTTACAGCGAGCACACTCTGACGTCTCTCTACAGCGAGCACACTCTGACGTCTCATTACAGCGAGCACACTCTGACGTCTCTCTACAGCGAGCACACTCTGATGTCTCGTTACAGCGAGCACACTCTGATGTCTCGTTACAGCGAGCACACTCTGATGTCTCGTTACAGCGAGCACACTCTGACGTCTCTCTACAGCGAGCACACTCTGACGTCTCATTACAGCGAGCACACTCTGACACTCTGACGTCTCTCTACAGCGAGCACACTCTGACGTCTCATTACAGCGAGCACACTCTGATGTCTCGTTACAGCGAGCACACTCTGATGTCTCGTTACAGCGAGCACACTCTGACGTCTCTCTACAGCGAGCACACTCTGACGTCTCATTACAGCGAGCACACTCTGACACTCTGACGTCTCGTTACAGCGAGCACACTCTGACACTCTGACGTCTCGTTACAGCGAGCACACTCTGACACTCTGACGTCTCGTTACAGCGAGCACACTCTGACACTCTGACGTCTCGTTACAGCGAGCACACTCTGACACTCTGACGTCTCGTTACAGCGAGCACACTCTGACACTCTGACGTCTCGTTACAGCGAGCACACTCTGACGTCTCGTTACAGCGAGCACACTCTGACGTCTCGTTACAGCGAGCACACTCTGACACTCTGACGTCTCGTTACAGCGAGCACACTCTGACACTCTGACGTCTCGTTACAGCGAGCACACTCTGACACTCTGACGTCTCGTTACAGCGAGCACACTCTGACACTCTGACGTCTCGTTACAGCGAGCACACTCTGACACTCTGACGTCTCGTTACAGCGAGCACACTCTGACACTCTGACGTCTCTACAGCGAGCACACTCTGACACTCTGACGTCTCTCTACAGCGAGCACACTCTGACGTCTCGTTACAGCGAGCACACTCTGACGTCTCGTTACAGCGAGCACACTCTGACACTCTGACGTCTCGTTACAGCGAGCACACTCTGACACTCTGACGTCTCTACAGCGAGCACACTCTGACACTCTGACGTCTCGTTACAGCGAGCACACTCTGACACTCTGACGTCTCGTTACAGCGAGCACACTCTGACACTCTGACGTCTCTACAGCGAGCACACTCTGACACTCTGACGTCTCGTTACAGCGAGCACACTCTGACACTCTGACGTCTCTACAGCGAGCACACTCTGACACTCTGACGTCTCGTTACAGCGAGCACACTCTGACACTCTGACGTCTCGTTACAGCGAGCACACTCTGACACTCTGACGTCTCTACAGCGAGCACACTCTGACACTCTGACGTCTCGTTACAGCGAGCACACTCTGACACTCTGACGTCTCTACAGCGAGCACACTCTGACACTCTGACGTCTCTACAGCGAGCACACTCTGACACTCTGACGTCTCGTTACAGCGAGCACACTCTGACACTCTGACGTCTCGTTACAGCGAGCACACTCTGACACTCTGACGTCTCTACAGCGAGCACACTCTGACACTCTGACGTCTCGTTACAGCGAGCACACTCTGACACTCTGACGTCTCTACAGCGAGCACACTCTGACACTCTGACGTCTCTACAGCAAGCACACTCTGACGTCTCGTTACAGCGAGCACACTCTGACGTCTCGTTACAGCGAGCACACTCTGACACTCTGACGTCTCGTTACAGCGAGCACACTCTGACACTCTGACGTCTCGTTACAGCGAGCACACTCTGACACTCTGACGTCTCGTTACAGCGAGCACACTCTGACACTCTGACGTCTCGTTACAGCGAGCACACTCTGACACTCTGACGTCTCTACAGCGAGCACACTCTGACACTCTGACGTCTCTCTACAGCGAGCACACTCTGACGTCTCGTTACAGCGAGCACACTCTGACACTCTGACGTCTCGTTACAGCGAGCACACTCTGACGTCTCG
>JAJAQA010000011.1:40366872-40386872 GCA_021464565.1 Rutilus rutilus | reverse complement strand
GTCTCAGCCGGGTTCCTCTCACACTCTCCCGGTTGCAGTGCGCTCTGGACCGCCGGTTCCCTCACTTTCTCCTCGTAATCCGGGACGAGTCCGGACCGGCGTATCTGCGCCACCAGTCCGCGCACGAACCCGCTCACACACAGCGTGTCCGCGTCCTCGGGCCGGCAGAAGTGGAAGCCCAGACAGTGCTGGTGAAGCCCGCGGTGAACAGAACCGGGCCAGAGTAACTCCGTACACAGAGCCGTCTTCCCGCTCCCGGGTCCGCCGACCAGCAGAACCCCCCACGACCCGCTCTTCCCCGGCCCGCTGACGGGCTCCAGCGGTTCTGAGGACCCCGGGGCGCTGAGGCTGTGGGTTTTCTCCTGAAGGCAGTGCTGGATCTTGTGGAAGACCCACTCGCGGCAGTAGAAGCGCTTGCCCTGCAACAGGCTGGTCTGGGCCATGATCCGAGTCCGGCGGGTCGAGATGGACTGATGGTTCAGGTTGTTCTGGGCATGTTCTCAAACCCCGCGAGGGCGTCTGCGTAGACACCCGTCCTTCATCGTGCCGATGAGTTTGAGTGAGCGTTCAGAACTGGACCCTGAAGATAGCGGTGTTGAGTGTTGTGGGCGGTTCAGACCCAATAGAGTGAAGTCTCCATCAAATCTGTCTGTGACAGTTCATCATAGCGCTGATGAAACACCCTGAAACAAACACAGTCAATCGGTTTACTTTCTCAACACTTTTTTAAGCAAACAATCAGATCAAACATGGTGCTAGCAACGCCATGGGTTTGAGTCCCAAGAGAACGCATGAACTTATCAAATGTATAATGTACGATTAATGTATATAAACAATTAAAGTCCCCCTGTAGACAATCATTTTATCCCTTAAAACTCATCTTTGATCACCAAAATCAAATATCTTGAATGTAACTCGACACCCTTGCCTCATTTAGTATGCGGCGGTTCTATGAATATGCAAATGAGCCCCGCCTCCACTCACTCACTCAGCTCAGAGATCCACTGGTTGACGATCACACGTTGATCTGATTGGTTACAAGGTAGTTTGTGACGTCAGAAACACCAGCGATTTCAAAGCGTGTGTTTGAGACTGTCTTTGGTTCACTGCAGTTTTAAGGAGGAAATACTCAGCAATGCTGTCGACTTATGAACTTACACATGCTTTGTCTTAAAGCGTATTAAAAACACCACATAGACACATAAACAACATTAAAACTTAATTTCACCACAAACTTTCTCCAGTCCAACTTCATCAGTCCACAATCATACTTAACTTTTTATCAACCAATAAATCATGGATAAAATCCATGCAAGTTTATCCAGGAACCTTTATACCTATGATTTAGCACACACTTTTATCCAAAGCGACACGAAAGAGTGAACAGAGCAACAATATTCGTAATATTCATATTCAAGATTCATCACACATGCCTCAAGCATTCTGGCCAACATTCAAAAGAGCAACGAACCGCTGAAACATGCAAATATTGAGCCAACTCAAACAGCGAGGGATCAAACTCGTGAATCAGCAGAACTTTTAGGAATATCAAGGATGACTTGGAATATAGCTCGTACATTTGATGTCCTACACCAGAACATAATATGATGGCCCAAAAATGTTATTGATTCACAAAGACACTATGATGGCCCAAAAATGCTGACTAGGTTTGACACACAGCCAAGAGTCTTGTAATAGAAAACAAATCAAGACTGTCACCAAATAATAAAACCACCAAAACCTAAATCACCACGCTAATAAATCATAATAAATAAATCATATGGGATCTTCCCTATAAAAGAGGAGTCAAATGTCTTAGCCTTCTTTTTGAAGACAGTAGCTATTCTGTATTTACACACGTGACCTCTAAGGAATCCAAAAGTAATCCGATTACATTACTTTCATATCGTGGTGTTTAGATTACGTTACTAAATACTTTTTTTATTTTTTATTACGTAATTTCCTGCAATACGGAATACATTTTAAAGTAACCCTCCAATCCAATCTCTTGTAAATCACAAGGGTTTTACTGTGGTAGAATAATTATACTGTAGTCGCTATTGTTTTTAACGGAAACTTTGGTCACCATAGTAAACGGCTGTCAGAGCCAAACCGAACAGATCTTTAAACGCCGGACAGAACCGGACAGAAACCAGCTATCTTAACGTTACAGTAACGGGTCACACACACACCAAACCCGAGCTCCGCCCGTCCCGGGTGACAAAGACTCTGAACACACACACACACACACATTACACGGGTCCCAGTCTCCCTCCATTAGACATTGATTTTCTTCTTTAAAAACATTGGGTTGAATAGCGTCGGTTATTTTAACGACTCAAACTGCCAGCTGACTGACTAAACGCGAGCGACGCGACGCATCAAACAACAGAACGCTCCTGTCGGCACGGCAAGCGTCGCGTTGTTCATGATGGGAGCGTTCTAATGTGTCGCGTCGCGTCAGTGTAGACGCGGTGACTCTTGAGTGGAACTTCGGATAAATATCTAATAAATATCTCACCTTTAGCGCGTAGGTCCTCTCGGAGATCATGTCTCATCCACATATGAACACTCTTATACCGGGTTTCTGTCGTTATTTCCAATCCCGAGTCTTCCGTTCACATTTTCCACTCGGGTTGTGTGTCGGTTTGTTCTGTTGAGCTCCTCCCGCAAACCGACACTCGCGAGCACGAGACTCCGCCCATTGGTCGTGACGCATGCGCAAAGGATGACGGGAGATGTAGTTCTGTTAAACATACGCAGGCGGACGTCAATACAAGTTATTTACAAATATATTTATAAACACGTATAATAACTTGGTGAAACATTACAATAAGGTTCATTTTTAACATTAGTTAATGTATAAACTAACATTTACAAATAATGAGCAATACATTTTTTGTTCATCTTTGTTAACGTTAGTTACTGTAATAAAAAATACAGCTGTTCATTGTTTGTTCATGTTAGTTCAAAGTGCATTAATTAATGTTAACAAGATTTTAATTAGGTATTAGTAAATGTTGAAATTAACATTAACAAAGATTAATAAATGCTGCATACGTGTATATTATTAGTTCATGCTAATGTATTTAACTAATGAACCTTATTGTAAAGTGTTACCAATATATTTACAGTAAAGTACATAAAGTTACAAAGATAAAATATTTTCATACAAATTTGTTATTTAGCCGATACATTTTTATTCATATTATTTACAACAACAAAAAAAAAAACATGGAAAAAATTAATTATAGTGGCTTTTTTATTGCCATTTTTTTATTTACATTTGGAACACTTGGTTGGACAAACGGCTTTGATTTTCTAGAAATTTTAGAGTCCAAAATATTTAGTAAAATACTGTACATATAAAAAAAAATATATAAAAAAAAATTGGTTCAGTACATTCGCTTTACAGGAAACTGTGTAATATGTTTTAATGGTTTTCTCATCTTTAAAAAGAGACTTTAGGACTGTATTCAAAGCATTTATGAAATACAAGCATTTAAACTGAGATTTGGTGTAGGCGATCTTCCCAACATTTCATGTGTGTGTGTGTGTGTGTGTGAATCAGTGCAAAACACGCGCGTCTCTCATGAATGTTTGACAGGGTCTGTGTCGTCACGCTGACCTCTGGAATGTAAAGGTCAAAGGTCAACAGTGTTCTGACCCCTCATCTCTGTATGTGAATAATGACCTGATATAATGACTCAAACTGTACTCAGATTTTCCATTTGCATTTATTCATTTTTTTAGCAAACACTTTAATCCAAAGCGACTGACAAATGAAGAGCAACACGAGTAATTTGCATTGAGAACCATAATATTCAGAGCCGAGGATAAATGCGGAGAACTGAATGATGGTTTCATCAGGTGAGAGTCCGTCAGTGTAACCGTACAGTCGTCCTTCAGCTCGAGCTTCTGCTGCCAGATCTGACCTGTGTGTGTGTGTGTGTGTGTGTGTGTGTGTTTAATGGTCACCTGGTTAAGCCGGTGAATGCCTCTATATTTGTGTCTCATTATTTTACAGTAAAAGCAGCTCTTTTCCTCCATTACACAGCCTGCTGACGGTGACTCACACACACACACACACGATACAGAGAGACACGTGAGACACAAACACCTGGAGATGAAAGAGAGAGAGAACTGATGTATGTTGTTGTTTTCCTCCATGTTTTCTCACTGTAAGAGGTGAAGCGTCTCATCATGACATCATCAATGCAAATTAATGCAAAGAGTATTAAACCTTAACGGCCGGAGTGTTTAGACAGACAGACTGACAGTGTCTCTCGTCTTCTCTCCAGACACACAGAGTGAGTGTGTGTGTGTGTGTGTGAGTGTGTGTGTGTGTGTGTGTGTGTGTGTGTGTGTGTGTGTGTGTGTGTGTGTGTGTGTGTGTGTGTGTGTGTGTGTGTGTGTGTGTGTGTGTGTGTGTGTGCGAGTGTGTGTGTGTGTGTGTGTGTGAGAGAGAGAGAGTGTCCATTACAGCTGCTGTGATGGTATTATCTCTACGGTTAATGGAATAACGTGATTTGATGTGTTTCTCTGCAAGCTTTTGAAAGGTACTTCATGCTGATGTATTTAAAGGGATGGTTCGGAGTAAAATCAACCTAGGGTCCTTTGCACCATGACCTCGATGATCTGAATCTACGCCTGCCCTCATATCAATATCACATGTATCTCTAGAACACAGTTCCAGTGGGATTGAATGTGAGATTGAATAAGTCACTCAATAACGTCCACAATGGTGTCGGACACCCAAATGGCTGATCCCTCAAAGAGTGCCCTATATAAAGTTGTTTGGCTTTTAGTATGAATATGTCAGCCTTACTGTTATCTATAAGCTAGTGTGCTCCAAAACAATGACAAAATTCGCATTTAGGAGACCAAACCCAACAGTGAAAATGAAAATCAGGTTGATGTCAGAATCCAATGTCAGATTGACGTTAATCTCCAACGTCGGATTCTGACGTCAACCCAACTTTCATTTCCAGCCAAAATGCAACCCCTGCAACCACAATCATCCCCTGACTGACGTTACTACTCTCTACTCGAGGACCTTGACACAAATGTAGTAGAGTAAAAAGAACGATATTTGTCTTTCAAATATAGTGGTTAAAGTAAAAAGTTTCAGAGAAAATAATACTCAAGTAAAGTACAGATTCTTAAAAAGTGTACTTAAGTACAGTAGCCTACTCAAGTAAATGTACTTTGTTACTGTCCACCTCTGATGGCACCAAACTTCTACAGTAGTACAAACAGGTTCTGTACTCATAAAACGAGGCATTGGAAAGTTTGTAAGTACATCAGGAGTTTATTTAAATAACACTTTCCTGACGGCTAATGCTACCGCTAACCCGGACACCGACGTCACTTCAGGGGTTTGGGAAAAGCATGTAAAAGTCCTGGAAGAAAGCAATGCATAAGGATGTAAAGTAACGATGCCCAGGTCCAGGAATGCACTAATATTCCTGTTTGGCTGTGTTTGGCTCGAGATCATGGTGTAAAGGACCCTAGGTTGATTTTACTCCGAACCATCCCTTTAAGAGAGACGGATCACTGGAATCGGTCACTGGAATCGGTCACTGGGATCGGTCACTGGAATCGGTCACTGGGATCGGTCACTGGGATCGGTCACTGGGTTCGGTCACTGGGTTCGGTCACTGGAATCGATCACTGGGATCGGTCACTGGGATCGGTCACTGGTTTGGGTCAGATATGTGTGAGTCCAGTAAGTCTGTATATTTAAGTTGACGAATCTCAGTGGTCGAGCTGTGAACATGTGACCTCTGCAGATCAAGCATGTGTGGGATATCCTGCATCCACTGTAAACACTACAGGCTCTTTATACCAGAGAACGTCTAATAGGAAGAGAATTGGCACTCTCTGCTTACTTCCGGTTTCTGGACTGGCTGCAGTAACACGTCTCTGTCCATGCGGGGGCGCTCGCAGGCGAGTGCAGAATGAATGGAGGTCTATGGCGAAAAACCCTCAAAATCCACTTTTCTCAGGATATAATTTTTTGTCTAGTAATTTGAATGTTGTATTCGAAAGGAGATGCAAAGAAATTACACATTGCTGGGTGTTAGATTTTTTAGAGTCACTTATTTGGTTTAAAAAGTCTTTTAAAATGTCAATGACGTCAGAATGCTGACATCATTAGCAGAATGCTAGCGTGTTATGGGCAACAACAACTCAACCTGTAAGAAATCGAAAAGAAATAAGTACTCGTTCATTCAACTTTCGACCTATAACCCATGTTGAACTTGCAAAACTTACAATAAAATCTGAGATTTCTCAACGGCAATCGGGTGAAAGAGACACATTTAGCCGTCTAGCCCCATAGACTCCCATTCAGTCTGCACTCGCCCGCGATCACCTCCAGTGGAATTCTAATGGAACTGCAACCAAGATCGATACAATGGGGCTAATAGGAAGTGCCAAGGCTCTCCGTAGACGGGCTCTGTTTATACTCAGTCTTCGTAAGACCCGACCCGTTACATGTGAGGATAACAGTAACAGGTGTGTGAGCCGATCTGTGAGTGTGTGTCGATGCAGATCAGCGGCGGTTGAGAAACTCAAGCGTTTCGTCTCCACACTGATATAATCTGAGCCGCCGCAGTCAAAACACACACAGAGTTCAGGGTGAACGAGCTAGTACTGACAAGAGTCAACACACACTTACACTCTCACACACACACACACACACACACACACACACACACACACACACACACACACACACACTTTTTATTTTAGACTCACAGAAAACATACACACACACACACACACACACACACACACTCACACTCTCACACACACTCACACACACACGCAAACTCATACACTCACACAGACACACTCACACAGACGTGAGTTTGTGTGTGTGTGTGTGTGTGTGTGTGTGTGTGAGTGTGTGTGAGAGTCTAAAATAAAAAGTCGCAATTAGGCTACCTTTTCTATTATTATATTATTATTATGTGATGGAAACAATCTTCCATAGCCTGCTGTTTTTTTAATTATTTTTATTATTATTATTTGTGAAATTTAATGTTTCATTAAACAAAGTGTGTGAGGAGCATACTCAATTAATCAATCCAATTAACTTCACATCATCAATCATCATGTCTATCCCATCATGAGAGGAAGCAGATATTTATATATATATTCACATTAACATTCCTGGTCAGTTCCCAGCATCCCTCCTCCACCCTCCTCCACCCTCCTCCTTTTCCTCCTCCTCCTCCTCCACCCTCCTCCTCTTCCTCCTCCTCCTCCTCCTCCACCCTCCTCCTCTTCCTCCTCCCTCCTCCTCCCTCCTCCTCCTCCTCCACCCTCCTCCTCCTCTTCCTCCTCCCTCCTCTTCCTCCTCCCTCCTCCCTCCTCCTCCTCCTCCTCCCTCCTCCTCCTCCTCCTCCTCCACCCCCTCCTCCTCCCTCCTCCTCCCTCCTCCTCCTCCACCCCCCTCCTCTTCCTCCTCCCTCCTGTTCCACCCTCCTCCTCCCTCCTCCTCCTCTTCCACCCTCCTCCACCACTCCTTCACCACTCCTCCTCCTCTTCCACCCTCCTCCTCTTCCTCCTCCCTCCTCCCTCCTCCACCCTCCTCCACCCTCCTCCTCCCACCTCCACCACTCCTCCTCCATCCTCCACCACTCCTCTTCCACCCTCCTCCTCTTCCTCCTCCCTCCTCCACCCTCCTCCACCTCTTCCACCCTCCTCCACCACTCCTCCTCCCTCCTCCTCCTCCTCCTCCTCCACCCTCCTCCACCCTCCTCCTCCTCTTCCACCCTCCTCCACCACTCCTCCTCCCTCCTCCTCCTCCTCCTCCTCTTTCACCCTCCTCCACCACTCCTCCTCCTCCTCTTCCACCCTCCTCCACCACTCCTCCACCCTCCTCTTCCACCCTCCTCCACCACTCCTCCTCCACCCTCCTCCACCCTCCTCCTCCTCTTCCACCCTCCTCCACCACTCCTCCCTCCTCCTCCTCCTCCTCCTCCTCCACCCTCCTCCTCCTCTTCCACCCTCCTCCACCACTCCTCCTCCCTCCTCCTCCTCCTCCTCCACCCTCCACCCTCCTCCTCCTCCACCCTCCTCCTCCTCTTCCACCCTCCTCCTCCTCCTCCTCTCCCACCCTCCTCCTCCACCACTCCTCCTCCTCTTCCACCCTCCTCCTCCACCACTCCTCCTACACCATTTATCCCATAAAATGTCTATAAATTACAGTGAATATCTGACATCTTTCACTGTCGCATAGCCTACTGTAAATACAGTACACAGGATTATTTAAGTGTGCACGGTGGTGAATGTGTGTGTGTGTGTGTGTGTGTGTGTGTGTGTGTGTGTGTGTGTGTGTGTGTGTGTAAGTGTGAGTATGTGTGTGTGTGTGTGTGTGTGTGTTACAGTACGTGCTGCACATGGGGAATGGTGCCTGTCTGGAATGAGAGTTTGAGTGTGTTTTTGT
This sequence comes from Rutilus rutilus, assembly GCA_021464565.1. Classification (NCBI taxonomy): domain Eukaryota; kingdom Metazoa; phylum Chordata; class Actinopteri; order Cypriniformes; family Leuciscidae; genus Rutilus; species Rutilus rutilus. Next base: position 40,378,414 of record JAJAQA010000011.1, on the reverse strand, counting down.
GCTGACTGAGTTTGTAACACTGCTATTAGAGAAACTCAATCCTGCAGCATTAGAGAGTGACGCAGCAGATGTGCGGATTCAGATTCAGTCGAACACACACACACACACACGCACACACATACACATACACACACACACACACACACACACTCACACACACACACACACACACCCACACGCACGCACACACCCACACACACCCACACACACACACTCACTCACACACACACACACACACACACACACACATATACACATACACGCACACACACACACACACACACACACACACACACACACACATACACATACACATACACATACTCATACACGCACACACAAACACACTTACACACACACTAAACCTACCCATCCCAGAAAACTTTCTGCAGTTTTACATTTAAAAAGAAAAAACTCATTCTGTGTGATTTATAAGCTTGTTTACCCATGAGGACCTCAGTTTAGGCCCCACTGTGACACGAGTCCCCATGAGTCTGTGTGCATTCAGGCTGAAGACCCCACCGGGATAGAAACACATGAACACTCACACACACATATATTACATATACACATTATATACATATATATATATATAAAATCCGTGATGGAAACAAGCTCCCATAAGTATAACACATTGAAATAAACATCAAATTTAATTTAGATTTAATAAAGACTGAAATGGTATTTACATACTCCAATAATCTTTATTCACAACTCTGAATAAAAATAATTTTTATAGTGCATTATGGGGCAGCAGTTTGGTCCACAAAGCACAGACTAAATAATGCAGTAAAGACAGAAAATATAACAAAATAAAGATGAAATCAGTTGTGATCTATCATGTAAAGGAATAGTCAATGGAGTCCATCAACAGTTTAGTGGACGACATTCTTCTTTTGTGTTCAGAAGAAAGAAGCTCATGCAGGTTTGGATCAACATGAGGGCGAGTACATGATGACAGCATTTTCATTTTTGGGTGAACTATAACTTTCATTTTAAGGTGACCCTTTTTTAGTCACAAAATACCTATAATACACATTCTACCTTTTACTGTCACATTAAATGACAATTACAGTATTTTACAGTAAATGTAGGCAACATCTATAGACCTAATATTTTGCGAATATATGGAACGGTAGCGTTTTTAAAATGAGCAACAGTGTGAACGAGTGACTCTGAGGATTTGATGAAGTACATGTTTTCTTTTCAGACGGATGTGTTGGTCGTGGGCAGAGGAAGAAGTGTGAGGTTTCATCGGGCGATCTGAGTCTGATCCGACGGTGTCATCGAGTCAAAGAAGAGCCATGGACACACTCACACTCGTGATATTATCAGCGTTTAGGGATATGAATCAAACTCTCTCCTCAACAACACATTCCTCTCAGATCATTCTCAGTCACGTCTCAGATTAGCAGAAGCCACAGGAATCCAGCGATGACGGACAGCAGAAGCAGATCTCACTCATGACATCACGATCTGGCGAGCCGTCTCAGCTCAAACTGTTCCAGCGTTACTCCTCGTAATGGCATTTTTACTTGTGACCATTGATTTAGACTCTAAAAAACACTGGGTTAAAAACAACCCAAGGTCTGGGTAAATATAGGTCAAAACACATGCTGTTAATTTTACCCAGCAAATTGGGTTGTTCATTTAACCCAGCATAATGGGTTGATTTAACCCAGCATAGTTGGGTTATGAATTATTAAATTGATTTAACCCAGCATAGTAAGAATAAATCAACTATGCTGGGTTAACTCAACCCATTATGTTGGGTTAATTTTACCCAGCAAATTGGATTGTGCATTTAACCCAGCATAATGGGTTGAGTTAACCCAGCATAGTTGATTTATTTTTACTATAATACTAGTTTTTTTCTTTTACTTCATACATGAATTAATGTCTACGGATTATCTTAAATCCTTTCAACTTTAAAAAAATAATACTCGATACAGCCACTGGCTTGCATGATAATTCCTTTATTTTCAGTCATATTTTACAATATAGTATATTTTATATCATTTCTAATACATTTTGGCAACATTTAAGCTCGTTTAACAAATATTAGGGGTAAAAATGTAACTATAAATAAATTCAGGTGTAATGGGCCAGTCTCTGTTGTCCCGTTTCCACCGCGATAAATAACTAACAATAACTCAAGCACTGGGTTGTTACGTTTGACCCAAGATCTGGGTAACACAAGAAAACTACCCAAACTCTGGGTTGCTACGTTTGATCCAGGAGCTGGGTAACACAAAAACTTCCCAAATACTGATAAATAACCCCCAAAAAAGGACCCAAAAGGCTCAACCCAGGATCTGGGAAGAAAAAATAACCCAGGATTTTTTAGAGTGTTTAAGTTTTCATGCATTTTTAGTACATCGTTGTCGTGTAAACATTCCCTAATTGCAATTGTTACTAGTAAAAATGCAATTACGATGAGTAACGCTGGGAACAATTTAAGCTAAAACTCACTGAAGTGTAGGATTTACTTGCTGCACCATCTTTGCAAGACCATTACTAATATAATTAAGAGATTAACGATGATTGAGCGTTAGTGATGAACGCCTAATGCTAACAAGCAGAGTCAGCGAAGGAAAGAGGAACAACAAGAACAGAAAACAGCAGAAATCAACTGAAGGTAAAAGAAGATATTAAATCTCTCAATGTCTGATTAACAACTTATTAATAACCAGTTTGACTTCATTTCGGTCTCAAAAGTGAGAATTAACAGCGGTTTAGATGCTGATGATTAAAATTAAATAAATAGATAACAGGATTTAACAGTAGCCTACATTACTTGCAGAATAATGACACTTGTGTTCATTTTCACTGTATAAATTGGGTGTTTATGATCTTTTAAAGTCCCCCTGTGGTGAAAATCCAGCGTTTAATGTTGTTTATGTGTCTATGTGGTGTTTTTAATCTGCTTTAAGACAAAGCATGTGTAAGTTCATAAGTCGACACCATTGCTGAGTATTTCCTCCTTAAAACTGCAGTGAACCAAAGACAGTCTCAAAAACACGCTTTGAAATCGCTGGTGTTTCTGACGTCACAAACTACCTTGTAACCAATCAGATCAACGTGTGATCGTCAACCAGTGGATCTCTGAGCTGAGTGAGTGAGTGGAGGCGGGGCTCATTTGCATATTCATAGAACTAGCATATTTCACGCATACTAAACGAGGCAAGGGTGTCGAGTTACATTCAAGATATTTTAAGGCATTAAGACATTTTTATCAAGGAAAAAACTTTTAAATATGTCATTTGGGTGATCAAAGATGAGTTTTAAGGGATAGAATGATTGACTACAGGAGGACTTTACATTTTCGGATTGGTCTCCTCATGTGAGGATGATCATATTTGGGGTCTGTGGAATTTAAAAGATTGAAAAGCCCTCAATAATAGACAGCCTATAATATTTTCATGTGTTGGTCAACAGCGCCTCCTAGTGCCTCGATAATTAAACACACGATGTTGGGAAGAAAATATAAAAAAGGCCATAAAGCACCAAATAATAATAAAAGCAAACAGTTCAAATGGTTTTACACGTCATAGACATCAAACAATTATGTTCTCTAAACAAACAGGACGGGTTTACACTTTAAAATCAGAAATGTGAAGAATCAGAATCAGAATACTTTTTTTTGTGTGAGTGCATGATTAACAATAATTAAATCACTTTAATGGAAACAATCTCAACAATTGCATAGTTTAGTAAAAAAGTTAGTTTACAACTTGTCAGAACCATCAAAAGGAAATAATAAATTATTAGACATAATGACAAAAACCGTGGAAGTTTAATCTTAGTTTAATCTCATATTAACGTATTGATTTTTCAGTATCTCGACTGAATGATAAATTCAAAAATATGATTCCAGAGAATTCTGTTTTACGATGTATTTTCAGTGACAGAAGGTCAGATACGATCTTACTCACAGACGTTTTTATTTTGTACATTTATTCTGACAGTTGATGGTATGCCTATATTTTTAATACCTTGTATTTTAAGGGGATTTTACGGTACCAAATATTTACATCTAAATATATACAATATTTATCATCTACATGGTAACCACTAGATGGCTATATATATATATTTCAGTGATTTCATTATCACAGTGCAGTTTAAATGTTGCTCATTTGCAAATAATATTAAAGTTATTAATGCATATTGTGATTCGCTGTTTCTCGTAACAGTTTTTTATAGTCGATGTTGGATTATTTTAATTACTGGTGTAAGATGAATGCTGTTCCGTTGTCGTAAGTTTCTGCCTTTATGCCGGTATTTTCCATATTTGTACGTGAAAATAATGATCAAATTCAAATCCGATCAAATGTGCATTTAATAAATGAAGCCGCAGGAGAGATTGAAGAAATGAAGATCTGCTTATGAAAGTCTGGATGTTCAGGTGATATTATACGAAACATCTGTGAAATTCTGTGATATTTTGATCTGTGCAAACTTCAGTGTAAAGTCTCTCCTCACATTCTGGAAATGTCTCATTTCTGGTCTAAATTAATCCACTGTACATTTGGACAAAAGTGTTTAATTGCACTGCAAAAAAAAACAGAAAAAAAAAAGATTATTTACCTTTATTTAATACCTATTTAGTATTTTTTAACTTTTTTTCCGGTTAAAATGTTAAAAGATCAGATGTAGTTTATTAGCAGCTCTGCATAAGCCTGTGTTTTTATCATGATCATGCTTTGTCACATCATTTTCAACAATTTATAAAAAGTTACAAACTAGTAAAAACAAATTGCAGACAACACATATTAAACACACAACACAACACAACACACGCGTATTAAAAACACACTCACTGAATATGCTAATGATCTTAATATCTCATGCAGTTTTGCTTCTCAAGCGAGTTCATCTCGTTTCAAGGATTTAGAAATATTTAAACTGGAAAACAAGACAAAAAAAAAAAAACCTTAAAGTGTTTTTTTTGCAGTGTGTATTTTAATGGTTCACATCATATGATTGTGAATAATAATAGCGTGTGTTCTGCTAGTGTAATCTGCTTTGGATAAAAGCGTCTGCTAAAGTGCAAATGTGTGTAAATGTAAATTCTTTTCTTGTCACAGAATCAGCCGATTCGCAGAGTTTAACATGTTCTCCAAAAGCTGATTAATTCACTTTGTGAGACGAAGGTCTGACAGTGTCTGAAATATTGCAAATTGTATATTATGTTTTAGAGACACAAAAATCATAATTATAATATGCAGTTCCACTGTGAGCCATGAGATGGCAGTAAAGCACCAGATGTGTGTGTGTGTCTGTCTGTGTGTGTGTGTGTGTGTGTGTGAGAGAGAGAGAGCGAGAGAGTGTGTGTGTGTGTGAGAGAGAGAGAGAGAGAGAGAGAGAGAGAGTGTGTGTGTGAGTGAGAGAGAGAGAGAGAGAGTGTGTGTGTGAGTGAGAGAGAGAGAGAGAGAGTGTGTGTGTGTGTGTGTGTGTGTGTGTGAGAGTGAGAGAGTGTGTGTGTGTGTGTGTGTGTGTGTGTGTGTGTGTGTGTGTGTGTGTGTGTGTGTGTGTGTGTGTGTGTGTGTGTGTGTGTGTGTGAGTGAGAGAGAGAGAGTGTGTGTGTGTGTGTGTGTGTGTGTGTGTGTGTGTGTGTGTGTGTGTGTGTGTGTGTGTGTGTGTGTGTGTGTGTGTGTGTGTGTGTGTGTGTGTGTGTGAGTGTGTGAGTGAGTGAGTGAGAGAGCGAGAGAGAGAGAGAGTGTGTGTGTGCATGTGTGTGTGTGATGCATGAAAGGCTTCTGAGTGACGTGAAATATGCGCTGCATATGTTTGTGTTTAATAATCATAAAGAGGGGATGGAGGAATGATTGTTCTTTGAAGTGAGACATGAAAGAAACTGAAGAGATGGACAGACTGAGACAGATCTCTGGTTAAGAGAAACAGTGGATGTTCTGGAGGAGAGCTGATGTTGACTGTTTGCTCGGCGCCATCTAGAGGCTCGTCATCATAATCAGAGGAATATATATATATATATCTGTCAGAAGCTTCAGGAACATCTGCAGACACACACATGCAGAATCTGCTCACATATCTGCCTTTCTGTTCCTTTATATCCCACAATCCTCTCCAACATGATCATGATGAAGAACAGAAGCGAGAGAGAGAGAGTGTGTGTGTGTGTGTGTGTGTGTGTGTGTGTGTGTGTGTGTGTGAGAGAGAGAGAGAGAGAGAGATGAACCTGCACAGAGGAACTTTTGAAATTCATCTGGACAGCAGCTGCAGGAAACACACACACACACACACACACACACACACACACACACACACACACACACACACACACACACACACACACACACACACACACACACACACACACAAACAGTCTCTCTCTCTCACACACACACACACAGTAGTTCTGTGTATTTTTAACTCATATTAGTGTACTGCACCATTATCTTACCGAGATTCTAGTAAAAAGACGGATGGATGTCTGATTTAAGAATAACTGAGTTTTGAGATATCCTGGGCCACCCTGCAGGAAACACACACACACACACACACACACACACACACACCTGTCTGTCATGTGGGTGTCTCTCTGATGGGGGTGGAAGTTGTGCTTCAGTGATCATAAATGCTTTACCGATAACTGATGTAGGTCACACACACACACACACACACACACACACACACACACACACACTCTCTCTCTCCTCTGTGTGTCTCTGTATCTCTCCTTCATCGGCCGTTAAAAAAGCTCTGAGTCACAGTGTGATGTTTAACGCACTCATGCAGGCGCAGTGTGTGTGTTCAGATGAGTGTGTGTGTGTGTGTGTTCAGATGAGTGTGTGTGATAGCGCAGGTGTTTCTGACCCTCTGTAAGGCTGTTGATGATGTTGATGATGCCCTCATTACTGTAGAGCTGGAGAATCCAAAAAGAACCGCACACACACACACACACACACACACACACACACACACACACACACACACACACACACACACACACACACACACACACACACACACAAGTCCACAGAGAACCTTTAATCACGTTCAGAAAGACTGCAAGATTATCCTCAGCGACGTGCAACACACAGATCATGCAAAATGATACAATAACCCATTGATTCCAGCTTTCGAAACAATATAAACATGCATATCTGTGAAAACAATCTGACATTTGTGCTAAAAAGCGGCCAGAAACTTTTACTGTAGCAGAATCAACTGAAGAAACCAATGAAGAAACTGTTATTTCACTGCGAAAACTTACAGTTAACCAAACTCATTTATATCGTATGATTTTTATTATCACTGTTTACTATCTTTTAATGTATATACTAATATATATATATATTATACAGTAAAAATGTACTAATGATTCAGGCTGTGCCCGGGACCAAGGGCTGGACAGGGAGCGCATGGATCTTTGGCCCAATATGTCACTTTAAACTTTTCTGAGTGCAAATTCCTCCAGGGTCTCTGAGCTAATATCGTGCCCAGGACAGTGCTTCCTCCCTGGGGTGCCAGAGCTGCTCTGAGTGGGTGGAAGTCTGACCCAATCCAACACTGCAGATGGACATTCAGTGAGAGAATATGTGTGTGTGTGTGTGTGTGTGTGTGTGTGTGTGTGTGTGTGTGTGTGTGTGTGTGTGTGTGTGTGTGTGTGTGTGTGTGTGTGTGTGTGTGTGTGTGTGTGTGTGTGTGTGTGTGTGTGTGTGTGTGTGTGAGTGATGCCATCTGCGGCTGGGAAACGCTGCTCTGGCATGTGTGACTAAAGAAAGCTGCTTATTTCTGCCAGCTGTGCCGTTCTCCCAGAATCCTGGATCAAATCCACCCGGAGAAACAGCAGAGACTCAGACGAGGAGAGCAGAGAGTCAGATGTTTCAGGGAGACGCCGTTTGGCCTCTCATAATCGAGTCACTTCTCCTCTAGCTTATGTCGAACACGCTGAAAACTCCAGCATCCGGTGATCTAATCACTTACACAGATTATTTAATCTTTTATTTTTTCTACTTTTACATAATCGTGCATAAATCACTTATGTTTTTCATTTAAATCACTTTTGGTAAAAGCATCTGCTGAAAATATCAGTGTAAATGTAAAACTTATGTGTATTTGAAGCTTGTGAGTGCGTGTGTGTGTGTGTGTGTGTGTGTGTGTGTGTGTGTGTGTGTGTGTGTGTGTGTGTGTGTGTGTAAAACTCTTTGATCTTTGACTTTAGCACTGATAATAGGAAAGAAGAAAGAAGGGGTGTAATCCTATAAAAGAGGTGACCACACACTCATTGTGTGTGTGTGTGTGTGTGTGTGTGTGTGTGTGTGTGTGTGTGTGTGTGTGTGTGTGTTTGTGTGTGTGTGTGTGTGTGTGTGTGTGTGTGTGTGTGTGTGTGTGTGTGTGTGTGTGTGTGTGTGTGTGTGTGAGTGTGTGTGTAGTGTCAGTGAGTGAGAGCCACAGCTGTGAGCCATGCTGCTATTAACACACACACACTACACACACACACACACACACACACACACACACACACACACACACACACACACAGAGGAAAGCCCCTGGTCGTGTGTGTTTCTCTCTGTTCTCTCACCTGAGTTGTTCTTCTTCCTGTTATAATTACAGACTCTCCTCTGGATCTCCTGTCGACACAGGCCGAGTTAATCCGTAACCAGCAGCCGGAGATTCCCCACACTCTTCCTCAGTGTTTCGGTCTCGTTTTCCAGCACACACATCTAAACATGCTTAACATCAAGATACATTTACTGGAGAAGAAGCAGAATGACTGAAGATATTAAGTCTTGTTTAATGAAAAATGTATTGGATGCACTTGGATAGTTTGCACATGATATCAGAGCTGCTAGAAAACAGGACAAATATGAGAGGATTTCACACACTTTATTCGGACAGGACTAGTGTAACATGTAGAGGAGGGGTAGAGTAATAATTACCAGAGCTTCTCAGTGATGTTAGTCCCGTCTGAATGTGCATCTCAGTGATCATGACGGACAATGTCAGTAAAGACTACAGAGACTTTTACCTTCAGTGAAAAGGTCTGGGAAAATTCCCTCAGGTGATGCTAATCCCGTGCGAATAGACCCGCTGTAAATATGTACGTAAATATTCCGTCATTTCCTGTTTGAAAGTAGTTTTCCGCATTTTTCAAGTATGGAGACGCTTGATAAAGCATCAGTTGTGTTCTAGTCGCTGGGACGAGTCTGTGGCAAAACTCAAGTGTTTCACACACACCATTCAGATCAGAGAGAAGATCGACAGCACTTGTTAGAGGCACGAAACATCTTTTAGCGTTAGATAAGTGTCTATTACCAACACAATCCAATCTGAAGTTAATTAATACATCGTTCGACCGGACAGAACTGTTTTATATATATAAATATAGGTTATTTAGCGCACGTGATATAAGGAAGCAGCGTAACACACACATGACGACAGGAGTGACGGCGGTGTGTAAATCGAGTTACTCTCCCACTTCTGCTAGTGTTACTGAGATCTCTTATCCCATGCGAACTGGCCATTAATATTACAGACGTCCTGCGGTAAAATTACTCCATCTACCCTTGTAAAGTTAATCCCGTCCGAATAGGGCTCAGTGTGTCTCAACCAGACGGCCTAAAGATGATTTACAGATCCTGGGTCAGACGTAACAACCCAGTGTTTGGGTAGTTTTTGTGTTACCTCATATCCTGAGTCAGACGTAACAACCCAGTGTTTGAGTAGTTTTTGTGTTACCCAGATCCTGAGTCAGACGTAACAACCCAGTGTTTGGGTAGTTTTTGTGTTACCCAGATCCTGAGTCAGACGTAACAACCCAGTGTTTGAGTAGTTTTTGTGTTACCTCATATCCTGAGTCAGACGTAACAACCCAGTGTTTGGGTAGTTTTTGTGTTACCCAGATCCTGAGTCAGACGTAACAACCCAGTGTTTGAGTAGTTTTTGTGTAACCCAGATCCTGAGTCAGACGTAACAACCCAGTGTTTGAGTAGTTTTTGTGTAACCCAGATCCTGAGTCAGACGTAACAACCCAGTGTTTGGGTAGTTTTTGTGTAACCCAGATCCTGGGTCAGACGTAACAACCCAGTGTTTGGGTAGTTTTTGTGTTACCCAGATCCTGGGTCAGACGTAACAACCCAGTGTTTGGGTAGTTTTTGTGTAACCCAGATCCTGGGTCAGACGTAACAACCCAGTGTTTGAGTAGTTTTTGTGTAACCCTGATCCTGAGTCAGACGTAACAACCCAGTGTTTGGGTAGTTTTTGTGTTACCCAGATCCTGGGTCAGACGTAACAACCCAGTGTTTGAGTAGTTTTTGTGTAACCCAGATCCTGGGTCAGACGTAACAACCCAGTGTTTGGGAAGTTTCTGTGTTACCCAGATCCTGGGTCAGACGTAACAACCCAGTGTTTGAGTAGTTTTTGTGTAACCCAGATCCTGGGTCAGACGTAACAACCCAGTGTTTGGGAAGTTTCTGTGTTACCCAGATCCTGGGTCAGACGTAACAACCCAGTGTTTGAGTAGTTTTTGTGTAACCCAGATCCTGGGTCAGACGTAACAACCCAGTGTTTGGGAAGTTTCTGTGTTACCCAGATCCTGGGTCAGACGTAACAACCCAGTGTTTGGGTAGTTTTTGTGTAACCCAGATCCTGGGTCAGACGTAACAACCCAGTGTTTGGGTAGTTTTTGTGTTACCCAGATCCTGGGTCAGACGTAACAACCCAGTGTTTGAGTAGTTTTTGTTTAACCCAGATCCTGGGTCAGACGTAACAACCCAGTGTTTGAGTAGTTTCTGTGTTACCCAGATCCTCTGTCAGACGTAACAACCCAGTGTTTGAGTAGTTTTTGTGTTACCCTGATCCTGAGTCAGACGTAACAACAGAATATACAGAATATAAATAATTAGAAAATTAAAATATGTTCTCAGAACTGTACACTGGTTGTTTATGGACCGGTTATGGAGTCACAGCATATTTCATGCCGGCGACTGGAGTTAGAAGTTCCTCCGTTGAACACGACTCAAGCTCAGGCACGAGATCCAGAGACTGGGCCATTACACTTGAATTACTAATAAATGTTTAATTATTACTTCTAATATTTGTTAAAAGAGCTTAAACGTATGCCATATGTATTTAAAATGATATAAAATATGAATAAAAATAAAGAAATTCTCATGCACACCAGTGGTTGTGTGGAGTATTTTTATAAAAAAAAAAAAAAAGTTTAGAGGATTTAAGTTAATCCGTAAACATTAATTCATGTATGAAGTAAAAAAAAGAGAAAGAAAAAAGCTAGTACTGTAATAAAAATTAACCCATTATGCTGGGTTAAATAAACAACCCAATTTGCTGGGTAAAATTAACCCAACATGTGTTCTGTCCTATATTTACCCTGCCCTGCTGTATTGGTTTGTTTTTAACCCAGTGTTTTTTAGAGTGTACAATTAATAATAATAATAATAATAATAATAATAATAATTTAATTATTTATTTTAGTCCTGTAATTATTCCTGTAAATGATAAAGGGATGTATGTTTTGAATATTTCTGTGGACATTGTGGGGCTTTGGAGT
>JAJAQA010000011.1:40356872-40361872 GCA_021464565.1 Rutilus rutilus | reverse complement strand
TTATATACAGCGATGAGCCATTACATTATGACCAGCTGCATAATAAAACCTGCAGGACCTCAACAAACTCATTCTGTTGACTATTAGTAACTTTGCTCCTACATGTCTAACTCTCAGTACACTATTAATACAGTATTAGTAAACTAGGGTTAGGCTTAGAATAAGTAAGTTGACATGTAGTTACTTATAGTTAGCAGAATGTTCAAAAGGCACCATCAAAATAAGGTTCATTTCCTCGTGGAACACTGGAGAATATAAACTACGAACCGTCATTGTATAAAAAACTGTTTACATGCAGAGAAAGTAACAGTCAGAACCACCGACGCCAGAGAAAACAGTCCTGAGCTTTAGAGAGAGAGATTTGAGAAAGCGAGGGGTTCGAGTCCTTGATCTGACCCTTGATAAGGCCATAATGGTTCTGTAGAGTTCTGTGGGTCTGCGTTAATCAGGAGAGACTCGTTAAACGCTCAGAAACGAGCACTGCGCGCTCTCCTTCATACTTGGCTCGCTCGCTTTTGTCTCGCGAGATGATTTGTGTGTCCAGATTATCACAGATTAAATCAAAATGACGTGTCCTCTAATGCTTGAGTCATTAATGCATCAGTAACACTTTAACACAAGGTTCATTAGTTAACATGAACTAAGAATGCATTTATTAATCTTAGCTAATATTAATTTCAACATTTACTAATATGTTATTAAAATCAACATTGTATTTGTTAGCATTAGTTAATGCACTGTATTTTTATTAACTAACATTAACAAAGATTAATACAGTAACAAATGTATCGCTCATTGTTAGTTCATGTTAGTTAATACATTATCTGATGTTAACTAATGAACCTTATCGTAAAGTGTTCCCTACGCATTTGATTATTTGAAGTTCAACGTACACTGATGTGTCTTTGCACATGCTCATTATTACACAAACTCTGCATTACTGTGGGGAGGAACTGCTGTAATGAATCCCCAGATGTCTGCTAAATATGACACAAGTGCCTGTTGGGACGTCCTGAGACGGGGAATGGCCCACGAGGGACTGAACACTGTCCGGTGCGGGGTCAGTAATCATTAGATTTATTTCAGAAACGAAGAAGTGAAAGGCTGTGTTATAATAGTGTACGGCTTTTTGTGCAGAACATACTGTACACAATGAACATTAGTATGCAACAATTAACAATACTACGCTACATTATTGGCACATGAACTTATGTAAAACTGGCTGAATTTAAAAATAAATTAAATAATACATACTATTGTTATATTAACATTAGAACAAAAATATAAATTATATTTCAGTGTAAGTGTGTGTGTGTGTGTGTGTGTGTGTGTGTGTGTGTGTGTGTGTGTGTGTGTGTGTGTGTGTGTGTGTGTGTGTGAGTGTGTGTGTGTGTGTATGTGCGTGTCTGTGTGTGTGTGTGTGTGTGTGTGTGTGTGTGCGCGCGTGTGTGTCTGTGTGCGTGTGTGTGTGAGTGAGTGTAAGTGTGTGAGCACCAAGAGCGTGATCTTGGTTTCAGGGATCTGTGTGTGGCCTCCAAACGTGCTTTGAAACAGATTTCCTGACGTCTCAGTGCCAGGAACAGCGTTGATGACCATATACTCACAGACTGAGTCCTGAGAGCCGGAGAATGTGAAACATTCCAACATCTCACAAATGATGGAGGAACATCTGGAGTCAAAGCCTGAGGGCGACACATCGACAACAGATCAGACATACATCTGTGTGTGTGTGTGTGTGTCAGGAGTTCCCTGACTGTAGAAGTGTGGAGTGATGTATATCTGTGTGTTTGCGCCCTATAATGATCAGTCCTGTGAAGTTCACAGACTTCCCAAGAATCCCCGAAGGAGAGTCTCATGATTCCTTCACGTTATCCTGGAAAGTTCCTACTTGCATCCTATTTATGTTGTGATGTGTGTACAAATCACTTTGTACACAAATAAAGAAGCTTTTCTATTGCTAGTGCAACAAAATGAAGAGCATTGGTGTGTGACTGAGGCTTCATCTGTGTATTTTATCATTCTTGAGCTGCTCTGGTGAATGATTGGAAATGTGGAAACACCCTAGTAACCACCCAGAATGCTCTAGCAAACAGCATAGTAACACCCTAGCAACCACCCATAATGCTCTATCAAACAGCATAGTAACACCCTAGTAACCACCCAGAATCCTCTTGTAACATCATACTAACATCCTAGTAACCACCCAGAATGCTCTAGCACCCAGAATGCTCTAGCAAACAGCATAGTAACACCCTAGTAACCACCCAGAATCCTCTAGTAACACCCTAGTAACCACCCAGAATGCTCTAGCAAACAGCATAGTAACACCCTGGTAACCACCCAGAATGCTCTAGCAAACAGCATAGTAACACCCTGGTAACCACCCAGAATGCTCTAGCAACAGCATAGTAACACCCTAGTAACCACCCAGAATGCTCTAGCACCCAGAAAGATCTAGCAAACAGCATAGTAACACCCTAGTAACCACCCAGAATTTCTAGCAAAAGCACAGTAACACCCAAGTAACCACCCAGAATGTTCTAGCAAACAGCATAGTAACACCCTAGTACCTACCCATAATGCTCTAGCAAACAGCATAGTAACACCATAGTAACCACCCAGAATCCTCTAGTAACACCCTAGTAACCGCCCAAAATGCTCTAGCACCCAGAATGATCTAGCAAACAGCATAGTAACACCCTAGTAACCACCCAGAATTTCTAGCAAAAGCACAGTAACACCCAAGTAACCACCCAGAATGTTCTAGCAAACAGCATAGTAACACCCTAGCACCTACCCAGAATGATCTAGCAAACAGCATAGTAACACCCTGGTAACCACCCAGAATGCTCTAGCAACAGCATAGTAACACCCTAGTAACTAGAGGTCTGCGCGGGACTGTTTTTTAAGTCCCGCTCCCGCCCACTCCCGCTGGGGTTATATCCCGCACCCACCCGTTCCCGCTATATATACACTATTTGTTCACCCGCTGTCTGCTTAGAATAATTTTCTTCCCGACCCGACCATCCCGCTTAATATAGATCTCGCAGAATTTCACATGTACATTTTCACAGAGAAAATAAAAATGTAGTCTGCACAAACATTGTTTTTATTATTATTTTATTCGCCTTGTCAATATACAAAATTTTACATTTTGCTGCAGACAGTAGGGGAAAAATTGTCGCAGCGAAAAAAAAATGAAGTGTAGGCTATTATTTTTATTCGTAGCCTACTTGTGACTGCTGAACGGGAACACTTTTAGGCATTTTATCACAATGCGCAAGCCGCAAAGGGTATTTTTTTTCCCCATCTGCGTCTATGATGCATGAAAAAGACTCCCATACATTAGACTTGCCTGACGTGGGTTTCTTAGCAGTAAACTGACCATTGTCCAGTCCAAGTTGAACGTCCTTCAAGGACAGCGCATCCACTTTGCTCTGCCATTTTTTTCTTTTGAGGGCCGTTTATCACATACAGTCTGCCCTGAGGAGTCGGACCGTTATGCACATGCTGCGCGCGCGCACAGATCCAGCAAATACAATCAATGCATGACAGAAAGAACCGTTACTGGTCCGTGCGTGTAGCGCATGCATAACGGTCCTGAGTGCAGGGCAGACTGTAGCCTATACCGGGTGGTCGATAAGATTAAGATTAGGTAAAGCGAAGATATGCTGTTCTGAAAGAACGTCGGCGTCGGGAACGTGATATTGAATGACCGACCGCTCCCGTTCAAATGACACCAGAGTTACCGACCGCTACCGTTTTTTAGTCGGAAATTTAATCCCGCGGCGCAAAATATCTGGTCGGGTCCCGCGGGAGACCTCTACTAGTAACCACCCAGAATGCTCTAGCACCCAGAATGCTCTAACAAACAGCATAGTAACACCCTAATAACCACCCAGACTGCTCTAGCAACAGCATAGTAACACCCTAGTAACCACCCAGAATGCTCTAGCACCCAGAATGCTCCAGCAAACAGCATAGTAACACCCTAGTAACCACCCAAAATGCTCTATCACCCAGAATGCTCTAGCAAACAGCATAGTAACACCCTAGTAACCACCCAGACTGCTCTATCAACAGCATAGTAACACCATAGTAACCACCCAGAATGTTCTAGCAACAGCATAGTAACACCCTAGTAATCACCCAGAATGCTCTAGCAAACAGCATAGTAACACCCTAGTAACCACCCAGAATGCTCTAGCAACCCTAGTAACCACCAATAATGCTCTAGCAACCCTAGTAACCACCAAGAATGCTCTAGCAAACAGCATAGCAAGACCCTCGCAACCCCCGGCTGTGTGTGTGTGTGTGTGTCCTGCATGACTGAACCGCTTCATGATGGACGAGGCCTTCAGCTGTCCAAACACTTCCTGCTCTGATCACTGAAGGTCACTGTGAGACGCCCATGTTGTGTCTGTTCAACAGAGCTCAAACAGACAAGTGTGTGTTTTCAATGTGTTCTCAATGAACCTTTATTTAATTCTGTTTTTTTATAAATAAAAAAATACTTCTTTTCATTACCCAGTATTTCACACACTCACACTCTAACACACACACACACACACACACACACACACACACGCACGCACACACACACACACACACGCACGCACACACACACACACACACACACACACACACACACACACACACACACACACACACAGACGCACACTCTCATTTACAGACACACACACACACACACACACACACACACACACACACACACACACACACACACACACACTCTCACAGAGACACACACACACACACACACACACACACACACACACACACACACTCACGGACACACACACACACACACACTCACAGAGACACACAAACTCAGACACACACACACTCAGACACGCACACACACACACACACACACAGACAGACACAGACACACACCCCCACACACAGACACACACACACACACTCAGACACACACACACACACACTCAGACACACACCTAACAGGTCAGACAGGTTTA
>JAJAQA010000011.1:40344372-40349372 GCA_021464565.1 Rutilus rutilus | reverse complement strand
CTTTGAGTTCCCCCTTGAGAAACTTTGAGTCTCCCTTGAGAAACTTTGAGTTCCCTTGAGAAACTTTGAGTCTCCCTTGAGAAACTTTGAGTTCCCCCTTGAGAAACTTTGAGTCTCCCTCGAGAAACTTTGAGTCTCCCCTGAGAAACTTTGAGTTCCCCTGAGAAACTTTGAGTCTCCCTTGAGAAACTTTGAGTTCCCCCTTGAGAAACTTTGAGTCTCCCCTGAGAAACTTTGAGTTCCCCCTTGAGAAACTTTGAGTCTCCCTTGAGAAACTTTGAGTTCCCCTTGAGAAACTTTGAGTCTCCCTTGAGAAACTTTGAGTTCCCCTTGAGAAACTTTGAGTCTCCCTTGAGAAACTTTGAGTTCCCCTGAGAAACTTTGAGTTCCCCCTTGAGAAACTTTGAGTCTCCCTTGAGAAACTTTGAGTTCCCCCTTGAGAAACTTTGAGTCTCCCTTGAGAAACTTTGAGTTCCCCCTTGAGAAACTTTGAGTCTCCCTCGAGAAACTTTGAGTCTCCCTTGAGAAACTTTGAGTTCCCCCTTGAGAAACTTTGAGTTCCCCCTTGAGAAACTTTGAGTCTCCCTTGAGAAACTTTGAGTTCCCCCTTGAGAAACTTTGAGTTCCCCCTTGAGAAACTTTGAGTCTCCCTTGAGAAACTTTGAGTTCCCCCTTGAGAAACTTTGAGTCTCCCTCGAGAAACTTTGAGTCTCCCTTGAGAAACTTTGAGTTCCCCCTTGAGAAACTTTGAGTTCCCCCTTGAGAAACTTTGAGTCTCCCTTGAGAAACTTTGAGTTCCCCTGAGAAACTTTGAGTTCCCCCTTGAGAAACTTTGAGTCTCCCTTGAGAAACTTTGAGTTCCCCTGAGAAACTTTGAGTTCCCCCTTGAGAAACTTTGAGTCTCCCTTGAGAAACTTTGAGTTCCCCCTTGAGAAACTTTGAGTTCCCCCTTGAGAAACTTTGAGTCTCCCTTGAGAAACTTTGAGTTCCCCCTTGAGAAACTTTGAGTCTCCCTTGAGAAACTTTGAGTTCCCCCTTGAGAAACTTTGAGTCTCCCTCGAGAAACTTTGAGTCTCCCTTGAGAAACTTTGAGTTCCCCCTTGAGAAACTTTGAGTTCCCCCTTGAGAAACTTTGAGTCTCCCTTGAGAAACTTTGAGTTCCCCTGAGAAACTTTGAGTTCCCCCTTGAGAAACTTTGAGTCTCCCTTGAGAAACTTTGAGTTCCCTTGAGAAACTTTGAGTTCCCCCTTGAGAAACTTTGAGTCTCCCTTGAGAAACTTTGAGTTCCCCCTTGAGAAACTTTGAGTTCCCCCTTGAGAAACTTTGAGTCTCCCTTGAGAAACTTTGAGTTCCCCCTTGAGAAACTTTGAGTCTCCCTCGAGAAACTTTGAGTCTCCCTTGAGAAACTTTGAGTTACCCTTGAGAAACTTTGAGTTCCCCCTTGAGAAACTTTGAGTCTCCCTTGAGAAACTTTGAGTTCCCCTGAGAAACTTTGAGTTCCCCCTTGAGAAACTTTGAGTCTCCCTTGAGAAACTTTGAGTCTCCCTTGAGAAACTTTGAGTTCCCCCTTGAGAAACTTTGAGTCTCCCTCGAGAAACTTTGAGTCTCCCTTGAGAAACTTTGAGTTCCCCCTTGAGAAACTTTGAGTTCCCCCTTGAGAAACTTTGAGTCTCCCTTGAGAAACTTTGAGTTCCCCTGAGAAACTTTGAGTTCCCCCTTGAGAAACTTTGAGTCTCCCTTGAGAAACTTTGAGTTCCCCTGAGAAACTTTGAGTTCCCCCTTGAGAAACTTTGAGTCTCCCTTGAGAAACTTTGAGTTCCCCCTTGAGAAACTTTGAGTTCCCCCTTGAGAAACTTTGAGTCTCCCTTGAGAAACTTTGAGTTCCCCCTTGAGAAACTTTGAGTCTCCCTTGAGAAACTTTGAGTTCCCCCTTGAGAAACTTTGAGTCTCCCTCGAGAAACTTTGAGTCTCCCTTGAGAAACTTTGAGTTCCCCCTTGAGAAACTTTGAGTTCCCCCTTGAGAAACTTTGAGTCTCCCTTGAGAAACTTTGAGTTCCCCTGAGAAACTTTGAGTTCCCCCTTGAGAAACTTTGAGTCTCCCTTGAGAAACTTTGAGTTCCCCTGAGAAACTTTGAGTTCCCCCTTGAGAAACTTTGAGTCTCCCTTGAGAAACTTTGAGTTCCCCCTTGAGAAACTTTGAGTTCCCCCTTGAGAAACTTTGAGTCTCCCTTGAGAAACTTTGAGTTCCCCCTTGAGAAACTTTGAGTCTCCCTCGAGAAACTTTGAGTCTCCCTTGAGAAACTTTGAGTTCCCCCTTGAGAAACTTTGAGTTCCCCCTTGAGAAACTTTGAGTCTCCCTCGAGAAACTTTGAGTCTCCCTTGAGAAACTTTGAGTTCCCCCTTGAGAAACTTTGAGTTCCCCCTTGAGAAACTTTGAGTCTCCCTTGAGAAACTTTGAGTTCCCCTGAGAAACTTTGAGTTCCCCCTTGAGAAACTTTGAGTCTCCCTTGAGAAACTTTGAGTTCCCCTGAGAAACTTTGAGTTCCCCCTTGAGAAACTTTGAGTCTCCCTTGAGAAACTTTGAGTCTCCCTTGAGAAACTTTGAGTTCCCCCTTGAGAAACTTTGAGTCTCCCTCGAGAAACTTTGAGTCTCCCTTGAGAAACTTTGAGTTCCCCCTTGAGAAACTTTGAGTCTCCCTTGAGAAACTTTGAGTTCCCCCTTGAGAAACTTTGAGTCTCCCTTGAGAAACTTTGAGTTCCCCCTTGAGAAACTTTGAGTCTCCCTCGAGAAACTTTGAGTCTCCCTTGAGAAACTTTGAGTTCCCCCTTGAGAAACTTTGAGTTCCCCCTTGAGAAACTTTGAGTCTCCCTTGAGAAACTTTGAGTTCCCCTGAGAAACTTTGAGTTCCCCCTTGAGAAACTTTGAGTCTCCCTTGAGAAACTTTGAGTTCCCCTGAGAAACTTTGAGTTCCCCCTTGAGAAACTTTGAGTCTCCCTTGAGAAACTTTGAGTTCCCCCTTGAGAAACTTTGAGTCTCCCTTGAGAAACTTTGAGTTCCCCCTTGAGAAACTTTGAGTCTCCCCTGAGAAACTTTGAGTTCCCCCTTGAGAAACTTTGAGTCTCCCTTGAGAAACTTTGAGTTCCCCTTGAGAAACTTTGAGTCTCCCTTGAGAAACTTTGAGTTCCCCTGAGAAACTTTGAGTTCCCCCTTGAGAAACTTTGAGTCTCCCTTGAGAAACTTTGAGTTCCCCCTTGAGAAACTTTGAGTCTCCCTTGAGAAACTTTGAGTTCCCTTGAGAAACTTTGAGTCTCCCTTGAGAAACTTTGAGTTCCCCCTTGAGAAACTTTGAGTCTCCCTCGAGAAACTTTGAGTCTCCCCTGAGAAACTTTGAGTTCCCCTGAGAAACTTTGAGTCTCCCTTGAGAAACTTTGAGTTCCCCCTTGAGAAACTTTGAGTCTCCCCTGAGAAACTTTGAGTTCCCCCTTGAGAAACTTTGAGTCTCCCTTGAGAAACTTTGAGTTCCCCTTGAGAAACTTTGAGTCTCCCTTGAGAAACTTTGAGTTCCCCTTGAGAAACTTTGAGTCTCCCTTGAGAAACTTTGAGTTCCCCTGAGAAACTTTGAGTTCCCCCTTGAGAAACTTTGAGTCTCCCTTGAGAAACTTTGAGTTCCCCCTTGAGAAACTTTGAGTCTCCCTTGAGAAACTTTGAGTTCCCCCTTGAGAAACTTTGAGTCTCCCTCGAGAAACTTTGAGTCTCCCTTGAGAAACTTTGAGTTCCCCCTTGAGAAACTTTGAGTCTCCCTTGAGAAACTTTGAGTTCTCCTGAGAAACTTTGAGTCTCCCTTGAGAAACTTTGAGTTCTCCTGAGAAACTTTGAGTCCCCTATTGATCGTAAAAAATGTGTCAATAATAGTTCATTCAATAGTTCATTTAAACACTCTTAGAAGAAAAGGTTCTATATAGAACTTTAAAAGGTTCCGTCTGGCGCTTCATATATAGAACCTTTTAGGGGTTCCCATCCTGAGATTATTTTATGTACATTTATATATATTTATATAAAAAATGTTTTATTAAATTGTATGAATTAAGCAGCTTATAAACATACTTTATAACTAGAAAAAAAATGAAATAACCCATTAAACATTAAAGTATTAAGCAGTCATTAAAGACATTCCTCCTTATATAGAACCTTTTTGGCATAAAGGTTCTTTAAAATTGAATCAAGAACCTATGAGTTCTATATAGAACCACTCAACCTTTTTGATAATTTGAATCACTTGTTAACCTTTTCTTTGGTCAGTTATATTATTTTAACACCGTCTCTTTCACACTGTTGCAGAAGAAAATCAACACTTTGAGTCTGAACGTTTGAATACAGGTGGTTCGTGTTCTGAATATATAGTGAATAACCCACATATGACACCTGCACACTGACAACCCGTGTGTGTGTGTGTGTGTGTGTGTGGTTCAGTGGAGGAGAACGTCTCTCAGTGAAACGCTCATTTAGCAGCTGAAGTCACGTCAGCCAGACAATAAGAGCCAGTGCTTCCTTCCTGCTGTTCCAGTCCACTTCACAAACTCAATGTCTCTCTCTCTCTCTCTCTCTCTCTCTCTCTGTCCTAGCAGGAAAAAAAAATAAGTTCAAGTTGTATTTTTTTTTTTTAGTTGGGCAAGCTAAAATGGCAATTTGGTTGTCACGAAAAGGAAAATTGAATGTTTGCAGTGTTAAAGGGTTTAATAAAATCCTGTATAAATAGAGTTTAGCTATTACAGGTTGGTTAATGACTTGGTTGTTTTCAGATGTAAATGAGGCATAAACAAATGTATTTGCGATGTTGACCCTGATGGCTGTCTCCACATTTATGCATGAGGGAGTTTTGATTGTAAAGGAAAGGAAGGGAAAAGGGGAAAAGATGTAAAACCGTTTTTTTTTTTTTTTTTTTTTCATTATTATTTATTTATTTTTGAAACTATATATATATAAATGACTACTATTATCA
>JAJAQA010000011.1:40331872-40339372 GCA_021464565.1 Rutilus rutilus | reverse complement strand
ATATTTGATTTAAATGAGTTGAGAACAGCTGAGAGACACACACACACACACACACACACACACACACACACACACACACACACAGCTGAGAGATCTGAGCCGGCGGGGGGGAATCAACAAACGCCTGAAACACACAATAAAAGAAGACAAAGACAGACACTTTATGAGCCTCACACAGGTGGCCAGGTGGTGTCACACACACACACACACACACACACACACACACACACACACACACACACACACACACACACACACACACACACACACACACACACACACACACACTCTCTCTCTCTCCTCTTACACTAACCCAACCCCTAAACCTACCCATCTCATACACACACACACACACACACACACACACACACATTCTCTCTCTCTCTCTCTCTCTCTCTCACACACACACACACACACACACTCTCTCTCCTCTTACACTAACTCGACCCCTAAACCTACCCATCTCATACACACACACACACACACATTCTCTCTCTCTCTCTCACACACACACACACACACACACACACACACACACACACACACACACACACACACACACACACACACACACACACTCTCTCTCTCCTCTTACACTAACTCGACCCCTAAACCTACCCATCACACAAAACTTTCTGCATTTTTACATTTAAAAAAAAACCTTGAATTACTTTATTTGTATTACAGATTTACAAATGAGGACGTCCCTGAATGAAGGTTTTTAGAGATTTTGTGTTTTGGTCACTTCTGGGTACAAATTTTTTCCCCAAAATACAGTTAAGTAGGCACACACACACACACACACACACACACACACACACACACACACACACACACACACACACACACACACACACATATATAAATCCTGAATAAATGCAATGTTAGTTCAACAAACTCTGACTCTCCAAATCTTGTTCTCCAACTGAAATGAGACAATAGACAACAGCATTTTGCATTAATTTGTATATTTTTGCATTAAAGTTAACATGTTTCCATCAGTTTCTCCATTCTCTCATGTTGCAGTAAGTGTTGATATTTTGTTATATTCAGACACGAGTAAATCTGTCCTTTGCAATAAATATCATAAAATAATAGAGCTTCACATAATAAATATTTTTTACAACAACGAAAAAAGTTAAACAGTTTTGACATTTTCTTTTAAAAATAGCCGTAAATTCCTCTTACACACACAACTTTACATCAACAAAATGAGAACAAGCGAACGGTTTCATAACATCCTCGCGAGATCCGGTAACAGCTACATTTTACCGTCTGGCCTGGCACAAAGTCCTTCACAGGTTTGGTTTCCAAAGCACCATAACTAAACTCTCTCTGATGTGTGTGTGTGTGTGTGTGTGTGTGTGTTAGATAGTAGCTGTACACAGTCAGGTAAGGCAAACGCTGGTTCAGAAAATAATCCTCCAGAAAACGCCACCGAAACAAGTGGTTTTCACATTCCTCTGAGAGGGGCGGAGCTTATATGTGCTCATTAACATAACCCCTCCCCTTGCCCCACCTCTTTTCCTGCAGCAGCGATACAGCTTCCCCAGCTCATGAAACGATATCTCTCGATACACAATCAAACCTAAATGTATTCAGACACCTTCAACATCTCTCACATTATCAGAGTTTATTCGCTATAGTTTAGTAAACGGTAATGAAATATGAGCAGAACTCAGTGGATATTTGACTGGTTTTGTCCGTCCTTCTGTTAGACTGTCTCACACATGAATTATGTTGAATATCTGTCAGCTGTTAAATTTAACTACACAATTAGATAATACCAGTTTAGCTCAACCAATCACCAAGCAATGCTTCATTGTGTTCAGTCTGTGTGTAAAAAGAGCATTAGCAATTAAAGACAAAACACTTGATCAGCTCAAAGTGTCGGAATAATGTTTGGTCCCAAATTGTTTATAAATTTGACTGGTTATCCACTGTATGTAGACTATTTTGGGTATAATGTGTCACAGTTTACTTTATTTTGCTCTCCTCACTTTTCAGTGAATTATAGTGTCCTGCACACACTAGCACACTAAAGAAATGTGGGTCAAATATGGTCATTTTTTCAACAAAAAAATTATAAAAAATGATACCCGGTGTCTGAATAATTTTTGGTTTGGCTGTATGTGCTCATTAACATAACTCCTCCCCTTTGTCCCGCCTCTTTTTCCTGTTTTCCACGTCCCGCAGCAGCGATTCGGCTTCCCCAGCTCATATCCCGATATCTCCCGACACGCATCGATTAATCAGGACGCTTTTCCCGGCGTCTGGTTCCAGTTCTGCATCTTGCAGTAAACGGTGTTGGAGTTCTTGCATCGGCAGCCGGGCCGGTTCACGCGGTCGTAGCACGAGCTGCACGCTCTCACGCAACCCTTAGCGGGAAGATAGCAGAGCAAACACGGGAAGAGCACGGACATCAGGCCCATGCACAGGAATCGGGAACAACACTGCGGATTCGACAGCGAGCACGGCCGGTCCGCGCACGGGTCGCCGACATCATCATCATTAGAACAGTGATAGAAGATTCCCTTCACCAAACACATGCACGTCCCGTACTCAACCGCGCTCTCGGCCGAACACACGCACTGTCCGTCGCACGCGAGCCGCGTCGGGAGCGTCCGCGGAGCCGTGCATTCGCTGCACTTGCATTTTCCGCAATTCTCGCATATGTACGAATGCAAATCGAGCTTTTCCGTCTGAGTCTGTTTGAGAGGAGGGAGGAACGGATGCAAGGATGATTTCGGCTGAGTCCGTACGGTTCTGTTCGACGCTAACAATCCCTGCTCCGAAGACACGCTCCCGTTACTCCTGTTACTCCCGTTACTATCGTTGCTCTCGTTACTCCCGGAGCTTGTTGACCTGCTGAGCGCCGGTGGACGAGCCGATCCGTGCTCGTAGTTGTTGTTCAGGTTCACCAGGAGCACCTCGTGAGTCCTCTCCCGCTTGTCCGGGGTCCGCGGCCCCGGGGCCGGTCTGTGCGGGACAACCGGGCCCTCCGTGTACTCGTTACGTGAGCGGATGGCTTTGATTTGATCCAGGGACAGGACGGTCCCGGACGGGAGGTCCGGATGTCTGACGGTCCGACCGTGGCGATCCATAAGACACGATCAGCAACTCCAGACAACAGCACTGATGAGATGTTCATCTGAGACCCTGAGAGAGAGAGAGAGAGAGAGAGCGAAGAGAGAGAGAGAGAGAGAAATAGTTATATTAAATATTAGAAGATTAAACATTCATGAAACGTTGACTGACAGCGCCTTGTTTACATGCATTCGGCAAGCAATCACACCATTAGCTCATGGCACAAGCTGATTGGCCTCTTCTGATCCTGCAGCCAATGAGATTGCTTGCTCAACATTTACATGGTCTGGTTCAGTGCTCCTCTGAATCCTCCCCCTCCCCAGCTCCACCTGCCTAACTCTGATACAGGGCTTATGTATGTGTGTTTATCCACCAAGACCAAATACTCTAAAGTCCCCCTGTGGTGAAAATCCAGTTTTAATGTTGTTTATGTGTCTGTGTGGTGTTTTTAATATGCTTTCTAATAAGTTCATAAGTCGACAGCATTGCTGAGTATTTCCTCCTTAAAACTGCAGTGAACCAAAGACAGTCTCAAAAACACGCTTTGAAATCGCTGGTGTTTCTGACGTCACAAACTACCTTGTAACCAATCAGATCAACGTGTGATCGTCAACCAGTGAGTGGAGGCGGGGCTCATTTGCATATTCATAGCACCGCGCATACTAAATGAGGCAAGGGTGTCGAGTTACATTCAAGATATTTTAAGGCATGAAGACATTTTTATCAAGGAAAAAATTTTAAATATGTAATTTTGGAGATCAGAGATGAGTTTTAAGGGATACAATTATTGACTTCAGATATTGCTGAAGATATAGCTGAACATTTATTTAACCATTGCAAAGTACATTGCAAGTAAAAGTAAATAATAATAAAAAATCGCCATTATTTTATATGAAAAAGTTAACAATTGCATTTTATAGGCAAAATATTTTAGTTTGTATATCAGTTCGAATAACATTTTAAGCTGTCATATGGTCATGTGTGGGGCATGTTGTCACATTTCACTTCCATTCTTTCAGGGTAAATGAAGAAAATTGTATCACTCTAATAACAAGACCACATCGTTATACTAGACGTGTAAAATTAACGTGGGGAAACAACAGTCTGACTCTGAAACACAAGTGAATTTATACACACAAAGTTGTGCCTTATTTTGCATTTTACACAAAGACTAAAATGATATACAGGGAATAAAACATTGTTTTACACCCCTGTGAAAACCCAATTTATTTGTAAGAGTTTACTGGTAAAAAGCGTGACTACTGAAGCGTGTGAGAAACACACACACACACACACACACACACACACACACAAGGCCCCCAAGCTTTTGTTTTTAACTTCCTTTGGGGGGTTCAAGCCTTAATTAGAGGGTCAAACCGCCTGGACACACAATTCACACCCTGATGCGCGTTCACGTGTGCAGATCTACTTTCTGCGACAGACCTGCGTGTGTCTCGAGCTCTTTCACAGAGCCATTTAACCCGAGAGAGAGAGAGAGAGAGAGAGAGAGAGAGAGAGAGAGAGAGAGAGAGAGAGAGAGAGAGAGAGAGAGAGAGAGAGAGAGTTGACTATTAACAAGACTTTGTACCGACCTCAATAAGCACACAACTGAAGTAAAGTACAACTACTTCCCGTGCTGATTTGCATGTGTATGGCTGGTTAACATTAAAATGCAGAGCCACACTGAGCAGGAAGACTTCAAATCAAACACACAGCTTCTCAAAGAGCTTTATGATGCAGAGAAGACTCTTTCAGTCTGTAGTTCAGAAGCGAACGGAGAAACCCGAGAAATTACGCTTTTCCGTTATTATCGGATGCGCGGATATCAATACACATTTATTAGGCAAATATTTGTTCTCCTTATCGTGTGTTTAACATAATTATATATGCTTTGTATCCGTGCATTTTTAATTAGTTAAGTAAAAATACAGGAATCGTTCGCAAAAAAACATATAACTCATAAGGACTAATAAAAATAACTTATGAATGAAAACAAGCCCGCTGGGGGAGGAGTGTGTGTGTGTGTGTTTGAGAATGAACGCACGACACACACACACACACACACACACACACAGTCTGAAGTGCATAATATAATTAAACAGAAGTTTTGAGTATTAAACGCGTGTGTTTTTGCGGTCGGGGGCCTGTGGAGACCAAGAGCCACAGATTCACACACACTCTCCATCTAATCCACATTAAACAACACAGATGCATGTGTGCGAATTGATGCATACCTACAGACAGACTCCCATAATGTCAAATCCATCAGTCCTTGTGCCAAACATCCATCAACATGTCCAAAACGATCCCCAAAAATCAGCGCGTAAAGCGCATGCCCGCGAGCGTAAGATCCCGAGGAAACTCTTCAGATCGGGATTATTTTCTGAATATGATCAGGTTTTGATTCACAGAGAAACAGCGGAAAGATTCCGGTTAAATCCACGAATAAATGCGCGTTCGCAGCTCCTTCAGCGCAATGCGCGTCCGTCGGGCAATCCGCGCGCCGCGCCAGACTCTGCGTGAGTGTGTCGGATCAGATGCGTGTGCTGTTTTTGCGCGCGCACACACACACACACACACACACACACACACTGATGAATGAAAGAGGATCATGGGGCAGATGCAGGAGGGGCAGGAGATCTCTGGATTTAAGGTGGATCTTGTGAAACAAACGCGCATCTGCTTCTCAACGTCACGCACACACATTGCGCGCTCTCGATACTGAGTGCATACTGTGTTCTGTACTATATAATAGATTTATTGTAAATTAAACAATAGATGGCTGTTTGTTAACATGTGCATATAACATATAAGCCGAGGTTTGTTTCTGCAACATTTTCACCCTTTTACATAATAAAGTGTTGTTGTGTTTGTGATTCAGAAATGCTGCATTGGTAATTTGAAACCATTTTTTAAAATCTTTCAGATAATGTTGACGATATAAATAAAATCTCATTAAGAGTTTTAAACGCGATTGTGCAGTAAAACAACTCGAAAACATCGAGTCAAAATACGAGCACTGCTGGCGCGACCTTAAGAGCTCAAACCCCCTCAGTGTGTGTGTGTGTGTGTGTGTGTGTGGGGCGGATGTGCTGCATCCGGATACATGAGAAAGGAAAGTTCAGCACAAAGTCATTTCATGCATTCAGATGGAAACGAGCCGCAGACACGCACGCACACACACACACACACACACACACGCACACACAGTTAATTTAAGCATTTACTAATACATTATTAAAATCAAAAGATCATCCGTTTATATAAATTAACAGATATGAGCTGACATGAACTAACAATGAACAGCTGTATTTGTATTAACTAACATGAACAAATACTGTAATAAATGTTACTGATATTTAATATTCATAAAATGAGGCAGCACCAGAGTTGTGTTATTATGCACATAAAGCTTTTTAGACAGAAATCAATACTTCTATTCATCAAGGACGCATTAAATTGATCAAAAGTGACAGTAAAGACATTTATAATGTTAAAGATTCTATTTCAGATAAATGCTGTTCTTTTGAACTTTCTATTAGAATCCTGAAAAATAAAATATGAACTGTTTTAAACTGATAATAATCATAAATGTTTCTTGAGCATCAAATCCTCATATTAGAGTGATTTGTGAAGGATCATGTGACACTGAAGACTGGAGTAATGATGCTGAACACTCAGCTTTGATCACAGGAATAAATTACACTTTACTGTATATTCACATAGAAAACAGTTTTTAAATAATAATATTTCACTGTTTTTACTGTATTTTTGATCAAATAAATGCAGCCTTGGTGTTTATTCAAAAACATTAAAAAACAGCTGTTTAACATTCTAATAATATTTTGACTGTATTTTTGATAAAATAAATGAACCGTGGTTATTTAATTAGCTTTTATTTTTATATCTTCATTTTAATTTCAGTTTAAGTTTTAGTAATTTTGTGCTTTTTAATAGATTTTGATTTAAGGTTATCATCATATTTTCCATATTTCCACTTTATTCCAATGCAGAAAGCGTTTTTTAATGGTTTTGTTTTAGTTAACAATAACAACTGTGCAGCTTCATAAAATTTTAATGCTGATCTAAAGAACATTTAATGAAACATTGAGAACCGTGTTTATTCCAGGTTCTTCAGATCACCGATTTGGTTCGCGATATTTTCTCACAAATATTGTTGCTTTTCTACAGAATTTAAAAATGTTCTCCTGCAACTTTAAATCATATTTTGGCCACACCCCCGTTTAGCATGACAGAAATCATCTTTGATGTGTTTTAAGATCTGAGGGTCAGAGGAACAGTTTTACACACACCCATAAAACACTGCTCTGTGATCGAATACAACTTTATAGATCTATAACATCTTTAAGGCCAGATGACCACACACACACACACACACACACACACACACAC
>JAJAQA010000011.1:40319372-40321872 GCA_021464565.1 Rutilus rutilus | reverse complement strand
GTTACATCTAGACGAGCCCCTTTGACTAGGGGCTCCTCCAACAGCCAAAATAAAGAGTCTGAATTGTCCATTCTCTTGAGAGTGAAGAGTCCCCACATTTTAAAAAGTCCACAATGAAAAGGAGATATGTTATTCAGATTCAACTTCCTGTAATCCATAAAAAAGAGGGCAACATCAAGTCCAAGTCCCTCCACCCTTTGTAGGATGACTTTGGTCAAGCTCCTCCACACCAGATCATCGGGGCCTGTTAAAAATCTCTGAATGAATTGTAAACCAAACCTTGTCCACCTTCATCTTTAGGAAGAAACAATATACTTCGTGGAATCCAGTGCAATCGATCCCAAAAAAAATCCACAAAAATTCATTCTTTGCAGCTGAGATAATAACCCTATGGGTGGATCCACACAAAACAGTTTATGCCAGAGTACCGAAGCTACCAAATTGTTCACTATTAACACTCTTCCCCTAAAAGATAATTGTGAATGAATCCACTTCCATTTAGCCAGTCTACCTACCATCTTCTCTACTACCCAATCCCAATTCTTTTGTTGTGTAATTGCATCTCCAAGATAAACTCCCAAAATATTTGAGACCTCCCTTTTTCCAGGTTATTCTATCAGGTAAAACTGGTAGGGGCCCTGCTCCCATTTTCCTATGGCCAATGCCCCGCTCTTTTCCCAGTTTACTTTAGCAGCTGAGATAACTCCAAAATCTCTTATAATACCGTCCATATGGTTAATATCTCGCTGCCCATTAACCATGATTATGACATCATCAGCATAAGCTGAAACTTGAAATATATTACCATTGTGCAAAGAAAAACGTAATTTATTCAACAAAGGCTCAATAGCCAAAGAATATAACATTCCCGATATTGCACAACCCTGTCTAATGCCCCTAAAAACCTTAAAAGGGGCACTCAAACCACCATTGATTTTCAAAACACTTTCAATGTCCTGGTAGATAACTTTGATCATATTAATAAACTCCAATCCAAAATTAAAAGCATTTAAAGTTTTCCAAAGATATCTGTGCTCGACTCTGTCAAACGCCTTTTCTTGATCGCTAGAAACAAGACTCAAATCAACACTAGAAAGATTGCAAATATTTAAAATAAAAAAATATAAGGCAAACATTATCAAAAATAGATCGTCCGGGAATACAATAAGTCTGGTCAATATGGATGACTTCCCCCATCACCTTTTTCAGCCTATTAGCCAGGGCTTTAGAGAATATTTTCAGGTCAGAGCATAGCAAACTCACTGGTCTCCAGTTCTTTATATCTTGTAGATTACCTTTTTTAGGTAACAAGGTAATCACCGCTCTTCTGCAGCTTCAAGGCAACAACCCCTCAGTCAAGCTCTCATTGAGAACACCCAACAGGTCATTACCCAAAACCGCCCCGAACTCTCTGTAAAACTCCACAGGGAGCCCATCCATGCCAGGGGCTTTACCCCCCTCCATCGCTTTCAGAGCAGTGAACAGCTCCTGCTCACACAGCGGCAGCTTCAGCTCCGCTTTAGAGCTCTCTGAAACACGGGGTAGACCTTCGTAGAAGTGAGCAGACAGATCATCGTCCTCAACATACTCGCTGCTGTACAGCCCAGTATAGAACCGTACGGCCCTCTTTCTTATCTCAGAGGGTTCTGTTAGCTCACGCCCATCTTCAGAGCACAAACAGTGAATGCAACGACTCTGACCATTCTTTCTCTCAAGACTGAAAAAGAACTTAGATGGGGCATCCATCTGTGAAAGGTTTAAGAAGCGAGATCGAACCAATGCTCCTTGCGCCCTAACTCCCAATAGGTTTAAAAGAAAAGATTTAAGAGTCTCCAAATATCTTTGCTCTTTGGTAGCATCAGCCAAATCCTGCAGTTCAACTATTTCAGTTTCTAACTTTTCCATAGATCGTGTTATATCCCTGGTAACATTGAAAGTGTATTGTTGACAAAGCATCATTATTTTAACCTTCCCAATATCCCACCACTGACGCAGATCTTCAAACTCGTCTTTTCTCGTCTTAAAATTGTCCCAAAAAAAGCAAAAAACATCTCTAAAATTCTTATCATTCAGCAAAGATGTGTTGAAATGCCAATATGCACTTCTGGCCTTTATATTTGCTATAAATACTTGACATGTAACTAAACAGTGATCCGAAAAACCTACTGGAGCAATTACACATTTTTTAACAATATTAAGATGATGCTTATAACAATAAAACCTATCAATTCTAGCTAGAGATATAAGATTTCCCCTTGCATGTGCCCATGTATATTGTCTGACATCATTATTAACCCCCCGCCATACATCACATAAACTGTGAGTCTCAACTAACTCGCATATAACACGAGCTGAAGCGGCATGTGGTTCTACGACGTGATTCCGATCCAGTACATAATTTTCTGTGCAGTTAAAATCTCCCCCAAACAACAAATAATCATCAGAAATATAATCCTGCAAAATACTATTAACACTGTTAAAAAAATTAACTCTTTCAGCC
>JAJAQA010000011.1:40301872-40311872 GCA_021464565.1 Rutilus rutilus | reverse complement strand
AACAAATCATTTATCAATCTGCCTGTTTATCTGTCTATCTATCCGTCTGTCCTTTCATCCAACTATCTACTTAGTGTCACACACACACACACACACACACACACACACACACACACACACACACATACACACAGACAGATAGAGGCAGGTGTGGAGGGCTTCTGTCTGTCTGTCTGTCCTCCAAAACAGGAAGTCAGGGATTCCCAGTGCTGGAACTTCCTCTGAGAGACAGACAGAGAGACGCACCGGCTCCAGACCACACACACACACACAGGAAAGAGAGAGACGGGTTCTGCGTCAATAAGGGCAGTGCGAGTATGACCTTCACACACACACACACACACACACACACACACACACACACAGGTGCCATTTTTAACCCAGAGCTGTAAACAGAGGAAATTACCTCATCCCCCACCCAATGAAAGCATCTCAGTGATCCTCTGGTCTGTTGATGTGTCTCAGTTCCTCCGTAACTGTGTGTCGGTGGAACTAGTAATTAAAGATGTTTTTTTTCTGAGAAGTTCTGACAGACAGACAGATAGATAGATAGATAGATAGATAGATAGATAGATAGATAGATAGATAGATAGATAGATAGATCAAAGTTTACAAAAGTTCAAGTTAAAGGAAAGGTTCAATCTGAAGAATGTCTCTGTCTGACCATTTGCTGCAGTTTGTCTGTTTTGTCTGTTTCCCACGCTTTACACCACTGCATCCCTCGCTTTACACCACTGCATCCCACGCTTTACACCACTGCATCCCACGCTTTACACCACTGCATCCCACGCTTTACACCACTGCATCCCACGCTTTACACCACTGCATCCCACGCTTTACACCACTGCATCCCACGCTTTACACCACTGCATCCCACGCTTTACACCACTGCATCCCTCGCTTTACACCACTGCATCCCACGCTTTACACCACTGCATCCCTCGCTTTACACCACTGCTTTACACCACTGCATCCCTCGCTTTACACCACTGCATCCCTCGCTTTACACCACTGCATCCCACGCTTTACACCACTGCATCCCACGCTTTACACCACTGCATCCCACGCTTTACATCACTGCATCCCTCGCTTTACACCACTGCATCCCACGCTTTACACCACTGCATCCCTCGCTTTACACCACTGCATCCCACGCTTTACACCACTGCATCCCTCGCTTTACACCACTGCATCCCTCGCTTTACACCACTGCATCCCACGCTTTACACCACTGCATCCCACGCTTTACACCACTGCATCCCACGCTTTACACCACTGCATCCCACGCTTTACACCACTGCATCCCACGCTGCATCCCACTCTTTACACCACTGCATCCCACTGTTTGCACCACTGCATCCCACGCTTTACATCACTGCATCCCACGCTTTACACCACTGCATCCCACGCTTTACACCACTGCATCCCACGCTTTACACCACTGCATCCCACGCTGCATCCCACTCTTTACACCACTGCATCCCACTGTTTGCACCACTGAATCCCACGCTTTACACCACTGCATCCCACGCTTTACACCACTGCGTCTCACGCTTTACACCACTGCGTCTCACGCTTTACACCACTTCTTTACACCACTGCATCCCACGCTTTACACCACTGCGTCTCACACTTTACACCACCGCATCTCACGCATTACACCACTGCATCCCACGCATTACACCACTGCATCCCACGCTTTACACCACTGCGTCTCACGCTTTACACCACTGCATCCCGCGCTTTACACCACTGCATCCCACTCTTTACACCACTGCATCCCACGCTTTACACCACTGCGTTTCACGCTTTACACCACTTCTTTACATCACTGCATCCCACTCTTTACACCACTGCATCCCACACTTTACACCACTGCGTCTCACGCATTACACCACTGCATCCCGCGCTTTACACCACTGCATCCCACGCTTTACACCACTGCATCCCGCGCTTTACACCACTGCATCCCGCGCTTTACACCACTGCATCCCGCGCTTTACACCACTGCATCCCACTCTTTACACCACTGCATCCCACGCTTTACACCACTGCGTCTCACGCTTTACACCACTGCACCCCACGCTTTACACCACTGCGTCCCACTCTTTACACCACTGCATCCCACACTTTACACCACTGCATCCCGCGCTTTACACCACTTCATCCCGCACTTTACACCATTGCATCCCGCGCTTTACACCACTGCATCCCACGCTTTACACCACTGCATCCCACGCTTTACACCACTGCATCCCACTCTTTACACCACTGCATCCCGCGCTTTACACCACTTCATCCCGCACTTTACACCATTGCATCCCGCGCTTTACACCACTGCATCCCTCGCTTTACACCACTGCATCCCACTCTTTACACCACTGCATCCCACTCTTTACACCACTGCATCCCACGCTTTACACCACTGCATCCCGCGCTTTACACCACTGCATCCCACGCTTTACACCACTGCATCCCACTCTTTACACCACTGCATCCCACGCTTTACACCACTGCATCCCACTCTTTACACCACTGCATCCCACTCTTTACACCACTGTATCCCACGCTTTACACCACTGCATCCCACGCTTTACACCACTGCTTCTCACGTTTTACACCACTGCATCCCGCGCTTTACACCACTGCATCCCATTTTTTACACCACTGCATCCCACGCTTTACACCACTGCTTCTCACGCTTTACACCACTGCTTCTCACGCTTTACACCACTGCATCCCTCGCTTCACACCACTGCATCCCACGCTTTACACCACTGCATCCCACGCTTTACACCACTGCTTCCCACGCTTTACACCACTGCATCCCACGCTTTACACCACTGCTTCTCACGCTTTACACCACTGCATCCCACACTTTACACCACTGCATCTCACTCTTTACACCATTGTATCCTACGCTTTACACCACTGCGTCTCAAGCTTTACACCACTGCATCCCACGCTTTACACCACTGCATCCCTCGCTTTACACCACTGCATCCCACTCTTTACACCATTGTATCCTACGCTTTACACCACTGCGTCTCAAGCTTTACACCACTGCATCCCACGCTTTACACCACTGCATCCCACGCTTGCTTCCACTTTGTTATAATATGACTAAGCTGACTGTGAAATATTGAGTAGTGAAGAAGCTTCACGAATGGACTTATTGCACAGGTGGCAACCGATCACGGTTCCACGCTTGAGTTCACTGAGCTCCTGAGAGCGACCAATTCTTTCACAAATGTTTGTAGAATCGTCTGCATGCCTAGTGCTCGATTTATACAACTGTGGCCATGGAAGTGATTGGAACACCTGAATTCAATGATTTGGATGGGTGTTCCAATACTTTTTGGCAATGTAGTATAGATAGATAGATAGATAGATAGAAAAGGTTTACAAAAGTTAAAGTTAAAAGAAAGGTTCAGTCTGAAGAATGTGTCTGTCTGACCGTTTGCTGCGGTTTGTCTGTTTATTAGTGCAGTCTAGCAGTGACCTCATTTACTCACAACACACACACACACCTCACACACATAAATCTCTCACACACACACACAGATGCACGGCAGATGTACAGACAGAGAGAGACAGATGTGTTATGCATGTCAGACACGCTGCTGATCGCACCTGCACACCATCTCAGACTGAGGAATTCTGGGATGCGTGTCAGAGTCTCGTGGCAGACATACAGAAACAAATGGATGAAATAAACCAGAGTGAGACAGAAAACAGCTTCAGATCGACAGTTTCAGCTCAAGAGCTCAATCCCTTCAGCAAACAGACCTTGTTAGTAGTAGTTTTAAAATACATATATTCTGTAGTTCCATGTGGTCAAATTTACATTGTTGCTCATATCTATCTATCTATCTATCTATCTATCTATCTGTATATATATATATATATATATATATATATACATACAATGTAAATTTTGTATATATACTTTTTTTATGCAAATGAAAGAAGCAAATGAAATGGAAAATACTTCCGGATTTGTGTTTTTCACAGCAGCAGAAAAACTGGACTATACAGCTGAATACACACACACACACACACACACACACACACACACACACACACACAGAGGGGCTGGACTGGAGGACTAAACACATGTTGTGTGTTCTGGTTAGAATTAACTTCGCTGGTCGGGCGGATGTGGCCTCCAGCCTCAATCAAGAGCGGCTAAAATTAGTGGCCAACTCGCTTTCCGGAAAGAGGATAATTCCTCCTTGATTGGAGAAAAAAGAAAAATAAAGAAAGAGGAGAGAGAGAGGAGAAGCTAAGAGGTCAAAGCAGCAGAACATGTTTACTGAGTTCACTATATGAACCAGCACATGCCAAACACTTAAACACACACACACACACACACACACTTTAGTTTGAGATCACTAAGACTTTTTCTGAAAGAAATAGATTATTTTATTCAGCAAGACACATTAAATTGCACTGATCAAAAGTGGCACTAAAGGCATTTATAATGTTATAAAAAAATGATATATCAAATAAATGCTGCTCTTTTAAACTTTCAATTCATCAAAGAATCTCGAGAAAAGGTTTCCACAAAAATATGAAGCAGAACAATAGTTTTCATAACTGATAATAATCATAAATGTTTCTCGAGCATCAAATCATCATATTAGAGTGATTTGTGAAGGATCATGTGACACTGAAGACTGGAGTAATGATGATGGAAATTCAGCTTTGATCACAGGAATAAATTACACTTTACTGTATATTCACATAGAAAACTGATGTTTTAAATTGGAATAATATTTCTGTATTTTTACTGTATTTTAATCAAATAAATGCAGCCTTGATGAGCAGAAGAGACTCTTTCAGAAAAATTTGAAAAAAAAATAGTAACAATTCCAAACCTTTGAATAGTACTTTATAAAGCAAAATTTTATATTGTGTTGATTTGTGTAGAATAATTCAATCATTTATGATGTCCGTATACCTTTATATAGCTCACTATTGATGATCATTTTGTTCCCAAATCGTCTCTTCACACTCCTCTTCCTCAAGAAACAGTGTGTTAAACAGCTCCGGTCAAAGGAACTGATTTCAGAACAATATATTTAATATTTTAATAAACCTATTATTGCAGGTAAACTACTATTAAAACAGAGCTATACAACGATTAATCAATAGAAATGATTTGAAATGTTTTGATTTAAACTCTGTACTGTATTCAGAATCTGCAGTGAAACCTTACAAACATATTTATGCTGTATAAGCTTAGAAATCGCTAAAAAACGTATCAGATGAGAGAGGCGATTAAAAAGCCCATGTTCTGAGCGCTGCAGGTCTGAGGACGATCTGCTTGTTTTCGGTCTCTTATCAGACATCAGGAACTCTGAGGGCAAATCGAGACGCTCAGGTTAATAACCGGCAGCTTCCGCTGAACAAACACAACCACAGCAGATGGAAAATGATGTTATCAGAGTTCAGACTCATCGGTGCTCGATAACACACACACACACACACACACACACACACACACACACACACACACACACACACACTCACTCACCCACACAAACACGCATACACACACACAAACATACATGCATGCATACACACACACACACACACACACACACACACACACACACTCACTCACTCACTCAGATACAAACACACACACAAACTGCACACACATATACACACCACACACAAACACAAGCAAACATGCATATACACACACACACACACACACACACACACACACACACACACACACACACACACACACACACACACACACACACACACACACAGACAAACACCCACTCACTCACACAAACACATACAAAACTCTCTCACACAAACACACACACATATATTAAATGTTCACTTTTTGGGTTAAATGTTGATGTGAAGAACATAAATTACTATATTTTTGGCATATCTTAAAAAAAAAAAAATATATATATATATTTTAAATATTACTGGTCAAAAGTACGGAATAATTAAACAAATTCTGAAAGAGTCTCTTCTGCTCATCAAGGCTGCATTTATTTGATAAAAAAAAATATATACAGTAAAAAACTGTTATATATTTACAATTTAAAATAAACTTGTTTTCTACGTGAATATCTAGTAAAGTGTCATTTATTCCTGTGATCAAAGCTGAATGTTCAGCATCATTACTCCAGTCTTCAGTGTCACATGATCCTTCACAAATCACTCTGATATGAGGATCTGATGATCAAGAAACATTTATGATTATTATCAGTGTTGGAAACAGTTGTGCTTCTTCTTATTGTTGTGGAAACCGAGTTTAAAAGAACAGCATTTATTTGAAATAGAATCTTTTGTAACATTATAAATGTCTTTACTGTCACTTTTGATTGATTTAATGAATCTTTGTAATCGAGACCTCAAACTTCTGAACGTTCATCACGGTTTCTAACAAAACTAGAGAAATGACTCTTTTATAACGAGAACATGATGATAAACATCAGCTTTTAAGAACATTTCTCCAAAAGGCACCAGAGGAAGTTCATAGCGTTTCTACTTTAGGTGAGTAACTCATGAACGAGTCTCTCTAAACTCTTCATCTTCATCATCATCATCATCTTCATCATCATCATCTTCATCATCATCATCATCTTCATCTTCATCATCATGTAAATTCATCTTCATAAATCAGTAAATCATCGTAAATCAACACATCGGATCGGAGCAGCTCTTCATCCGCGGCTTCCGCTGGTCTGATTGGTTTTCCCGCCGCTAGACACACACACACACACGCTGGCAGGCCGGTTCCTCCAGCACTGTGTGTGTGTGTGTGTGTGGGAGTGAAGCCTGTAATCAGAGCTGAGAGGGGAAGCGCCGAGTCTTTTCTTAGATCCAAACGTTACCACACTGCAAAAGGGACAAATTATGTGGCTCTCCACGAGAGATGAGCTCTGGTGTCTCACACACACACACACACACACTCACACACACACTCACACACTCTAGTGCTCTGGTGTCTCGGCCTGGTGTGTTTTACATCTGTAACGGGTTTGGAAAGTCTAACCTAGTGCTCGAGTCTCAAGACCAGATCTGAGGAACTGAGACTGAAGGACAGAGCAAACTACAGACCATTTACACGGTGTGTGTGTGTGTGTGTGTGTGTGTGTGTGTGTGTGTGTGTGTGTGTGTGTGTGTGTGTGTGTGTGTGACTTCCTGCCACCCACGACAGAGCAGTAAATACTGTTCATATGAGGGTCATTACAAAGTATCACTCGGCAACAGAAGAATTCAACACACACACACACACACACATAGAAACAAACACAGACACACACTTACACACACACACACACACACACACACACACACACATATATATATATATATACACACACACACACACACACACACACATTTACACAGATACACGCACGCACACACACACACACACACACAAACACACACTCATATATACACAAACATACACACACTCACTCATATACACACACGTACACAATCACACACACGTAGAAACAAACACAGACACACACACATACTCTTATACACACTCAGATACACACATTTACACAGATACACACACACACACACACACACACACACACACGTAGAAACAAACACAGACACACACATACACACACATGTGGAAACAAACACAAACACATCCTCTTATACACACTCAGATACACACATTTACACAGATACACACACACACACACACACACACACACACACGTAGAAACAAACACAGACACACACATACACACACATGTGGAAACAAACACAGACACACACACATACTCTTATACACACTCAGATACACACATTTACACAGATACACACACACACACACACACACACGTAGAAACAAACACAGACACACACATACACATACATGTGGAAACAAACACAAACACACACACATCCTCTTATACACACTCAGATACACACATTTACACAGATACACACACACACACACACACACACACACACACACGTAGAAACAAACACAGACACACACTTATACACACACACTCATAAACACACTCAGATACACATTTACACAGATACACACACACACACACACACACGTAGAAACAAACACAGACACACACACTCATATACACACATTTACACAGATACACACACTCATATACACACAAACATACATACACACACTCACTCATATTCACACACACACATGTACACAATCACACCCATACACACACACACACACACACACTCCTGTTTACTGTACCTGCTCATACACACATCTTCACACACAGAGATAAACAGGTTTTATCATGTAAACCAGCAGATCTGATCAACAGAATAAACCAGTAACACTAACCAGTCTGCCAGTCAAACTGCAGCTTTTCAGGTTGTGATGTAACACTATAAACTACACACGACTAACATTCACATCCTGCTAAACCCACACATGATGATCTTCTCCAGCACTAACATCTGAACATCTTAAATCAAGACATTTACTGGAGGAACAGCATGACTCAGCATTATTCTGCAGTGTACCGAGATCAAATAATGATATTATGACTGACACACACACTGATAAACACACCGTGTGTGTGTGTGTGTGTGTGTGTGAGTCTGTTTACAATTAC
This sequence comes from Rutilus rutilus, assembly GCA_021464565.1. NCBI lineage: Eukaryota > Metazoa > Chordata > Actinopteri > Cypriniformes > Leuciscidae > Rutilus > Rutilus rutilus. The sequence goes on along the minus strand of JAJAQA010000011.1, from coordinate 40,303,260 downwards.
TGAGCACATAATGAATGTTCATCCAATGAGCCGCGCTGGCAGACTCGTCCCTCGCTGAGACTGAGGAGCAATTAACAACGGAAGGAAGAGAGAGAACGAGCCAAAGAAAGACAGGCCAGCCAGAGGACGAGAGAGAGAGAGAGAGGACGAGAGAGAGAGAGAGGACGTGAGAGAGAGAGAGGGAGAGAGGACGAGAGAGAGAGAGAGAGAGAGCGAGAGAGAGAGAGCGAGAGAGAGAGAGCTCAATCACAACAGCAGCAAAATATGTGACGGCCTGCCACAAACTACGAGAGTCAGCCAGTGGACAAAACTAAAGTCAGAATCATCCTCATCTTGTCTGAATGTTGGTACAAATGTACATAGGTGTTTTTTTTTTTTATTTAATTTTTTTTTTTTTTTTTTTTTTTTATATATATATAAATGTATTCATGCATTTGTTTACTGATTGATTGATTTATTGAATTTATTGATTATTTGTGTATGTAAATGTCCATTTATGTAATGGCCAATGCTTTGGCAATACTTTACAAGTCATGCCAATAAAGCTCATTTGAATTTGAATTTGAGAGAGAGAGCGAGAGAGAGAGAGAGAGAGAGAGAGAGAGAGAGAGAGAGAGAGAGAGAGAGAGAGAGAGAGAGAGAGAGAGAGAGAGAGAGAGAGAGAGAGAGAGAGAGCTGGGTTATATAAATGCTTCTGCAGAAAGAGAGACAGGCGTTCGTTCAGTGAGTCATGAAGAGTCGTTCTGTTGAAAATGATTCAGTTGAACTGATTCATAAAGTGACTCAACTCTTAAGGCCGATTCACTGCGCCGACAGACAATTCTTTAGGTTTTGGTCAGATCAGTGTGTCTTTCCCTGTTGGCGTTGTGTGACTGTGTGTGTGTTTCTTTGTGTGTGTGTGATGCAGATTACAGCTACACGTCCATGAATGCATGTGTGTTCTCCTCTGAGGAGTGTTTGGCTGCTCCTCAGAGTTCTTCATATGATCACCTGTAAGAGGTTTAATACCCCGTCTGGACACAGACACACACACACACACAGACACACACACACACACACACACACACACACACACACACACACAATGGGGGTATTATTAGGGATAACTGCCCCCGGTGGGCAGATTTATGACCCGCTCCATCTGTTCCTGGGCTTCGGTGTCGGGTTACACCGCCTCCCTCTCGGTGAGATACACTGATTTATTTTCATTTATTATAATTTCATTTTGCAGCATTATGTGCTTTAAAACCCTCCGCTGAAGACAAGTCACGTTATTAATATAGAGTAGGGGTGTAACGATGCCCTCAGGTCACGATTCAACACACATCTCCATATATTACTGTGATTCTCCAGGACATATGATAAAAGATTAACAAGAAATAAGCTGT
>JAJAQA010000011.1:40286872-40296872 GCA_021464565.1 Rutilus rutilus | reverse complement strand
ATTTGAAAGCAGTAAACTGGATTTAAGTGGACTGGTGTGGCGCCCCCTGGTGTTCAGAGGTGGATCGCACGAGAGGAACTCTGGGGCCTGTGCCATGATGGTAGTTGAACAAACTCAGGGTTGCAGGATTAGTTTCCAGCTGACAAAACCAAACCAGTCCAACCAGGCTTTGTTGGAACCATCTCTGTTAACTCGGGCTTTATACTGAGTTTAGGTGTGACATCAGTAGCCAACAGCCAATCACAGGCTGAGAAAGAGTGAAACTCATTCAAAACTCATTTCTCGCGAGAGAAGCAGCGCATTTCACTTATTAAATAAAAGTATTAAAATATTAAGAATTTAAAGAAATGTACACAGCAAGAAGAAAAGCTGTCTATAAAAGAGTACTACTGTATATCAGTGCAAGTAAGTTAGTTTACACAGTTGATAAAGGTGTAGAGATATGTAGTCATGTTATAGCTTCATCTATTGATTCTAAAGCGTATTCATATTACATTTATATATTTATTCATTTAAACTCTGCGTAATAATAATTGATGAACTAAAATTGTACATGTGTGATCGATTAAGGGTATGATTTTGTCTTTAAAAATCATTTGCTATGTGGTGACCTTTAATTTGGAGTAGAAACAGGGGGAGTGACTCATCAGACATGTGACACTTTGCTCACAGCTGATTGGTCCAAGTTCAGTTTGAGATCTCTCACCTGGAACATCACCTGACCCGCGCCAGGTTAGCCGTGGAGCGCAAGTTACTATGGCGATGGACACGCTAAAAGCCAAACCACTTTCATAGTGTCTAAAACCCAGAGTTGGCGCAAACTAAACTGAAACACACCTAGCGATCCACCTAACTGGCTTCATGGTACAGACCCCTGGTGTCTCTCGATCACAACAAACTCAGAAAAAACAGCAAATTAATTATTAAATGCAAATGAGCTGCTGCTCCCGGCACAGGGGGCGGAGCTTCAAGAGCTTGTGTCCTGAAAATATCTCAAAAACGTTTAGCCTTTTATAATGGAGAGACTCTAGAAGAAGTGACGACATGTAGAAGCAACGGGACATTTCTGAATGGTTAGTTTATTAATTTATGAAGCTGATGTGGAGTTATCTTCTAGTCATTGATTAGCATATTCTGTCTTGATAATCTATAAATCGTGTTCCGGGGGCGGGGTTTATGTAAATTTCAGGGTTGGTGATGTCACTAACCCGGGAAGAATGTGGTGTAGTCTCTACCAGCCGTTTGTTGTAGTCCTTAAAAAGTGATTTCTGTAAAAGCAAATATCTCCCTTTGCTCTAAACTTTGAGCGTCGTAACTTTGCAGATGTTGTTTATGATCAAACAGCAACATTACACACTAACTAATTAAAATGAGTCTAAAAAAATGATTGTCTGTGGTAATAAACGTGCCTGTTGATGGAGCTGAACCTGCTGTGAAGGAGAATGTGAAGTGTGTGTGTGTGTGTGTGAGAGTGAGTATGGGTGTGTGTGTGTGTGTGTGTGTGAGAGAGAGTGTGTATGGGTGTGAGTGTGTGAGTGAGTGAGTGAGTGAGTGAGTATATGTGTATGTGTGTGAGTGTTTGTGTGAGCGAGTGTGTATGAGAGTGTGTGTGTGAGCGAGCGAGTGTGTGTGTGTGTGTGTGTGTGTGTTTGTGTGTGACTCCAGCAGAGTAGTAGGACGGGTGGATCCCAGTGGGGGTCTGAGACAAATGGAGGAGCTGTCAATCAAGAGTGATTGACAGCTGCTGTGAGCCTCTGACTGCAGGAAGCAGAAACTCATAAACCCAGCAGGAGGAAACGTGTGTGTGTGTGTGTGTGTGTGTGTGATCTACCTTGTCAATCATATCAGGTCTGTTGGTTGCAGCGAGAACCGTGACGTCTTTTAGTTGTTCGATTCCGTCCATCTCAGTGAGCAGCTGAGCCAACACTCGATCCCCGACACCACCCGCCTGAGAACTGAACAACACAACATCAACATCAACACAACATCAAAATCAACACAACACAACGCAACGCAACACAACACAACACAACACAACACAACACAACACAACACAACACAACACAACACAACACAACACAACACAACACAACACAACACAACACAACACAACACAACACTCAGTCAGCGGGTTTAAACATGAAGCCAGGCACAGATACAGTTCTCAGGGGTTGCTAGGGCGTTGCTATGTGGTTTCTAGGGTGTTGCTAGGCATGTTCTGTTAGGTTCTGCTGAATAAGGTTTCAGATTAATTGATGATTCTGCAGAACGACAGATCAGCGTGTGTGTGTGTGTGTGTGTGTGTGGATTGATTAAAGGCAAATACATTTATCAGTAAATCAATGTGTCATTCAGAATTCAATCCAGTAAATGAATCTCTGACTCAGCAGAACAAACCAGCTTCAGATTTACACCGAAGAGAGAGTGTGTGTGTGTGTGTGTGTGTGTGTGTGTGATTCCTGTCAGAAGCTTAAAACACTATGCACTTTATTAATTGAATAAGCAAAGAGCCAAACAAATAAAAACACATTTTATGGCTCAGTGTTTTGAGATTCTCACACACACACACACACACACACACACACACACACACACACACACACACACACACACACACACACACACACACACGTCTGAATGGTAATAAATAAAGTAATAAAGTAATTGATGATTCTGTTGTTACCTTCCTCTTGCCACTGCTAAAGCGTCGATCTCATCAAAGAAGATGATAGACGGAGCAACTGTTCTGGCCTTCCGAAAAACCTACAGAAACACACACACACACACACACACACACACACACACACACACGTCCATGAGTTTACACATTATTATATAAAACTGATGCCTATGGTAGCGATCAAAATTGAGTAAATCACCTTTTGAAAGTAACTTGACAAGATTGTATCAGTTCCATCGTTACACCAGTAGGTGGCGACAAGTGACAGTTAAATAAAATGTGTTTGTGTTTATGAGTGAGTCATTGAATCATTCACTCAGGAAATCCAAGCAAAGTCTTTATGAGTGAGTCATTGAATCATTCACTCAGGAAATCCAAGCGAAGTCTTTAATGAGTGAGTCATTGAATCATTCACTCAGGAAAATCAAGCAAAGTCTTTATCAGTGAGTCATTGAATCATTCACTCAGGAAAATCAAGCAAAGTCTTTATCAGTGAGTCATTGAATCATTCACTCGGGAAATCCAAGCAAAGTCTTTATCAGTGAGTCATTGAATCATTCACTCGGGAAATCCAAGCAAAGTCTTTATCAGTGAGTCATTGAATCATTCACTAAGGAAAATCAAGCGAAGTCTTTATGAGTGAGTCATTGAATCATTCACTCAGGAAATTCCTTCAAAAATGCAGATTCATCCAGTAATGAAACAAGTGAAGTCTTTATGAGTCTTTAATCCCAGTATTAAAAAAAACAATAATGATTCAAATGAATTCGATATTTTACGTCTCTCACCTCTCTAACCGCTCGCTCTGATTCGCCCACGTATTTACTCAGTAACTCTGGACCCTGTAGAGACACAGAGAAAACACTCAGTGTGAGGATCATCAATACTTCACCAATCATTTATCAGTGCATTACAGACCTCAGTCAGGGCAAACATCAGCAGCTGTTTCCAGACACTCGCTTTTATGATCCTCAACAAAAACCTTTGCTTATTTTGTGCAAAGGTTCAATAAACTGTTCCATTTTTAAAAAATAGTTATTTTTTACTATGATTTCATATGTCAGGCTTTAAACAATCGCAGCACTGAGTTTAATAAGATGTTTAGTAAGATTTAATAAGATGTTTAATAAGATGATCACCTCGACAGGAAGAAACAGACGAGAGACAATAACAACCAACCAGAAGACAGAAGACGAGAACTGTCTGATAAACATTCTCTCTGAAGTCAAGCTCACTTCCTCTCGTCCCATAATGCATTTCAACACCTCCTGTCACACACACACACACACACACACACACACACACACACACACTTGTGATCTGGGGTTTCTCTCAGAGGGTGTGTGTTTTCCGTAACTTGCTTTTGGAGAGATTCATATCGGCTCTCGAACAGAAATGTGAGCGTCTCTCAGACTAAACATCCTCTAGTGAGGGAATTCACTCCCAAACACGCCTGATCAGATCAAGATGACACACACACACACACACACACACACACGCACCTTCAGGTATGAGTTTTATAGTACACCAATCTCCTATATTTATTATATATAAACTTTATATATATATATATATATATATATATATATTTTTTTTTTTTTTTACTTGTATGATTTTTTAACTATTTATTTGTATGATACAGCTGCAAATAAGTATTTGAACACCTGAGAAAATCAATGTTAATATTTGGTACAGTAGCCTTTGTTTGCAATTACAGAGGTCAAACGTTTCCTGTAGTTTTTCACCAGGTTTGCACACACTGCAGGAGGGATTTTGGCCCACTCCTCCACACAGATCTTCTCTAGATCAGTCAGGTTTCTGGGCTGTCGCTGAGAAACACGGAGTTTGAGCTCCCTCCAAAGATTCTCTATTGGGTTTAGGTCTGGAGACTGGCTAGGCCACGCCAGAACCTTGATATGCTTCTTACAGAGCCACTCCTTGGTTATCCTGGCTGTGTGCTTCGGGTCATTGTCATGTTGGAAGACCCAGCCTCGACCCATCTTCAATGCTCTAACTGAGGGAAGGAGGTTGTTCCCCAAAATCTCGCAATACATGGCCCCGGTCATCCTCTCCTTAATACAGTGCAGTCGCCCTGTCCCATGTGCAGAAAAACACCCCCAAAGCATGATGCTACCACCCCCATGCTTCACAGTAGGGATGGTGTCCTTGGGATGGTACTCATCATTCTTCTTCCTCCAAACACGTTTAGTGGAATTATGACCAAAAAGTTCTATTTTGGTCTCATCTGACCACATGACTTTCTCCCATGACTCCTCTGGATCATCCAAATGGTCATTGGCAAACTTAAGACGGGCCTTGACATGTGCTGGTTTAAGCAGGGGAACCTTCCGTGCCATGCATGATTTCAAACCATGACGTCTTAGTGTATTACCAACAGTAACCTTGGAAACGGTGGTCCCAGCTCTTTTCAGGTCATTGACCAGCTCCTCCCGTGTAGTTCTGGGCTGATTTCTCACCTTTCTTAGGATCATTGAGACCCCACGAGGTGAGATCTTGCATGGAGCCCCAGTCCGAGGGAGATTGACAGTCATGTTTAGCTTCTTCCATTTTCTAATGATTGCTCCAACAGTGGACCTTTTTTCACCAAGCTGCTTGGCAATTTCCCTGTAGCCCTTTCCAGCCTTGTGGAGGTGTACAATTTTGTCTCTAGTGTCTTTGGACAGCTCTTTGGTCTTGGCCATGTTAGTAGTTGGATTCTTACTGATTCTATGGGGTGGACAGGTGTCTTTATGCAGCTAACGACCTCAAACAGGTGCATCTAATTTAGGATAATAAATGGAGTGGAGGTGGACATTTTAAAGGCAGACTAACAGGTCTTTGAGGGTCAGAATTCTAGCTGATAGACAGGTGTTCAAATACTTATTTGCAGCTGTATCATACAAATAAATAGTTAAAAAATCATATATTGTGATTTCTGGATTTTTTTTTTTTAGATTATGTCTCTCACAGTGGACATGCACCTACGATGACAATTTCAGACCCCTCCATGATTTCCAAGTGGGAGAACTTGCAAAATAGCAGGGTGTTCAAATACTTATTTTCCTCACTGTATATATATATATATATAAATTATATTTTACTACATATAAAGGTATTTTAAAGATTTTGAAGTGTCAAAAGGTCATTCGGTAAAACCGATATAGTAAATATTTAAATGGAATAATATTGTTTTTAATAACTAAAGGAACTACAATAATACAAATATAAAGCAGATAAGGCTCTTTTTCTCCTTTCCCTGTGCAATGTTTTACTTTAATATGTTGGAGTGTTTAGAGTAGTCCAAGTTATAGTTATATCTCCATTCAATTTTTTTACACTTTTAAAAACCTTATTCGTCAATGACCCATATATGTATATATATATATATATATATATATATATATATATATATATATGTATTTGTATATGTATGTATGCATGTATGTATAATATATATAATGTAATATTTATATATAATAAATATAGTACATTAGTGTACAATATAGTACATTTATATAAAATATAAATATTTTATATATCAATAACACATTTTTCTTAAATATATACATGCATGTGTGTGTATTTATATATACAAAATAATTACACACATATATTATGTAAACACAAACTTGCATTTTGTATGCGATTAATCGCTGCCTAGCCCTAACTACTTTTTTCGTTCTCTCTTTGCTCCATAATAATAAACCAAACACTCTCACATGAGTCTCCCACACAAACCCTCATCTCGTACCTTGATGGAGAGGAAGTTGAGCTGGCTCTCGTTGGCTAAGGCTTTAGCGATCATGGTTTTGCAGCATCCCGGAGGCCCGTACAGGAGAACGCCTCTAGGTGGCGTAATCCCCAACCGGCTGAAGGCCTCGGGGTGCCGTAAGGGCCAATCCACCGCCTGCTTCAGCGCCAGCTTCACCTCTTCCATGCCCCCGATGTCACTCCAGCGGACCTACACACACACACATTTATCCAAAGCGACTTACATTGCATTTCAAAGAACACAATTACATTCTTATCAGTTCTTGCTTTCCCTGGGAATCGAACCTATGACCTTGGTGTTGCAAGCGCCAACACTCTACTGTTTGAGCTACAGGAAAGCGCGCGCGCGCGCGCACACACACACACACACACACACACACACACACACACACACACACACACACACACACACACACACACACACACACACACACACACACACACACACACACACACACACACACACACACACACACACACACACAGTGTTGTCAAAAGTACCGACTTCGGTACTGACATTTTTGTCATTTTGTTCATAGTTGTAGCCAATCACAGACATACTTGATGAGCTCGTGAACACAATAGCCAATCAGAGGTGTTTATGATTCCGCTCAACAGTGTTCAAAGCGGCACATTTATAAAATTTCAGTAGTGACTTCTGAATGGTACCGAAGTCGCTACTTTTGACAACACTAGCACACATAAATGAAGGTGACTTGACTATGGCAGTCCAGAGAAGCGTATGGTAAAACGTTGTGAAATTTGGCACACAGATAGAGAACAGGCCAAACATTCACTCCACCAAATCTGGAGTCTCTAACTCAATCCCTCTAGCGCCACCCACTGTCCAAAGTTTCACTAATGTTTATGCTAATGACTTCTGAACTGTAAGGGCTAGAAACAAATATTTTTTTTTCTTATAAGTGCTTGGCTCCTAGACGGTTTGTCCGATTTTTATGAAAAAATTGAATCAGATCATGCTTGCCAAAAATTAATAAAGGCTTTTTGTTAAACGCAACCATTCTCGAACAACACACAAACGAATTTGAAGAAGAGAGAGAACGCCAAACCTGACACGAGGCTATACATCTGAAGTGCTTTAGCGTATTGAGGCGAGTCTTGGTACATGTCATCACAAGCATGACCTGAGGCTACATGCAGCGTTTCGGCACAGCGCCCCCTACTGGTCAGGAGATTTTTTTTTTAAAAAGGCTATTTTTGCTTATAACTACTGAACGATTTGCCGAAAAATTATAAAACTGGTCTCTTTTGATTCAGTGCATCATAATGAATCGAATGATAACATTTTCCCAAATTGGGTTTTCTGGGTGTCGGCCATTTAAAATGTTGTCATAAAATGATGTATATTATGAACGCATTTGCTGGTGAATGACATTTCAAACAATGTTTATAGTTTCGTGTCATTGTAGATTCCTTGAATCATGCCGAGAACAATGATACCAATGATGCCATATCCGGTTGAGCTTGCTGTGTTGAATTATTAATTCCCATGTTGAATTATTTTAAAAAACAATTTTTTCAAAATCAAATTTTTTGGTTTGATTTTCACCAAAATTGGCTCAGATCATCTTCAAACCATACCGGCATATAGGTTATCAAAGGCTACGTTCACACTGCAGGCTGAAACGACCCAATTCTGATTTTTTTGCCCCTATGCGACCTGTATCTGATCTTTTCATGACAGTCTGAACGACACAGATCCGATCTTTTCAAATGCGACCCAGGCCACTTGGGTATGTGGTCCCAAATCCGATACGTATCCGATCTTTTGAAATGCGACTTCAGTCTGAACGGCCAGGTCGCATGTATCCGAACCGCACATCATTGATACGCGACAAACGTCATAATTCTGCGTTGAAGTAGTCGTCGGTTTGAAAACGGACTGCATATTCGTCGAGCTGAGGTAAATCTGCCGAACGGGTCGACCTCGACGAGCCCGTTAATTAAAAAAAAAAAAAAAGCCCACGGCCACCATCATTATATATCCAATGACTAACGTTATGTTAACTTGTTTGTGCTGATATTAGATAGGTCAGTGGCTGCTGTCTGGCTCTTGTGTAACGGTCGCTGCGTGCGCTCGTGTGTTTTTTGTGTGTGTGTGTGAGTGAATCACAGCTAGTTGAAGTTTAGCTACTTCCGCAAACAACAAGTGACGTCGTTGACCGTTGAGTACTCTTCTGCGCATGCGGGTCACTTCTGGGTCATTTCACGTTCACACAGGAGATCACAAAAGGTCGCATTTAATTGGAAATGTGAACGGCCTTGCAAAAAAATCGGATTTTTTCAAAAAATCGGAATTGAGCATTAAGCCCTGCAGTGTGAACGTAGCCAAAAGCTTTTCGATGGACTAAACGGTTATTGAAAATTGCATCAACGACTGTGTTGGAATAATGCCCAGCTGATTTTAAAGCTGTAATTCTGCAATGCTGTGAAGGTTTAATAATCTATAATAATATTAATAATAATAATCACTCTATGTGAAGGTTTCATTAGTTTCTTCATCATTCTTTAGATGAACACCGTACCTTCGGCACGTCGATGGCCACCTCTCTCATCGCACTGGGTTTGACCTCTGTCATGGCCAGCCTGAGGTCAGAGGTCGTGACCTTTACCCTGTTCATCACCTGGACGTCAGAGAGAGCAGGTGTGGATCCTAAAACCCTCCTCAGTGCGTGAAGACCTGCAGAAACACAGAACATGAACAGACCGTCACAGACCAGGTTCAAGATCGGGGTCGATCAGATTTTTTACAAACTTTGATTACAAACTTTTGACTGGTCGTGTATTTCTATGGTGGATGATGACAGAATAATTTGTGGTTGAACTGTCCCTTTAACACACACACACACACACACACACACACACACACACACACACACACACACACACACACACACAGTGAAGCATAATAAGGTCCAGATGAAGCTGAATCCAGCGGGTTTAATCTCTGTTTGAGTTGATTCTTTCGAGAGCAAACATCCTGCAGGCTTTCCTCGGCTCCAACACAGAGTAAACATCCGACGTGAATCAAACCTGAACTCCTGCTCTCTCATGACATCAGACGGGGCCGAACGAGGATCACAAACACAACGATATAGAGAGAGAGAGAGAGAGAAGAGAGAGAGAGAGGAGCGACGAGCATTAGAGCCGAAGAGAAGAGACTCATATGTTTCCAATAAACACGTTTAAAAATAGATTACCTGCAAATCCACCTTAAACAATCATGAAGTCACGCAGCACACGACCAGAAATCACCGTGATTCAACCAGACTAAAGTTTAACGTACATTCTAATCGACTTCATAATATGATAATTTATTCAACAACTCAATATCAGTATTTTGAGAGAAAAGCTCATGGATGGATGGATGGATGGACTGATAGATAGACTGATAGATAGATGGATGGATGAGGGAGGGAGAGGAAGAGGGAGAGGGAGAGGGAGAGAGAGAGAGAGAGAGAGAGAGAGAGAGAGAGAGAGAGAGAGAGAGAGAGAGAGAGAGAGAGAGAGAGAGAGAGAGAGAGAGAG
>JAJAQA010000011.1:40271872-40279372 GCA_021464565.1 Rutilus rutilus | reverse complement strand
TTGCATTAGCTGTGTGTGTGTGTGTGTGTGTGTGTGTGTGTGTGTGTGTGTGTGTGTGTGTGTATGTGTGTGTTACCTCTGTGAAGCCTGTGTGAAGATCTCCCTCAGTCTGGCTTCAGTCTCTCCATAAAACCTGCAGAGAGAGAGAGATGGAGAGAGAGAGAGAAAGATGGAGAGAGATGGAGAGAGAGAGAGAGAGAGAGAGAGAGAGAGAGAGAGAGAGAGAGAGAGAGAGAGAGAGAGAGACATGATTATCTGAACACACACATTTACTCATGTATGAACACCAAAACAACTCAACCACAAGAGACTGTGGCATTAAAATGAACTGAAAATGAAACACACGTCCTGTTTTGTGACAATGATCAGTTTCTCTCACACACTTGCTCATGATCTCGGGCCCGTTGATCACGCTCATGTGAGCTCCCACCTCATTGGCTACTGCTCGTCCAATCAGAGTCTTCCCTGTGCCGGGCGGCCCGTAGAGAAGCACACCGCGAGGAGGCGGGATTCCTGTCACACAGAAACACACACGTCACATGACCACATGACAGAAACACACGCTCACGTCACATGACCACATGACAGAAACACAAACTCACGTCACATGACAAACACACACTCATGTCACATGACCACATGACAGAAACACACGCTCACGCCACATGACCACATGACAGAAACACACGCTCACGTCACGTCACATGACAGAAACACACGCTCACGTCACATGACCACATGACAGAAACACACGCTCACGTCACATGACCACATGACAGAAACACAAACTCACGTCACATGACAAACACACACTCATGTCACATGACCACATGACAGAAACACACGCTCACGCCACATGACCACATGACAGAAACACACGCTCACGTCACGTCACATGACAGAAACACACGCTCACGTCACATGACAGAAACACACGCTCACGTCACATGACCACATGACAGAAACACACGCTCACGTCACATGACAGAAACACACGCTCACGTCACGCCACATGACAGAAACACACGCTCACGTCACATGACAGAAACACACGCTCACGTCACATGACAGAAACACACGCTCACGTCACGCCACATGACAGAAACACACGCTCACGTCACATGACCACATGACAGAAACACACGCTCACGTCACATGACCACATGACAGAAACACACGCTCACGCCACATGACCACATGACAGAAACACACGCTCACGTCACATGACAGAAACACACGCTCACGTCACATGACCACATGACAGAAACACACGCTCACGTCACGTCACATGACAGAAACACACGCTCACGTCACATGACAGAAACACACGCTCACGTCACATGACCACATGACAGAAACACACGCTCACGCCACATGACCACATGACAGAAACACACGCTCACGCCACATGACCACATGACAGAAACACACGCTCACGTCACATGACAGAAACACACGCTCACGTCACATGACCACATGACAGAAACACACGCTCACGTCACGTCACATGACAGAAACACACGCTCACGTCACATGACAGAAACACACGCTCACGTCACATGACCACATGACAGAAACACACGCTCACGCCACATGACCACATGACAGAAACACACGCTCACGTCACGTCACATGACAGAAACACACGCTCACGTCACATGACAGAAACACACGCTCACGCCACATGACCACATGACAGAAACACACGCTCACGCCACATGACCACATGACAGAAACACACGCTCACGCCACATGACCACATGACAGAAACACACGCTCACGCCACATGACCACATGACAGAAACACACGCTCACGCCACATGACCACATGACAGAAACACACGCTCACGCCACATGACCACATGACAGAAACACACGCTCGCGTCACATGACAGAAACACACGCTCACGTCACATGACCACATGACAGAAACACACGCTCACGTCACGTCACATGACAGAAACACACGCTCACGTCACATGACAGAAACACACGCTCACGTCACGCCACATGACAGAAACACACGCTCACGCCACATGACCACATGACAGAAACACACGCTCACGTCACATGACAGAAACACACGCTCACGTCACATGACCACATGACAGAAACACACGCTCACGTCACGTCACATGACAGAAACACACGCTCACGTCACATGACAGAAACACACGCTCACGTCACGCCACATGACAGAAACACACGCTCACGTCACATGACCACATGACAGAAACACACGCTCACGCCACATGACCACATGACAGAAACACACGCTCACGTCACATGACAGAAACACACGCTCACGCCACATGACCACATGACAGAAACACACGCTCACGTCACATGACAGAAACACACGCTCACGTCACGTCACATGACAGAAACACACGCTCACGTCACATGACAGAAACACACGCTCACGCCACATGACAGAAACACACGCTCACGTCACATGACCACATGACAGAAACACACGCTCACGTCACGTCACATGACAGAAACACACGCTCACGTCACATGACAGAAACACACGCTCACGCCACATGACAGAAACACACGCTCACGTCACATGACCACATGACAGAAACACAAAAGGCTTGTTCGACTTGAACCGGCGCTGCACAGACCGATCGGTGAATGACATCAAAGTACCGCGAGAGCGAATAGAAAGTAGACGGCTCCTTATGCTTTTGAATTGCTCTCGCGGTACTTTGATGTCATAAACCGATCGGTCTGTGCAGCGCCGGTTCAAGTCGAACAAGCCTAAACTCACGTCACGTCACATGACAGAAACACACACTCACGTCACATGACCTTCGACCTCACTCACCATAGTTTTTAAAGAGCTCGGGGTGTTTAAGCGGCAGCTCGATGGTTTCCCTGATGACCTTCAGCTGACCGCTGAGCCCGCCGATCATACTGTACGTGACCTTTGACCCCTCGTCGTCCTCGACCCGCTCGTTAGGGTCAGAGAGGCTCAGAACGGTGGAGCTGCAGACGGAGTAGAAGGTGTCCGTCGACGAGCGACACACACACACAGGACTGACGGGGAACGACGGGTCAGGCTCAGGGGTCAGAGGTGAAAGGTCATGTGATGTGTTCTGCTGGATGGAGAGCCGTTCTAGTTGTGAAGAGAGATCGAGAACGACTGAGGTCTGAGTCTCTCCGTCCACGCCTCGGATCCAGTCCACACCGACCACACACTGACGGCCGAAGTACGACACCGACACACTGCCGCCCGCGAGCAGCACTCGCCCGTCTGAAGCACAGAACAACACTCACAACAATCCCAGCATTCAAAGCGCTTCCAGGGAATCAGAGCATGTGTTATTACCCAGCATCCGGAGGAGATCGCTCCTGAACTCTTCTGTGTTCAGCACTTTATCTTCAGGACTGCAACCATTTAAGACAAACAGAAACTATAAGACGCTTCATGAGCTTTAAAATCAAGACTGAGGAATAATGCTAATTATAAATCACAAATATGTTTATTAACATTTATAAATATTAATATTACAAAATATTAAAAAGTATAAATATGTTTTATAATAATATAAAATGTATGTAAGTATTATAAAAATTACACATTTATAAATATTTCTAAAATATTTTATTTATACAAATTTATGCTATATTTATTTGTTTAAAATCACAAATGTGTTTTAAAAAAATTAAACAAAATTATAAACATTTATAAAACATTTTTTATAAACATTTATATTATATTATATTTGTTTTTCAAAACACAAATGTTTACAAAAAATTATTAAAAAAAAATTATAATTATTTTAATAATTATTTTATTTTTTATGAAATATAAAAAAAATAATTTTACAATTTAACATATTTACAATATAACAATTATAAAAAGATTATAAACTTATAAAACATTTATATTATATTTGTTTCAAATCATTTATAAAAAATATAATTTGTAAAATTAATTTCAATAATTATTTTTTATAATTAATTTTTTTTTTACAATATAACATTATATTTATAATTTATAATATAACAATTATAAAAAATAACAATTATTTATAAAACTTTTTTATATACATTTATATTATATTTGTTTTTATTTATATATTTTTATAATTTAGAAATAGATATTCAAAAGTATAGTCAAACCTGTTTTTATGTGAAACATTACACGTTAAACAAGAGACTGCTGACTAACCTTTTCTGTGCAAAGTTAATATAAAATGTACTAATTCATACATCAGAAAAGCCTGTTTACGTGCATTACATCATCGTGTGACATGTCGAATGTCTTTACAGAGTCTAGAACATTTTAGATAGAAAGCAAATAAGAGACCATCACTGTCAGATGTTTTTTTACAAATTTTTAAATATTTTATAATATTAGAAATATAATGTAAAAATATTTGCATTGTTTAATATTTTTTAATATTAATATTTATACTTTTTTTAAAACACATTTGTGATTTGAAACAAATATAATAAATATAACAAATTTGTGTAAATAAAATATTCTGTAAATATTTATAAATGTATCATTTTTACAATATTTATATTATACATTTAATTTAAGTAAATACAAGATTTTAAGCTTAGCTCATTTTGTCTTGTGCCACTATGTAAAGTTTGTGTTTAAATGTCGAAATGGTGTTGCACTTGTACATTTTTTGTACATAAAATGTTATTTTGTAAAAGATCTTTATCTCAGACTGTCGGTGTAACATTCTGGAATTCATAACCTGATCATTTAAAATCTGCTGCCAGTTTTAATATTTTTAAAAACGCCACTAAGTCTCGGTTAGTTCAGCTTCAAACTTGTGCTCATGTTTAGTTTCGTTTTTTCTGGATTTGTTTGGTGTTGCTGTAATCTACAGAAGCCCTTCTAGGCACAAGTGTTGCAGATTAGCTTTATCTACCAGCACTGCGACACACACACACACACATCAGACGGCTGTGGTTACAGTTTTATCTGTCTGTCCCTATACAAATAAAACATTAAATAAAAACAAATACAATATTACAGTTAACTAATAGTAAAGTGGAGCGTGTGTTTCTGCGGTCGACCAGCAGACGGAGACATTCCCACACAACTACAGCATCCCTGAGGAAAACCCTGATGAGACTCATCTTCAGTTAAGAGTGTGTCTGTAGTGTTTCTGATCATGTGTCTAGAGGTCAGCCGGGGGTCAGCCGTACCTGAGTCTCATCCGCAGGTGTTCGGCCTGTAGAACGGCTCCACTGATTGGCTGCAGGGTCACATGATCTCCAGGCTTCACTCTCAGACTCGACTGAACGCTGGACTGAAGACCCACACGCCTGCCTGGAAACTGAGACGCCGGCCACGCCACACACACCTGAACACACACACACAGCTTCAACACACACACACCTGCAGCACACACATAGCTATAACACACACACACCTGCAGCACACACACAGCTATAACACACACACACACAGCTTCAACACACTGATTCCCTGTCACAATCACACACACACTCACACACCTCCTGTTGTCCCGCGCTGCTAGAGATCAGGACAGGACGTCCGATACAGGCGTCCAGTGTCTTCATGGTGTTCACGCTCATCTGAGCCAGATATGATCTCCATCGCGGAGGGGCTTTATCTTCCGCTGCACACAGTCATCACATGCAGATACAGATTTGAAATACAATCTGTATAAATATAAGACATCAGGTGTCTGTAGCTTCAAACCAATGCATCCTGTTTGTATTAACTGATGGTTTATTTATTTAATTATGCACATTTTCAGCTAATATTTAATTCGTTTTTTTTATGGTGTATAAAGCAACTTGAGCAATGGCTGATAAATATAAAGTAAACATATTGTCATTAATAATAATAACTAATATTATGCATATTATGTAAGAACAGTAATTGTTATATTGTAATAGTAATTATTAATGTATTGTATTGTCATTATCTTACAAAAATATATTTTTATTAGTAGTCGCATTATTATTGTTATGGTTGGTCACGTGATGTCAAAATGGCGTGAACCGTGAGTGGGGTATATAAAAATATAGCGACTTTTAAAATAAATAAATAGTAGTAAAATCAGAAAAAAGACTTGAGTGCAGCTTAAAACACGCGAGTTTATCAAAAAAGACCTGTCCAAAAAAATAAATAAATACTATTATAGTTTCAAGCGCTGATTGGGGACGTTTATCATTTACTAATTTATCCTAACTAATGCGCGCCCCTGATATCGCGCGCTCCCGTTTACCTCTCTCTGTGAAGTCTGTGACCGTTAATCCTCCGTTCGGGACACATGAATCCGCTTCATCACTGATTAACCCAGATCGGTCTCCTTCTCCTTCACTCGGTCTCTTTTTCCCTTTGCCTTTCTTGCTTGATGACATGTTTGATCAGTTATTAGATGTGTGTGTTAAACACACACACACACAAACAAACACCGTCCACATGTGAGCAGAAACTTCCCGATGTCAAAGTTCAGCTCCTCCCCGTTAACTACCGTAAAACCCAAAATATAAAGGCCCTTTAAATCACGCCATTACACAACATAACCGTTATCGACACAAAAAACCTTGTGTGTTTGCTTATCTAAAAAAATATATATTTTGTGTCCAGCAGAAGAACGAAAATCATACAGGTTTGGAACAACAAAGTTAATATTTTAATGTGAACTGTCCCTTTAAAGCAGCGCGAATACACTATTATTGCCATGCGCGCGAGTAATAGAGTGATTACGGCATCGGTTCCTGAGGTTGTTTCGGTGTCATGGTGTTCTGGATCATGTCAGGCGGGTTCTGCAGGGGTTCTGCTGTGCTCTGCAGGTTCTCCTCGGTGTTCAGGAGTGTTTCTGCTGGTCCGGTTCGGTTCGCCTCGGGCTGTCAGGAGCGGGTCTGCCGGCCTCTGCTGTCCGGGACTGTGGACCGGTTCGGCGGCGTGACGGTCCGAGACTTTCCGCCGGACATCAGCGAGGACGAGTTCGCGGAGCTGCTGAGCGGTACTTACATAATCAGCAAATATCAGCATTACACAATAAAATTCAAGTCATGCATGCATATAGTGTAACATGGCATGTGTCTGCTGTTAATAAATAAATAAAAAAAACTTAATAATCTGACTGTGATTATAATAAGGAACACTTCAACATGATAATAATGGTTTCTTAAAAATATGATGATTGCATTTGGTTATATGATATCTAAATGATGAAATGATAAAACATAAGCAAATGATAAAACATATGTAAGATATATATATACTTTTCTTTTCCTGCTTCACCAGTTGTTTTTTTATTTATTTTTATTTAAATTTGTATTTGACATACAAAGTATATTGTCATTCATTTGAGGGAATAAAGTAGGCTAACTAAAAACAGTTTTTCCAAATCTTTAAACTTTGCTTATTTACAGTATTATTAAATACAACTACATTATATATACACTTGTACTGGTCAAAATGTTGGCTGCATTTATCTGATCAAAAATTAAAAAAAAAATTGTGAAATCTCTGTTTTCTATGTG
>JAJAQA010000011.1:40259372-40266872 GCA_021464565.1 Rutilus rutilus | reverse complement strand
TAAAAGTGCATCTATCCATCATAAGTGCATCTATCCATCATAAAAGTGCATCTGTCCATCATAAAAGTGCATCTGTCCATCATAAAAGTGCATCTATCCATCATAAAAGTGCATCTATCCATCATAAGTGCATCTATCCATCATAAAAGTGCATCTGTCCATCATAAAAGTGCATCTATCCATCATAAAAGTACATCTATCCATCATAAGTGCATCTATCCATCATAAAAGTGCATCTGTCCATCATAAAAGTGCATCTATCCATCATAAAAGTGCATCTATCCATCATAAAAGTGCATCCATCATCATAAAAGTGCATCTATCCATCATAAAAGTGCATCTGTCCATCATAAAAGTGCATCTGTCCATCATAAAAGTGCATCTATCCATCATAAAAGTGCATCTATCCATCATAAAAGTGCATCTGTCCATCATAAAAGTGCATCTATCCATCATAAAAGTGCATCTATCCATCATAAAAGTGCATCTGTCCATCATAAAAGTGCATCTGTCCATCATAAAAGTGCATCTATCCATCATAAAAGTGCATCTATCCATCATAAGTGCATCTATCCATCATAAAAGTGCATCTGTCCATCATAAAAGTGCATCTGTCCATCATAAAAGTGCATCTATCCATCATAAAAGTGCATCTATCCATCATAAGTGCATCTATCCATCATAAAAGTGCATCTGTCCATCATAAAAGTGCATCTGTCCATCATAAAAGTGCATCTATCCATCATAAGTGCATCTATCCATCATAAAAGTGCATCTGTCCATCATAAAAGTGCATCCGTCCATCATAAAAGTGCATCTATCCATCATAAAAGTGCATCTATCCATCATAAAAGTGCATCCATCATCATAAAAGTGCATCTATCCATCATAAAAGTGCATCTATCCATCATAAGTGCATCTATCCATCATAAAAGTGCATCTGTCCATTATAAAAGTGCTTCTATCCATCATAAAAGTGCATCCATCCATCATAAAAGTGCATCTATCCATCATAAAAGTGCATCCATCATCATAAAAGTGCATCTATCCATCATAAAAGTGCATCTGTCCATCATAAAAGTGCATCCATCATCATAAAAGTGCATCCATCATCATAAAAGTGCATCTATCCATCATAAAAGTGCATCCATCATCATAAAAGTGCATCCATCATCATAAAAGTGCATCTATCCATCATAAAAGTGCATCCATCATCATAAAAGTGCATCCATCCATCATAAAAGTGCATCTATCCATCATAAAAGTGCATCTGTCCATCATAAAAGTGCATCCATCCATCATAAAAGTGCATCCATCCATCATAAAAGTGCATCCATCATCATAAAAGTGCATCCATCCGTCATAAAAGTGCATCCATCATCATAAAAGTGCATCTGTCCATCATAAAAGTGCATCCATCCATCATAAAAGTGCATCCATCCATCATAAAAGTGCATCCATCATCATAAAAGTGCATCCATCCGTCATAAAAGTGCATCCATCATCATAAAAGTGCATCCATCCATCATAAAAGTGCATCTATCTAAAGTGCAGAAGGTTATATTAAAACATACATTTTAACATTATATGTCAAATTTTGATGTTAAATCCACTATTGTTCTATACAGTATTTCATGAAATTACTTCCAAGACTGATCCATAACTTTTTCAAGGGAAAAGTAATTAAATTACAGTAATGAATTACTAATTAGTGCATTACACCCAACACTGCCTTGTTTTTATACACTTTTCGCATCTTTATATGATGATTATCAATCCCTTCAACACTTCCTTTTTTAATTTTGAGTTCTTTTACTGCTATTTTCTAATCTATGTTCTTCTATTATAAACTGTTTAGGAAACGCTAAATTATTTAAATGCATAACATGTTTTCATCATTCAGCATGCTCAACTTATCTTGCATTCACAATGTAGCTAAAAGTTATTCCACAAATATTTCACACGTAATTGCCCACAAAAATATGAATTTTATTGAAAGTACAGAAATATTCTTATGTTACATCTCCTGTACTAATGCACTCAGCTCTACTCAAGTAAGAACGTTTGATTTATAACTAGCAGCATTTCCTACATTATTTTAAACCTCTGTATGTAATGGACCTCAGTAGTCCACAATCTCAAATCTCAAACTTAAAACACACTTTTTTTTATGAAAATATTTGATATTGTATTGATAGATATAAATAATATTTAGATAATCTGTGAATGAGGAATGAAAATGATAAAAAATAGCAATATTTTCTTCCTCAGTATATTTGTCTTTTTGTTCCCAGTACAAATATCTTAAGTCTTATTTTCTGAATAAAATATCAAAAATGAAGTGAGTTTGATCTTGAAACGAGAACATAATATCTGCCAATGGAGTCAGAAAAATAATCTTAATTCAAAAGAGAAAACTAGATTATTTTATAAATAATTTTTCAATTTTTTCTTGTTTTAAGCTCAAACTCACTTCATTTTTGTACATTTTTCAGAACACAAAATGTAATTTTGCATACTTTGCATTCAGAAAAGGTACATCATTTTTATTTAAAAATCCATAGTTTTAAGAAGATGGAATTTTGTAAGTGTGTTAAGACTTATAAGACTTAAGAAAGACAAAATACACATCATTTATAATTTTTTTCAGAATGTTTAAACCAAAAATGTAAGAGATATAACCATTTAAACTAAATTTTTACACCTTTTGCGTTCAGGTTGGCTTTGACCCGAAAGTGAGCTGTGGCTTTACACATCAAATTATGCAGGTTTTTATAAAAAAAATAAAAAAAAAATTATAATATGTATGTTTTGTAAATTTTGTAAACATTGTAAATGTTTTGTAAAGTTTTGTCTAAAGTCAATGGAGATCATACTGGAAATTCTCATATTACATGTTCTTATAAATTTCAGCTAATGATACATTTAAATAAGATTTATCATAAATGTAGATAAAAATATATATTTTCATGCATGCTGTAGTTCTTAAAGTTTAAATTTCAAAGAATTTAAATTTTTTTATATGAATAAAAAGGGGGGTAAATAAAGAAAAAAAAAAGAAACATGGTAATATTCAAACCGTTTGTGCATTCACTCATTAATGAGAAATGATTGATTAGATGCAATATGGTTTTAGTTGAAAAATATAAAGTTGTGATTGTTTTATAAGCTCACGTTCCAATGCATTTAAGGATGTTTTGATATTTGTACTGGAAAACAAGACAAATACACAGGAAGAACATCTTTTTACAGTGAGAAATATAAAACGAATAATTTCCATAAAAATATACTTCTAAATAAAACAACATGCACGTGTTAAACATAACTTTTCTGTCCTTTCCAGACGACGAATGCTTGGAAGTTTCCGGGTGGTTTATCAGATCTTGGAGAAGACATCGGTAAGATTCAGATGCAATTGAAACAAAATCATAATTTCCGCAATTCCAATCACAATCACACACATCAAAAGTGCATTAATAAGATCATCTTCTAAGATTTGAGCTCCTCAAGACATTCAGTTACAAAAATACCCTTCTTTACTACACAAATGATTCGTATATAATTATTTATCGATTACATTTTTACATAAATCACAATGCTATCTCTGAAAAATAAATGTTTTTGTATAAACAAAGTTACATTGTGTTCACATGCTGAACAAGACACATCATTTAATCCAGACCTTTTTCATCCTATACTGTATGTTTCTCTAAATCTCATGATATAAGATACAGTAAACCAAGTTATTACAGTGTTAATAACTGTAATATTTAAAGTGGAATGTGAATTTATTCCAAGAAAGTTTGTAAAACAGTATTTATCAGCAGCTCAGATGCTACTCATATTACTTGTGCATCTACACTGTAAAAACCTTGTGAATAAACAATATTATTGGAGTATATTTTACAAGAAAATACGATTTATACTTCAAAATCAGATGTGTTGCTTGCAGATTCTTTGTGATTATTTAAATTTACTAGCGATTTTTGAGTGAAAATTGTTTCTACACCAATTTATTCTGCTTTCCTACAGTCTTTACACTACAAAAAGCATTTTTGTCTTGTTTTCCATATCGAAACATTCTTAAATCAAGATGCATTTACTGAGAAGCAGAATATTAAGTCTTGTTTTATGAAAAAAATCTTCAAAATAAAGCGAGTTTGTGCTTAAAACAACACTTTTAAAAAGTCAGAAAAATTATCTTAATTCAAAGGGATTTTTCTGACTCCACTGGCAGATATTTAAAGCAAAAACTCCACTTATTAATAAAACAAGACTTAATATCTTCAGTCGTTTTGCGTCTCCAGTAAATGCATCTTGTTTGAAGAACGTTTCGATGTTTGTGCTGGAAAACGAGACAGAAACACAGATTTATTGCAGTCTGACGGGACGCTTTGTTCCAGGCGAGACGGCCGTTCGAGAGGTTTTCGAAGAAACCGGGATCCGATCTGAATTCCGATCTCTCCTGAGCATTCGCCAGCAGCACAATCACCCGGGAGCGTTCGGGATGTCCGACATGTACCTGATCTGCAGACTCAGTCCGCTTTCGTACGACATCGACTTCTGCACGCAGGAGTGTGTGCGCTGCGAGTGGCTGGATCTGACCGAACTCGCCGAGACCAGCGAGACCACGCCGATCACCAGTCGCGTCGCTAAACTTCTGCTGTACGGACTGGGAAAGGGTTTCCACAACATCGACCTCGCGATGGAGACGCTGCCGGCTGTTTATTCCGGCTTGTTTTACCAGCTTTATCACAGGCGTCTGCCAGAGACACAACACACTCTTCACAATAAAGATCCCAATTAGAGCCGAAAACGCCTTTACAGTCTTAGAAACAGGTGCTATACAGAACAATGTTATGCTTTAAAGTCCCCCTGTGGTGAAAATCCATCTTTTAATGTTGTTTATGTGTCTATGTGGTGTTTTTAATACGCTTAAACCATGTGTAAGTTCATAAGTCGACACCATTGCTGAGTATTTCCTCCTTAAAACTGCAGTGAACCAAAGACAGTCTCAAACACACACTTTGAAATCGCTGGTGTTTCTGACGTCACAAACTACCTTGTAACCAATCAGATCAACGTGTGATCGTCAACCAGTGGATCTCTGAGCTGAGTGAGTGAGTGGAGGCGGGGCTCATTTGCATATTCATAGAGCCGCGCATACTAAATGAGGCAAGGGTGTCGAGTTACATTCAAGATGAACGAAAAAAAAACGTTTAAATATGTCATTTTGGTGATTAAAGACGAGTTTTAAGTGATAAAATGATTGCCTACAGGGGGACTTTAACTGATTGCATGATACTTTCATGTTTAGTCATTTACAATGTTCTAGTAATCAAGTATGTTTAAGTCATAAAACATCCATAAAATGATCGCGTGATGGAAAAGGTTCTACACGTGAAGTGCCTGACCGGGAGCCTTTTAAGTTTCTGTATAGTTTCTGAGTTTCTAAGAGTGATATTTTTGCACAAAAGAGTGAATCTTAAAAAGACTTTATCTTCAAAACACACACCGTAAGCCGGGTTCACGCTGTACGATTTATAACAGACACACTATAGATGTGTGTATGATCAATCGTTGAAAACCATTCCTAAATGACAACAATTCGCCAAAATCAAAGTTCTGGTCCAGAGAGAGCCGTTGTCATGTGACAGCCTTTTCAACCACAGAGTATCATTATTTCTGTCTTACAATAACTCAAATTATCACAGAAGTACCGGATAAAAGTTTATAGCTTGGATATAAACACTGAATCATTCACTCAAGAGATTCATTGAAAAACGCTGATTCATCTAGTAATGAAACAAGTCTTTATGAGTGAGTCATTGAATCATTCATTCAAGAGATTCATTCAAAAACGCTGATTCATCCAGTAATGAAACAAGTCTTTATGAGTGAGTCGTTGAATCATTCATTCAAGAGATTCATTCAAAAACGCTGATTCATCTAGTAATGAAACAAGTCTTTATGAGTGAGTCGTTGAATCATTCATTCAAGAGATTCATTGAAAAACGCTGATTCATCCAGTAATGAAACAAGTCTTTATGAGTCAGTCGTTGAATCATTCACTCAAGAGATTCATTCAAAAACGCTGATTCATCTAGTAATGAAACAAGTCTTTATGAGTGAGTCGTTGAATCATTCATTCAAGAGATTCATTGAAAAACGCTGATTCATCTAGTAATGAAACAAGTCTTTATGAGTGAGTCATTGAATCATTCATTCAAGAGATTCATTCAAAAACGCTGATTCATCCAGTAATGAAACAAGTCTTTATGAGTGAGTCGTTGAATCATTCACTCAACCCGATTCAAATTCATTAAAAAGTTTAAATAGACTGCAGCAAATAACATTTTGTAAGAATCTCTAGTAAATTACATGTTTAAAAAAAAACGAAGACGATGGTTTTTGATTCGCCGGTTGTCTTAGGAAATTTCATCTGAGGTAAAATTGGGATTAAAATTTAAATTCTCAGACGGTCAAACCGGGGCCAAAATCGTACCGTGTGAACCTGGCTTTATGAAAACATAGTTTTGAAGAGTGTACTTTTAAACCTTCATTTACGTTACCTCAAAGAAAAGATCAACGTTACTGTTACTCTTTACTCGCAGCGACAATCAAGACTGTTGTGTAACCAAACTCAAGAGAAGCTTATTTTCTCGGACAAGATGATATATGAAAAAAAGAATAAAGTTGTATGAAAAACATTCACTGTGTACTTCCCTTCATCAGAGCAAAACTCTGTCTTTGCAAAAAAAACTTTTTTTCCCTCTAAAATACAGTATAGAAATATATTTTGCATAAAGAGAAAACCTCTACGGAGCAGCATTAGATAAACTCACATTTTGTGGCCGTACTGACATTCCTGCAAGAAGATGCAGACACACAATCCAACTGGAAATGCAGATCTGTGAACTCTTCCAACCAAACCTCCCGAGGGAACGAAGTGGAACAATGATGTGTGTGGAAAGTTGGATCTGAGATCGTATCGGCGGGATCTGGAGCCACATTAGCGTAACTGACGAGAGAGTCTCTTCTGAGGATGATACAGTCAAACCAACATTTATTCCGACGCCTTCAACATTTCTCACATTATCACAGTTTATTCGCTATAGTTTAGTAAACGCTGAAATATGAGCAGAACTCAGTTGATATTTGACTGGTTTTGTCCGTCCTTCTGTTAGACTGTCTCACACATGAATTATGTTGAAAATCTGTTAAATTTAACTACACAATTAGATAATACCAGTTTAGCTCAACCAATCACCAAGCAATGCTTCATTGTGTTCAGTCTGTGTGTAAAAAGAGCATTAGCAATTAAAGACAAAACACATGATCAGCTCAAAGTGTCCAAATTATTTTTGGTCCCAATTTTTACTGGTAGTCACTGAATGAAGAATATTTGGGTGTAATGTGTCACAGGTTACTTTATTTTGCTCTCCTCACTCACATTAATGAACTATAGTGTCCTGATCACATTAGTAAATAAAATATATA
>JAJAQA010000011.1:40146872-40254372 GCA_021464565.1 Rutilus rutilus | reverse complement strand
CTTCTTTTAAAAACATTACAAATCGTACCGATCCAAAACTTTTGGGCTGTGTATATAGTCTAAAATCTCAAATATACTTTATAATCAATCATAACAGTGTAATTTGAATGACCTTTAATGACCGTTGAATCACGTTCAGTCTCTTGTGCACGAGTGCAGTTCTACTTATGAACACTGGAGGAAATATGTGACCCTGGACAATTTTTTTAAATTGAGATTTATACGTCATCTGAAAGCTGAATAAATAAGCTTTCCATTGATGTGTGGTTTGTTAGGATAGGACAATATTTGGTCGAGATACGACTATTGTAAATCTGGAATCTGAGGCAAAAAAATGTAAACATTGAGAAAATCTCCTTTAAAGTTGTTCATTTATGTTGGCGATTGTGCTGCATTCACTCACACAAATACATGTTTTATATATTTACGGTAGGAAATTTACTAAATATCTTCATGGAACATGATCTTTACTTAATATCCTAATGATTTTTGGCATAAAAGAAAAATGTATAATTTTGACCCGTACACTGTATTGTTGGCTATTGCCACAGATAAACCCGTGCGACTCGAGACTGGTGACGTGATCCAGGGTCACATGTCAGATCTCAGATCATCATAGATTAGAGCGTCTCACCGATCCGAAGAGTCGTCCGTCGGCGTTCATGGCGAGGTATCGGTTGGCACAGATGCCCTTGATCACCAGCTCACCGCGAGCCGTCGCCTGGAGCTGCAGTCGAACTGAGAGAAACACACACACACACACACACACACACACACACACACTTTCATTTCCTCACAGCAGGGAAGAGCTGAAACAGTTGTGGTTTTGTCGGGAAAGGATGATTAGTGTAAAAGACGTGTCCACAGATTCTTCATATGATGGGAATGAGACTGACACACAGATTAGGCCTGATATCTGATGTGTGTTTCTGGACCTTCTTATCAAGATTTACAGTCAAACCAACATTTATTCAGATGCCTTCAACATTTCTCACATTATCACAGTTTATTCGCTATAGTTTAGAGAATGGTAATGAAATATGAGCAGAACTCAGTTGATATTTGACTGGTTTTGTCCGTCCTTCTGTTAGACTGTCTCACACATGAATTATGTTGAATATCTGTTAAATTTAACTACACAATTAGATAATACCAGTTTAGCTCAACCAATCACCAAGCAATGCTTCATTGTGTTCAGTCTGTGTGTAAAAAGAGCATTAGCAAAAAATATTTATTTGTTTAATTTTGAATTAATTTTTGGTTTACTATGTTTGTATTTGTCTGCATGATTTGAACCGTTATTGATGTTCATTACGGTGATGACCGGAGAGTAAGGACTCGGATGATTCAGTGTTGTGTTGTTGTGATGAGCCGATCCGTAGGGATGTTTACTGGGATCTGAGGAACAACAGGCATCGCTCTATTAAACCCGACGCTCAGATCCTGGGCTTGTGTTTAGACAAACACAGAAGACGACACAAGACAAGAACGCTGACAAGTGTGTTTGATTAATGAGTCAGTGTGTGTGTGTGTGTGTGTGTGTGTACCTACTGAACCATATTTTATGACCCCAGAAATTAGTTAAATCTGACACAACCATTTGAATACACTGAGGAATGTCCTCATTTGTAAACACACACAAACACTCTCACATAGACATACACACACACACACAAACAAACTCACTCACTCACTCACTCACACTCTCTCACACAAACTCCCACACATGTACTCATACACACACACACACACACACACACACAAATATACACACACACTCATAAAAAAACTCTCACACACACACACTCATAAAAAAACTCACACACACACACACATACAAACATACACACTCAAACACACACTCACTCATACACTCCCACTCACTCACACATACACACACACTCACTCACACACACACACACACACACACACACACACACACACACACACACTCCCACAGATGTACTCATACACACACACAAATACACACACACTCATAAAAAAACTCTCTCACACACACACACACATACAAACATACACACTCATACACACACTCACTCATACACTCCCACTCACACGCACACACACTCACGCATACATACACACACACTCACACACACACACTCTCACACAGACATACACACACACTCATACACTCTCTCACAGACATACACACACTCTCACACAGATATACACACACACACACACACACCCTCTCACACAGACATACACACACACTCACACACTCTCACACAGACATACACACACCCTCTCACACAGACATACACACACACTCACACACTCTCACACAGACATACACACACACTCTCACACAGACATACACACACACTCACACACTCTCACACAGACATACACACACTCACACACGCCCACTCATGCACAGACACACACACACTCACTCACACACACACACACACACACACACACACACACTCACTCTCACACAGACATACACACACACACACTCACTCACTCACTCTCACACAGACATACACACACACACACACACTCACACATACACACACTCACACACGCCCACTCACACTCACACACACGCACACACAGGTTCCGGTCAGAGTAATTGAGCTGTGGGAGGGGTTGGTGAAGTTGCCCTAAACAACAGTATTTCTAACCCTGACTGTGAGTCTGAAGGGGGGATTGTTTCAGTTTCTACTTGACTTGTATTTCTCATGTTTTTCAGGCCTAAACTGAACTTGGAACATGGAAATAATTTCCTCTTCGATGTGAATACTTTGGTCTCACACACGCACCAGCTTTAACATGTAAAAGAAACTATGAATAAATGCTTTTCAAATCTGAAATTCTACACGCATAAAAGTCAGTGAACTCTTTCTGAACCGAGAGCCTTCCTGAAAATATCTGGAAACCTGGCATCATCAGGCCCGATTTTCATCTGTGACGTATATAAAGAGTCTTTGTCCTGTCGGTCTGCGCTAGATCCTCTCCTCTCTCCTGTTTTTCCATGAAAAGAAGGGAATAAAAGCACTCACTGTGCGGGTCGCTCTTCTCCCGGACCCCGTCCACTCTCCCGTCCGACTGGATCCGCAGGAAGAATCCGCCGTTTTTGCAGTAAAGGCGTTTGGGCTCCCTGAAGTTCCCGGGAGTAAAGCCTCCGCTGGACCCGTCGTCGGGAGAAGCCGGGAGTGTGGTGATTCCTCCCGTGGCCATCTCTCACTCTCTCTCTGCTGTGATGAACACACACACACACACACACACACACTCACTCCCTCCTCCTCCCGCGTCTCCTTCCGGCGCTCCGAGACACGGAGTCTCATTAAAGCTGGGATAAACTCTCACAGCTGCTGGAACTCACATCTGAGGAGAGAGAGTTTATCTGGGAAGAGGAGGTCCGGGATGAAGATGATGATGATGATAATGTTGGATCTTTCCTGTTGCTTTCCAGCTGTTTACTGTGCAGTACAATCTCTCTCTCTCTCTCTCTCTCTCTCTCTCTTTCTTTCTCTCCCTCTCCCCCTGTTGGGCCCCTGACCGCATTAGTCCCTCACCCACTGCGTTTGCTCAACCTACTGCAATAACACACACACACACACACACACACACACACACACACACACACACACACAAAGCAAACTACCTTGTAACCAATCAGATCAACGTGTGATCGTCAACCAGTGGATCTCTGAGCTGAGTGAGTGAGTGGAGGCGGGGCTCATTTGCATATTCATAGAACCGCGCATACTAAATGAGGCAAGGGTGTCGAGTTACATTCAAGATATTTTAAGGCATGAAGACGGTTTTTTTCAAGGAAAAAAAAGTTTAAATATGTAATTTTGGTGATTAAAGATGAGTTTAACCCCCTAGGGTCGGCGGTTCCACCAGCACGATCATTATCAGTGCGAAAGAGACTCAAATAACTTTTTGTCATACATACAGGTGTTATACATCATTCAAAACTGTTAAATGTGTACTTTTATGTCCGCTCATTATAAAACTAAATATGCTTTTCATAAAATAAAGAAAATAAACATGATGCGCGTTCTCTCTCGGTGTGAAGTTTAACTCAGCAAATAATTGGCACACAGGCATGAGAGATATGTCTTTAGAAAGCTTGAAGTCGTCATTTTAAATGATGTAAATCATATCAAAAACAAATATTCTCAACTTGGGTTGGAGTTGCATGACACTTGGTGGGATGTTGCCCTCAACAAAATCCACTCTAGCTCAACCTGTGCTCGTCTAACTTTGATACAATTCAAAGTATTGTACAGGATCCATTTCTCCAAGGCACGCCTGTCACAAATTTTTCCCACTGTCACCGACAGCTGTGACAAATGCCATACCTCTCCCTGCAATCTAACTCATATGTTTTATTCTTGCCCGTTTCCTTCTGGCAGAGGTACTTTGATATTATCTCTGAAATACTTGTGACGACTGTAACTATCTCTCCCCATATTGCCATATTTGGATGCCCAGAGGATTACAATAGATTTACATCAAAACAATTAAACATCTTTGCTTTTACATCTTTACTGGCGAGACGACATCTCCTTCTCCACTGGAAATCTACAAAAGCCCCTTTCCAGCGATCAATGGCTAAGGGATGCTGTGTTTTTTCTGAAATTAGAAAAGATTAAATATTCTCTGAGAGGTGATTCCAACAAGTTTTACAGTAAATGGCAGCCCTTTTTAACTTTACCCCCTGATTGATGGAATAAATGTTGTTTTCTTATGACCAGATGCAAAAAATAAAGCAAACACCTCGGAAATCACAGGTATGGTGATCAGAAAGGAATGACTGACGACGGGCCGTTGAATTATTACAAAATACTGCACACACAAAGTGAAACGGCCACGTCACAGTTTTTGTGAGTGATTTGCAAGCGAATGCAAGAGGATTGAATATTAGTTTTTCCACCACCATGTCCCCTTAGAAGCTCCGTAGGAACTCACTCCTGCCTGTTGAATTATTATTAAGAAATGCACAGCCGAGGTGGTAATGCGGCCACGGTATGAAGTGATGTGCATTATTTTCTAATCTCAAGACATTGTTCAGATGATGTATTTCAGGACATTTGTCAGGTTTTGTGTTCATAAAATGCTCTTGTGTGTAGGACTAATTTCTTATGCATCTCATCCCACGCCTCCGATGCTAATACCAAAATGTCATTTTAGAGCTTGTGACGGAGACTTGAGCTATTGATGGCAGACTAATGTAGTTATTACTAGAGAGAGAGAGAGAGAGAGAGAGAGAGAGAGATTAAGCGTGTGTGAATTACCTGAGTCTGCAGAAGTGTCTCTACTAATAGCGAAACTGTAAGTTTATGTGCAAGAAACTATTTTAGCAGTGCTGACAACACGTTTCTGTGGGAGTGTGTGTCTGTACTGTATGTGTGTGTGTTTGAGCCGGAGAGAGAGAGTATGTGCTTTATGTACATAATAAAACGTAATTTTATGGCAAAAACATGGAAATAATTTGAATGGCTTGTTTACTATATTTCTTTGCTTCAGTGTCGTTGTGGGTTTTGGTTCTTTTGCTATTTTTAGCAATAAGGACCTATGATATAACTGAAATCATTTGGCGAAGTGATATGGAACTGTAATGCGGTCAAAACCTGCTGGAACTACTTTAGTCCTGTTTTAGTCCTGAACGTTTGTCAACCAATCAGATTCAAGCATTCAACAGCCACGAAGTATAAATGAAATTAAAGGGGTGGTTGATTATGATTTGACTTTTCTAACTTTAGTTAGTGTGTAATGTTGCTGTTTGATCATAAACAACATCTGCAAAGTTACGACGCTCAAAGTTCAAAGCAAAGGGAGATATTTGCTTTTAAAGAAATCGCTTTTTAAGGACTACAACAAACGGCTGGTAGAGACTACACCACATTCCTCCCGGGTCAGTGACATCACCAACCCTAGAATTTACATAAACCCGCCCCCTGAACACCATTTATAGATTATAAAGACAGAATATGCTAATCAATGACTAGAAGATAACTCCACATCAGCTTCATAAATTCATCAACTAACCAATAAGAAATGTCCTGTTGCTTCTACATGTTGTCACTTCTTCTTGAGTCTCTCCATCATTGTCTGACTCCGGTTTGAACATAAAAGGCTAAAAGGATTTGAAATGTTCAGTGCATTTGTGTGTGAGGTAATCAGAGCTGCTAACACACACACACACACACACACACACACACACACGCACACGCACGTACGCACACACACACACACACACACACACACACACACACACACACACGCACGCACGCACACACGTGAGCTCTTAAAGCTCTGCCCCCTGTGCCAGGAGCAGCAGCTCTTTTGCATTTAAAGGGACACACACAAAAAATATCTGTGGGGTATTTTGAGCTGAAACTTCACACACACACTCTCTGGAGACATCAGAGACTTATTTTACATCTTGTGAAAAGGGCATTAGGACCCCTTTAAACAACTTTTGTACAACTCTTGGAGTCCACTGTATAACTACAAACACAGGACAAGACATCTGATTGCGATTAACAAGCACTTCCTGAAGGAAAGATCTCTCAGTCATCTCTCCTGGACTGCAGTGAGATGAGATCGAGGATAACAAGATCAAATGGTTCTCAGATGTTTCTCCTAAATAAATATCCCAGGAATATCACTCTCTCCACAGTCATTTTAACTCATTTGGGTCTGAGGCACAGCTGAGACTCTGAAAGAGCGGGATCTGAGTGTTCCTCATGACCTCTGACAGTCGACGAGTTTAAATTAAACACATTTTAGGAGTGTTTTTAGGAGCCACTGGTTTCCTCTCATCACGGATCTCTTGTTTTAGCAGAACATCTGTGTTCAAAGAAGCGTTTAGTGATTCCCATCAGTTGAGTTTGACCACATCACAGCGGCCCTCGTCTATGAGCCGATGGAGATCTGTGCGTTTCAAGAAGAACCCGATGACAACAAACCACACTGACGTTATAAAGGCTTCGTTCCACCCACCAGAGAAACCAGCTTTAGTTTCAGCACGTGTTTCTCTCAACAGACCGGTCATTACAAACCCACACACACACACACACACACACACGCACGCGCACACGCACACACACACGCACACACACACACGCACGCGCGTACCACACACACACACACACAGTGACTGTGAGACTGGATCTCTTCTTCAGGTCAGCTGTCTCCTCAACCACCTCCAGTGTGCAGCTCCACCTGGATGATGCGATGGCAGCCATACTGCGCCAGAACGCCCACCACACACACACAAGCTTACTGGTGGAGAGGAGACAGTGATGAAGGCCATCAGTATTATGAGGATGATTAGAAGGCCATGATGGACAGATTTGTCCAGGGTTACACTCCTGCTCTTTCCCGAAGCACATCCTGGGATTTGTAATGACCACAGAGAGTCAAGACCTCGGTTTAACATCTCATCTGAAGGACGGTGCTCTCTGACAGTATAGTGTGTGTCCCGTCACTACACTGGGGCATTAGGACCCGCACAGAGCACAGGGTGAGCAGCGCCCCCTGCTGGCCTCACTCACACTAACACCTCTACCAGCAGAAACCTGGATTACCCAGGAGTCTCCCATCCAGACTCAGCCCAGCTTAGCTTCAGTGGTGACCAGTCGTGGGCCACAGCGTGCTAAGGCTGCTTGTAGGGTTTGTAATGATCGGTCTGTTATTATAGGTTCTTTATTGGCATTGATGGATCCATAACATTCATGGAATCTTTCCATTCCACTAAAAAACATGAATCTTTAAAGAAGGACTGATCACTGACCAAAAAAAAAAAAAAAAAAAAAAGGATCCCCAGTGGCATCACTGAAAAAAAAAAAAAAAAAAAAAAAAAAAACTTTTTGGAAGCTTTATTTTTAAAAGATTATGATAACATTTTATTGCTCAGATGTTGCTCTTTTATAACTCAGGAAACATAAAATCTATCAACTTTGTCACAGACAGGAGAATTTAATGGGAGGATTACAACAGACCCAAATGAGTTTGTAATATATATATATATTCTTCCTTAGTATTTGTCAAGCTTTCAATTTCGTAAGCACATTTTCCCAGCTTGAGCGGATTAACACATCAACAATTTCAAACTGGATTTCACTCTTATGAAAGGTGAAAAACCTTTAAACAGGGAATAAAAAATACTTTGGTAAATAGATGCTTTTCAAACAATGATTTCTATGTCTCTGCAGTTCTTAACATCTGATGTAAATCACAGTCGTTGCTCAATGCTGCCATGAATTTAAGATTTTATTACAAAGATAAGACATGAAGTGCGTCATCTTAAATAGCAATGTATACATTTCAGAAACAGATTAAAATACAATTTTAACACTCAGCTTTTAGCGCACTTTTGTCTTGTTTTCCAGTACAAATATTTAAACATTCTAAAATCAAGATACATTTACTAGAGAAGCAAAATGACTAACGATATTAAGTCTTGCTTTCTGAATAAATATATCAGAATTAAGTGGGTTTTGGGTTAAAACCAGAACAAATACTGTATCTGCCTATGGGGTCAGAAATATAATCTTGTTTTTCTTGAATTAAGTCAGATATTTGTTCTTGTTTTAAGTGTTGGAGATTATGTATTGCTGAATAATTAAAGCACTTCATACTCGGGTCATCTGTCCCTATTGCATATAGCAAGGGCCCCGTTGCTTAATTTATAGGCTTGACTATCCTCATCCGTACCGATTTAAATAATAGGATGGAATTGCTGAAACAACTAACTTTTAATGTAGTACAATAAGGTTTACTATATGGACACAATATAGGCTTTAGTATAATATAGTCCTGTTTACAACATATTTACAGCAGTAAAATCCCAGTTAAAGGAATATTCTGGTTTCAAGTTAAACCCAATCAGAAGCAAATTTCTCCGCTAAGAAATATATTTTTGTATGTGAATGTTTATAAGTCTCCTTAATAGAAGCCAAGAATAGGCAAATGGATGATAATCGTCTGATCTAAGAACAAGAAAGAAAAAAAAGCATTGAGTGTTTGAACTTTGAAAAAAATCAAGGTGGGAAAAAAAATTGTTTTCCTGAGCCTTCCAAAAAAAAAAAAAAAAAACATTACTCTTGCATTTTTTTCTATTCCAAAACATTTTTTCCTTCTTTTTTCTCTTACAAATGATATATTTTCCCAATTTTTCTCTTCCTTCCTTCTTTAATTTCCAAAATATTTTTCTCAATAAAAAAATTAAAAAATTCTCAAGCCGTACCATAAAACAAAAATTTCTACACGTAGCATGCACTGCCAAACTAGCCACCAGGTGCCACTATCAGTAAGCATATGCTTGTGTTTACAAGCTGTAAATATAGCGATATATAGTAAATTGTTTAATGTAAACCAGTTACATTGATGACTAATGCTGTCTGAATAGGTAGAAATCTAGTTTTGTTTGCCTTGACATTAAGAAATAACTCAAATCAACATAAAAACCAAAACTTTCCTTGAGCAGCAGAGTTGATCCTCACTCATATTATCTCATATGAGAACTTTTTATGTGTAAAAAGTTATTTCTGTAAAGTTCTTTTAATAAACCATCAAAATTACCTTTGTGTTTTGTATATTGACTGAGCAATCATGCTTGTTTGATTAAAAATAATGATAGAAAAAAAAAGGAAGAGTGGCCAAATGCTGAAGCTATGACAGCTATGATGTGTTTTTCTATTTGCAGATGACATAATGGCACCTAATACACATGTACATGTGTGTTTTAAAACGGATCCAGGAATAAGGAAATAATAATGCATTCATCTGTGTGATTTATGGGAAATGTTTTACATGAACACAAAACGAAAGCAACAAACATAGTGGTGTGACCTGTTCTACAAGGGGAATTTGTGTTTTACTGCTGATAACTAAACAAGATAGACCATTAACCTCAAAAACAAGACAACCCCGTGTGTTGGTGAGGGTTTAACTTTTGTTTTCACTTTTAAGCAAAGTCCACTATGACAAGGATCCACTGTAAATATCAATGATCCCTGTGTGATTTTGTAACCTCACTGTACATGATAGAAAGCTTTCAGTATACACTCCAAGATCACCAAATATAAGATTCAACTGCTCTATTTCTAGAAAAACAAGGTATATTTTCAATAAATGATGTAATTTGTGGCAGCTGTAATTGTAATCTCAGTAATTTTTTTGAATAATTGTGCAGCCTTATAAAATAGGAAATCCATGTTTACATGACATTTGTGTTAATCTCTCCTTTTGATGCCAAACAGATGCAGAGAGTTATGAGATCACATTGGATAAGCTGGAAAGAACGACAGTTAAGGTGTTTACAAGTCATGCAAAATCTGTGTATAAAAAAAAAATCTACCTGTGTTTGTTGACTGGTTTATTCTTGCACTGTTTATTGTCGTTTGTCTGGTATCGTCTTTAGTTTACGTGGTTGTGCTCTTTGCTTTAATCCTGGTAATCTCCTGCGTGTTTGGTTTTGGCTTTATTACTTTTTCTGTCCCTGTGTCATGCACTTCATTACAGCCACTATACCTGATAAGACGGTGGTTATCCAACACAATAAAAGCTGCCAGAATATAGCCTACTAATGGTCTGGAAAAACATTAAACTGCAAAATAATAATATCTGACTTTGTAAAGTCTATAATACATGATGTAATATGATTTTATTTCACATCGGTAAACTCAGCTTTCCAGAGTCGTGACAGCAACTATTTCCATGAATGCATGTGTGGCACCACCACTGATTCACACTGATAATTCATTTATACTGTGCTGGTTTGTCTCATTTTTTTGTTATTATTTATTACACAACAACATATAGTCTTGTGATCTGTGGGTAAACAATTTTAACAAAATGAAATGATGACAAGGATATTAAACCGAGCTTTAAGGTTGAGCTCTATGACAGTATCATTCTAGTGAATTGCTTTGTTCGGAAGGTTCTTAAAGAAGAGATTCATCGATTCGAGTCTCATTAGGCATTTGATGTCTGATTTGTAGTGGGGCTATTTATGTCATTAATGTGTCTACTTAAATATTCCAGTTAAAAATTCTAGGAGTATTTTTGTTTTTTTCATTTAAAAGCTCTAAAACTCTCATTGTTTTTGTACCAGACAACTACGGCTCTGATTAAATTATTGATTCTACCATAATTTATTTTTGTGTGTGTTTGTGTGTTTCAAAACAATGTCCTAGCCTACAAAAAATAAAAGAGGTCCACGCCTATTTCACATCTACATTTGGAATGAACGGGATTTATGTTTTACAGGAAATGTTTTACATGAACACAAAACGAAAGCAACAACACAGTGGTTTGACCTGTTCTACAAGGGGAATTTGTGTTTTACTGTTGATAAAAAAAACAAGACAACCCTGTGTGTTGGTGAGGGTTTGACTTTTGTTTTGTGTTCACTTTTAGGTAAAGTCTAATGACAAGGATGATTTTGTGTGATTTTGTAACCTGACTGTACATGATAGAAAGCTTTCAGTATACACTCCAAAATCACCAAATATAAGATTCAACTGCAAATTAGCATCAAAGTTTAAGCAAAAACAAGCTGAGAATTGCATTTTTGAAAATGTTGTATTTCTAGAAAAACTAGGTGTATTTTCAATAAATGATGTCAGGTCAAGTCATCTTCATTTCAGGAGTTCACATCTACATATAATTATTACGGTAAAGGTTACGCGTATTTCGCGTGCTGTCCGGGTGGAGGGCTCCGAGCTCGGAATTTCTGCCCGAACCCAGAGTACTCCCCCGTTGGTAAGAGTAGATGGAACTAAAAGTGAGGAGATGGGGTGGAGGTGGGATGCTGAATAAACTGTCAAGGAACAGATGTGGGTTCTGCTGTT
Organism: Rutilus rutilus; assembly: GCA_021464565.1. Lineage (NCBI taxonomy): Eukaryota > Metazoa > Chordata > Actinopteri > Cypriniformes > Leuciscidae > Rutilus > Rutilus rutilus. The sequence goes on along the minus strand of JAJAQA010000011.1, from coordinate 40,242,526 downwards.
ATTTATATTGTTCTGAGTTGATTACTGATTGATCTCCACTTGTGCTAATTGGGTTAATTATCTGCACCTGCTCCTCCCGAACCTTGTTAATAAAACAATTTCACGAGTTCACATCTACATATAATTATTATGGTAAAGGTTATGCGTATTTGGCATGCTGTCTGGGTGGAGGGCTCCGAACCCAGAGTACTCCCCCAAAAAAGCAAAAAGAGCAAAGGACAGCAGCCAGACTAAAGAGCGGGCTGGCGAATAAAAATTTGGCGGGCTGGCGATTTGAGAATGAGCCTGGTTGCTTGACCCGGAGGGCCTGCTGGCTCACGAGTGGGGAACAGACGTCATTTTGGAACAACGATAGGAGCAGCTCACGGTTTCGGGCTGGTGGGTCCTATGTATCTGCTGGAAGGGAGAGAGGAAACATAGATTAATGCTACATCTGCTGGGAGACAAAGGCTCGCTAAATGGAAAGAGAAAACAGATGCATGTTATGTCCGCTGGGAGACCAATGCTCGATGGACAGAGAAAGGAGAAGCCTAGATGCATGCTACGTCCGCTGGACAGAGAAAGGAGAAGCCTAGATGCATGCTACGTCCGCTGGACAGAGAAAGGAGAAGCCTAGATGCATGCTACGTCCGCTGGACAGAGAAAGGAGAAGCCTAGATGCATGCTACGTCCGCTGGGAGACCAATGCTCGCTGGACGGAGAAAGGAGAAGCCTAGATGCATGCTACGTCCGCTGGGAGACCAATGCTCGCTGGACAGAGAAAGGCTTATTGCTCTTAAGACAGACAGTAAATGAGAGAGATCGACTGAGCGCGTGCGATTACCTGCGTCTGTCTTTGAGGTCAAGTCATATGCGTGAAAAGCTTTCGGTGTCCAAGGAAAGCGAAATATTTGTCGTGTCATCCTCTTAACGTTTAAGGGGATTTACCGTGAATGGCATCAGCGACAGCGCTGGTCAGCATTCCACAGCGCGAGGAAGCCGCGGGAATCAAAAAGCAGCGAGTCACGCATTGAATCAAGTTTCGGTTGATTTAAGAGACCAGCTCCAGCTCCAGTTCACGCGCCGGCGACTCCGTGCTTTAGCCTACCTCTTATTAAATCCAGGAAATTTGTTGATGAAACATTGATTAAAATTAAGATACAATTAATACAAAACGAAATTCACTTTAAAGACAGGCTTTCTACAAAAACAGACTTAATGAAGTGGTCAAAATCATGTCTGCCCACTCCATTTGTATCCCGATATTTTCGGGATCATCTTATCTTATTCATGCTTTTCACTTTTCATATAATCAACATGAAATTTAAAAAAATATATATTTTATTTAAACATGAATATGAAACTAAATAGTTTTTTCGTTACAACACAAGTATTATTATAACAAGCGGCAAGTCGGTCGGACTAAAAGGGAGAAAAAAAATTTGGGTCGGACGGTCGGTCCTAAATTGACAGGGTCGGTTGGGTTACGGCAAACAAGAATATTTTTAAGGATGGCCTGAATGAATTATAAAAAAAACGATTACTCCTAAAGACAAAATTATAACTTACCTCCATGCGTTCACTCAATGACTGTCGAACCGTGGCCTTGAACTCCGCTACCCGAGGCCTGTCATTGGTAGCGATGGCCATGTGCTTATTAATGATGCTGAAGGTGATGGGGTAGATGTGGGAGATCGACACGGTCTTCTCAGAAGACATGATAGTGGTTGCGCATTTGAGGGTTTCCAGGACAGGTTTAAGATCAGCCATTATTGCCCAGTATTCGTCCTTGATCTCGAGAATTCTGGCATCCTGCAGCTTTGTGACGGTGCGGTCGGACAAGACGGCTGTCACTGCCCATCGCTGTTCGAGAAGCCTCTCAAACATGTCGAACACCGAATTCCATCTAGTTTTGCAGGACTGGATGAGCTTGTGTTTGGGGAGCTGCATCTGTTCTTGTTTGGCCTTGAGTGCTTTGCAGGCTACAGTGCTGTGATTGAAATGGCGAACTAGTTTTCCGGCTGCAGATATAACTTTATACACAAACAGCTTAAATGCGTCATTGATCGCCAGTTGTAGTGTATGGTCGAAACACGCAACTGATACCCAGTCCACCCTTTCAGGAATGTTGGCAGCCACTATGTTGTTCGCGTTGTCGTGGACACATGCGACCACTTTCCCCTGTCATTCCCCAGGCATCTACCGCTTCGTTTAGTGTTGCAGCCAGGTTGTCGGCGGTGTGTCTGCCTGGCATACTTTTCGTGAGGAGTACTGCTGATTTAACCTGCCAGTCCTTGTAAGTCCAGTGGCAGGTGACTGTCACATAACTCTCTGTGGTTAGTGCTGTCCAGCAGTCTGTCATGATGGCTACACATCTGACACGATACAGGCGCGCTTTGAGCTCATCTTTTTTCTTGACAAAGCGCTCTTCAATGCGTGTGGTTATGGCAAAGAGTATAGAAGCCCAAGAGGCGACACTCAATAGAACGCTCCATAGCAACAGTTGCCCCCATGACGTGACGGCGCGGCCGCCATTATGGACTGAAAACTGAAGGAAAACGCCGAAAAATAATGGGAGTCAATGGCACTGAAAAACTTAACATAACAAAAACTTAACATAACTTATTTTTTTCTGGCCGTCATATCTAAATATGAAAACAATTTAAAATACATTAATGAGGATGACCGACGTTAAATGACGTTAAATAACAGAAAATGTTACGTCTATGTGTTGGTTATGCATGGCCTAATTACCCTTAGGAAAAGAGTATTTTGGGACAAAATATTACTATAGAAGTACTATAAGACTAGGCCTACTATAGAAATACTATAGCAGCTCTAGGATATTATAGAGGTATTACAGAACATAACATACTTCTGTGATGTTCTGATACCTCTATAATATTTTAAAGCTGCTATAGTATTTCTAAAGTAGTCTTATCGTAGGCTACTTCTATAGTATGTCCCAAATTACTATAGTATTCCTATAAGATTACTATAATATTTTGTCCCAAAATACTATAAGATTCCTATAGTACTTTTTCACAAGGGTATGTCCCCCACCGAATCGGCTTCATTAGCCTACCACGACTTACGGTTTGCAAAGATACAATTATAAAATTACTGCAAACTTTTAATCTATCAATATTTATGTTCTATTATGCATTTTCCTTGTTATATGAATAACAGAAATTCATGAAATAATATATAGGCAGACACACAGTAATAAGATATTTATTCAAATGTTGATTTTGAAATTAGTGAACATCACCATATATATGATTTGAATAAAGAAATAAAGAAATAAAATTATAAATGAACATTTCTAAAGACAGTTAATCTTTTACATAGAATAGCACACAAATATTAACTTGTTTTTTCAACATCTTCAGTGAAAGTGCACACAGTGAACGTTTCAATGGCAAGAACAAAACCAATCTGTGAATGTCCTATTACAGGTGGAAAGGTACAAAAAAGATGTGCAATCTAGCAAGTGCACACATGAACTATAAACAGTACTAAAATGGAAGTGGTGCCATAAGATCTCAATAATTAATCAGACACCACCATCTATTGTGTGTGCATTTGTGTATGAGAAGTTTTTGTATTTTTTTCTTTTTGTGAGAGAAGAGGCATTGATTTTGCCATTGACTAGCGCTAACGATTTCAGCAGCTTTCAGTCCATAATGGCGGACGCGCCTCCGCAGCGCCAACTACAGACTGTTACCCATAACACAACAGAGTTTCGCCTCTTGGGCTTCTATACTCTTTAGTTATGGTCTGTCGAGATGGGACTGTGTAGTTGGGTTCAAGGAATTGTATAAGCTCTAGAAAGCCCTCACCGCTTACAAAGTCAAGGGGCAGCATGTCTTTTTCAACCATTCCACATATCTTTTGGGTAATAGTCTCTGAGCGCTGTTTGTCACATTTCCTACCAGCTAGCATAGATGACACGGTAGGTTGGCTTTGGCTACCTTTCTCACCCGAAGAGGCTTGCGGGTGCCGCGTTTTCAGGTGATACATCATAGATGATGTGCTGCTACTATATTTAAGCACTGTATCACACAAGTTGCAGCTTACATCTGTGTCATTCTTTTTGGTGAAATGGTCCCACACACTACTTTTCTTTGCACGCTTCATCCTGTCGTCTGCCCTGGGTCTAACCTCGAGTGTTTTAGCCTGTTGCCTTTACTTTTCGCAAACCTTGTGAGCACGCGAACCCAAACGCTGTGACCTCGCGCCAAATGTTTTTACTGGTTTATTAAGTACAAACAGGCAAGTTATGAAAAATTGAGTGTGAGGGATAATTTGTTCACTTAACACAAAAAGATGTTGGAATGAGATGGCTAACTGTAGTAGCGTTTAGTCCACTGTCTATAATAGCCTAATTTAGATATCACTTTTTTTTTTTTAACCGACTACCGACAACTTTGACTGGTTAACGTTGATACGGTCAACCACTGGTCAAACGGTCATCGGTTAACATCCCTAATCCCCTTAAATCCTAGAAGTACAGTAGCAACACAGCACGTGCTAGCTAACACTTGCTAGCCACTGTAGCTAGGCTACATTGTGAACTGAACTAGCAGCATACTTTGATCTGCCAAACAAAATAATTTAAACAACCTATATCATTCTGCTTTGTTAGAAAACACCAAAAGTTATATGGGACACTCCACTTTAAAATGAAAATTCTGTCATCATATACTCACCCTCATGTTGGTTTAAACCTGTATGAATTTCTTTCTTCTGCTGAACAGAAAGGAAGATATTTAGAAGAATGTCAGTAACCAGACAGTTTCTGGTCTCATTGACTTCCATAGTATATTTTTTTCCTACTATGGAAGTCAATGAGACCAGAAACTGTCTCGTTACTGATATTCTTCTAAATATCTTCCTTTCTGTTCAGCAGAAGAAAGAAATTCATACAGGTTTAAACCAACATGAGGGTGAGTATATGATGACAGAATTTTCATTTTAAAGTGGAGTATCCCTTTAAGTCTTTCTAGATGTAAAGCTTTGGCTACCTACTGTAGCTACTAGTTACATTTCTACATGTAACGTTATAGCAACATTGCTTAACCTCAGTGTGTACTGTAACAAAGGCAAAACAGCATGTGTTAGCTAACAATTGCTAGCCACTCTAGCTACTGGACTAGCAGCTACTTGTTCAGACAAACAAAATCATTTAAACAACCTATATACAACGTTCGTTTTGTAAGAAAACACCATAAGTTAAACTTAGTCTTTCTAGATGTAAAGCTTTGGCTACGTACTGAAGCTAGACACATTTCAACATGTAGAACATGCTTGAACTCAGTGTAAAAAAGGCGAAACAGCATGTGTTAGCTAACACTGTGAACTAGACTAGCAGCGTGCGTGTCGGAACAAACAAATGAAAACAACCTACTGGTATATACATCATTCTGTTTAGTTAGAAAACAACACAAGTTATACTGATCAGTCTTTCTTGTCGTAGATTTTGCTACTGCTGGAACCACATTACCACATGGGCGACGGCATAATTGTCCATACAAGTAACTGTTCAGGAACTGGTTACGTTAGGGTGACCAACCGTCCTGTTTTCCCAGGACATGTCCTGTTTTCACGTCCTGTCCTGGCCGTCCTGTCTGTTTTTTGTAAAGTGGTGAAAATGTCCTGGTTTTCATTATTTTTCATTGGGCCATTAAGCGTGTACTTTAAATACATGCTTGCCTTTGCACAAAAAACATATGAAACCGACTTCGGCTTCGCCCCGTCTTGTTATAATCAGCGCGTTCCTCAATCCGCAGCGGCAAGCTGAGCGCACGTCAGAATTCAGAGGCCTGTGTGTGTGTGTGTTCACTGTTCATCTCAGCCTCATTGGTCTGTCACACTGCTCGTCAATGTAAGAATATTTGAAATGACCAATCAAATCAAAGTAGGCGGACTTTACGTTCACAGACACAGAATTTCAATTTTAGCAGCGTGACTCGACCAGGACTCGACGGTCGACGCTTCAGTTTATATGTAAGTAGCTAACAGCATTAAAAAAAAAGCCCAAATGTAAATTCACAGATGATTTACAGAGAAAATTCCCGTGTTTTCGTTTCGGTCGGGATCCGTGTAAAGCAGAATGCTTGAACTGCCAAGCTGACATGTACGTGTCAGTGTCAAATAAAGGTGCTAGCGATCTAGAAGCCCACATAAAGAAATTATAGGCTACAAGAGAACATCAGGAGGATTGTAATTTTTTTTTTTTTTTTTTTTAATACTGAAATAGTGTAGTAGATTTTTTATTTTAGTGGTAGATTTTTAACCTATGACCATGAAAAGAAATAGTGTCATGTAAAAGGTGTTAAAAGCTAAACTTTTTTTTAATAGTAGGCCTATTCTATTGTTGCGGTCCAAACATTGAATGGAAAGGATGTATTACTTTATGTATTAAAGTACAATAACATAGTTGCAAGGTTGTGAATGCATTTGTCAAGTATTTTTTTTATGCATTCACCCCAACCACGCCCCCAACCCCTTAACCACGCCTCCCAGACCACGCCCTCGTCCATCAACCACGCCCCCGTCCTGTTTTCTGAAAACTAAAATATGGTCACCCTAGGTTACGTAGTTAATTCGACTGACCAAAACTAACTTAAAACACATACGTACTCTCACTCGTATAAACATACATATCTTAGAAGAAAAGAAAAACTCAACGCCTGGAAGAAACTAAGTAGCTATTAACTTTAACAGAAAGTTAATTGTAACATGGCGGCAACTTTGTAAACAAGGCTAACTTACTTTAGCCTTACTTAGCTTGACTAGTAAGGCAAGAACAAAGATACACTAAAAACAATGTAAACACAATATTGCGTTACACAAAAAGGAAACATGTACTTACTTAAACGATGGTAGTAGTCCACAGACACTCGCGATTAAGCGGCGACCTGATGCAAATGTGTGCTCTAGTTATATTGTTTGGGGAGGGGCCAGGAGCTCAGTGGCTCCAGTGCGTCATCGAGCCACCGTTTTAGCCCCGCCCAAAACAAATCATGAACACAGCAATGGTGAAAAACTAAATTTCTAACATTTATAATGTGTTTAGATTTTTTTTAAGACACTGTATTAAACATGTGTAGGCTACAGGTCGCAATTGCAAATTAATCCCTTATACATGTAAAAAAAAAAAAAAAAAAAAAAAATCGAGGTAGGAAAAAAATGAAAGACATAAAATGACATTTCCTGGAATGGCAGAAAGAAAGCAGAAAGTTTATCCTTCTGATCAGGTCAAAACAGAGATTTTCCTGTTTATGATAGTTACCATGGTTGCAAATTAATAAAAACTTATAAAGTATAGACCTACCCAAGATTTTGGCCATGTTGCAGATGTCTTTCACTGTTCACTGATTTAGCCAGGCATTAGTGAAAAGTCTAACTTCATCAATTTATTCAGCTAAATTGTTCATACCATGAATTAAATATCTAAAACCTAATCAGAAAGATATTTATTGCCAAGTAAGTTTTACAAAAGGAATTATTTTTGGTTTATGCATGTCTCAATTGTGCATAAATCAAAGAAATGTAAACAATTTTCACCTAAGTGCATAAAATAATTCGATATATTTTACATAGCCTATAGCCTATTAGGCTACTGTATCGCTTCAGAGTTTCAAAGTAATTTAAATGTAATTTCCTAAACCTTATCATGGAATCAAGAGTCAAGAATAAACCCTAATGGCTTTGAAACAAAAACAAACAAAAACTAATATTGCATATAATTCACATATAGGCTATTATGATTTTATAATCGCTTTAAATGTGAAAAGTAGTTCAAATGCTGTCAGTTCCACTTCCATTCTAACTCCCAACATGCCAAACATAGCCATGGCTGCTGGTCGATTTTAGTAGAAATCCTTGTATTTCAAAGCGGCTTGCAGCCAGCCGGCCGCGGTCCATTAGACGGAGGCAACCGCCAAAGAAAATGAAGCAGTCGGCCAAGAAAGCATCTCGCAAGAAATGGGAGTGATGTATTCGGCAGCAAACGTTTCATCCCCGCCAGCGGGACGCACCTATAGCCGACAGCTTAGGGCCGGCGGCAAAAAGAAGCCTTGCGGATATTTTTTGCTATCTGGGGCGTTGACATCGGGTCCAGGCGAAGGTCCTTCGTCAGATCTGGATACGGCCTGGGTTCGGCAGGCTGCGGGAAAACCTCGGGATAAACAAAGACACTAAAATTAGCGTAAATGCCATTCTTCTCATGATGTAACAAGTACATCAGGATTTATGGGAAGTGTTCCCGGTTCCGGCTGACCTAATCTATGCAGCCTAACATTGAAATATAGAAGTTTATAATGTATTATGTGAATACTAGGCCAAAGAGATGTTTTTAGTTTAGCTTTGAACTGACAGAGTGTGTCTGCTTCCCGGACAATGGTAGGAAGGCTGTTCCAAAGTTTTGGTGCTAAATAGGAAAAGGATCTACCGCCAGCAGTCGATTTTGATATTCTAGGTATTATTAACTGGCCGGAATTTTGAGACCGCAATAGACGTGAAGGACTATAATGCGTTAAGAGCTCGCTCAAGCACTGCGGAGCTAAACCATTTAGTGCTTTGTAAGTAATCAGCAATATTTTAAAATTTATGCGATATTTAATAGGGAGCCAATGCAGTTTTGACAGAACCGGGCTAATATGGTCATACTTCCTGGTTCTGGTAAGAACTCGAGCTGCTGCGTTTTGAACTAGCTGTAGTTTGTTTATTAAGCGTGCAGGGCAACCACCCAGTAGAGCATTACAATAATCTAGCCTTGAGGTCATGAACGCATGGACTAATTGTTCCGCATTTGTCAATGAGAGCATATGGCGTAATTTAGATATATTTTTAAGATGGAAAAATGCAGTTTTACAGATACTAGACACGTGACTTTCAAATGAAAGATTGGTATCAAAGAGCACACACACACACACACACACACACACACACACACACACACTCACCCAGGTTCCTAACCGACGACGAAGACTTAACAGAGCAGCCATCAAGTGTTAGACAGTATTCTAGGTTATTACGTGAGGAAGTTTTTTGTCCAATAATTAGAATCTCTGTTTTTTCAGAATTTAGAAGTAGGAAATTACGAGTCATCCACTTTTTTATATCAGCTATGCATTCTGTTAATTTAGTGAATTGGTAAGTTTCGTTAGGTTTTGAAGAAATATAGAGCTGAGTATCATCGGCATAACAGTGAAAGCTAATTCCATGCTTCCTAATGATATCTCCTAATGGTAGCATGTACAGAGTGTGTGTGTGTGAGGGTAGCATGTACAGAGTGTGTGTGTGTGTGTGTGTGTGTGTGTGTGTGTGTGTGTGTGTGTGTGTGTGTGTGTGTGTGTGTGTGTGTGTGTGAGGGTAGCATGTACAGAGTGAACAGCAGCGGTCCTAGTACTGAGCCCTGTGGTACGCCATACTGAACTTGTGATCGGTGAGACATCTCTTCATTTACTGCTACAAACTGATAACGGTCAGATAAGTATGATTTAAACCATGCTAGTGCAATTCCTCTAATGCCAACATAGTTTTCGAGTCTTTTCAAAAGAATGTTGTGGTCAATAGTGTCAAATGCAGCACTAAGATCGAGTAACACTAATAGCGAGATACAACCACGATCGGATGATAAGAGCAAATCATGTGTGACTCTAACGAGAGCAGTCTCAGTACTATGGTACGGTCTAAATCCAGATTGAAAATCCTCCAGATATCATTTCTTTCTAAAAAGGAACACAGTTGTGAAGATACTGCCTTTACTAGTATCTTTGACAGAAAAGGTAGATTCGAGATCGGCCTGTAATTAACTAATTCTGTAGGATCAAGTTGCGTTTTTTTAACAAGAGGTTTAATAATAGCCAACTTAAAAGTTTTCGGTACATATCCTAAAGACAAAGATGAATTAATGATATTAAGAAGAGGATCTATGACCTCTGGAAGCATCTCTTTCAGTAGCTTAGTCGGTATAGGGTCTAACATACATGTTGTCTATTTAGATGATTTAACGAGTTTAGCGAATTCTTCCTCTGCTATAGCAATGAATGAATTACATTTTTCCTCAGGGAGACTACAATGCACTGCCTGATGCGATACTTTAGTAGACGGTTGCATAGTTATAATTTTCTCCCTGATATTATCAATCTTGTAAGTAAAGAAGTTCATAAAGTCATTACTGCTGTGCTGCTTGGAAACGTCTGGGCTTGAAGCTTTATTTTTTGTTAATTTAGTCACTGTTTCGAATAAATACCTAGGGTTGTGTTTATTTTCTTCTAATAGGGTTGAAAAATAATCAGATCTAGCAGCTTTTAAAGCCTCTCTGTAAGCAATCGAGCTCTCTTTCCATGAAATGCGAAATACCTCTAGTTTTGTTTTCTTCCAGTTGCGCTCCATTTTTCTGGCTGCTCTCTTAAGGGCCCGAGTGTGCTCGTTGTACCACGGCATTGGACTACTTTCTTTTTAATCTTCTTTAAGTGCAAAGGAGCAACTGTGTCTAAAGTGCTGGAAAAGACAGTTAAAAGTTTCTGTTGCAACATCGAGTTTTTCTAAGCTATCCGGGATGCTGACGAGATTAAACTGATCAGGAAGATTATTAATAAAGCAATCTTTAGTGGCAGAAGTGATAGTTCTACCATATTTATAACACAGAGTTGGCTTTGCAACCTTGGCTAAATTAATTATACATGTATACACTACTGCATTTCTCCTGGTTGTAGAAATTATTTTTACTGCGTTAAAGCAAATTTCCATAAACTGCCACTAAAACAGAGAATGCAGTTTCACTGGCCAGTGGCACTAAAAGGGAAGAACCCTTCAATCGGCGCTGATGTCAGAATATGCAGTGAACATTTTACATCGGAAGATTACATTGAGGAAAATACCTTTGATTCGAGCAATTTAGTCATTCGCCGCACCAACAAACTTAAGCCTAAGGTTGCGCCATGTGTTTTTACTTTATCTGGCTATAACGTGCGCTCTACCGACCGCCCAACACTTGCCACGGTACTAATCAAGTGTTCGCTGCGTTCACGAATTACCCCTTATCACACTATTGCTTTCCTCCAGCGAAAACAGAACATGAAGACACTCTATAGTTATTTATAAATGTGATTTGGCAAACAGAGTTCTACTTCACTCATATTATCTCATATGAGAACTTTTTATGTGTAATTTCTGTAAAGTTCTTTTAAGAAACCATCAAAATTACCTTTGTGTTTTGTATATTGACTGAGCAATCATGCTTGTTTGTTTAAAAATAATGATAGAATTTTTTAATTTTTTTTATTCATGTGTGTGGAAGAGTGGCCAAATGCTGAAGCTATGACAGCTATGATGTGTTTTTCTATTTGCAGATGACATAATGGCACCTAATACACATGTACATGTGTGTTTTAAAACTGATCCAGGAATAAGGAAATAATAATGCATTCATCTGTGTGATTTATGGGAAATGTTTTACATGAACACAAAACGAAAGCAACAAACATAGTGGTGTGACCTGTTCTACAAGGGGAATTTGTGTTTTACTGCTGATAACTAAACAAGATAGACCATTAACCTCAAAAACAAGACAACCCCGTGTGTTGGTGAGGGTTTAACTTTTGTTTTCACTTTTAAGCAAAGTCCACTATGACAAGGATCCACTGTAAATATCAATGATCCCTGTGTGATTTTGTAACCTCACTGTACATGATAGAAAGCTTTCAGTATACACTCCAAGATCACCAAATATAAGATTCAACTGCAAATTAGTATCAAAGTTTAAGCCAAAACAAACCGAGAATTGCATTTTTGAAAATGCTCTATTTCTAGAAAAACAAGGTAAAAATTTCAAAAAATTATGTAATTTGTGGCAGCTGTAATTGTAATCTCAATATTTTTTTTTATTTGTATTAATTGTGCAGCCTGTGTTAATCGCTCCTTTTGATGCCAAACCGCAGAGAATCACAAGAGCACATTGGATTGGACAGCAGTGCATCAGATCTTATCGGTGGAGAGGAGACAGAGTTATGAAGCCAATCAGTATTATACCCATCAGACCTGATGATTTTCCACTGAAAATTAATTTTTATTTTTTTACCAACACGATATTTGCTTTTCTATAATGTAGAAACGAGTCTAAAAAAGATTTGTGAACACATTGTTTTATTAGACTTTATTACTACAATGGAAACCAATACTGAAGCAACGTAAAATTTCAAGAAACCTTTGGGAGGAATCCTCATATTTTAACCATTTATGAATTAGAGTTTAAACACATACAGTACAGAATGTGAACTATTGTATAGTATGCAATATAGTATACTATTAGTATATTGTATTGTATACAGAACAATATGTGAATTAATGATTGTTCTTAGAAATGTTTCTAAATTTGTTAAAAATTTAGATTTTTTTTTGTCAAAATCACACAGTCACCGCTGGAAATATACAAATGTTCAAATATACAGAAGATGCTGGAAAACTGAAGACTCATTTTCAGGGGCCAGATCCAGATGCATCTTCTTTTGTTTCATCGCTAGTCTGTTCTGCACACGTGTCAGTTTTTTGCTTTATTAATTCCGGATCTGACAGAGATTGTGTAGAATGTTCAGATTCATCTGATGGTGTTTGTTGGGTGTTTGCTTTTGCATCTGTCTCATTATTCTCATCTTCTGACCGATTCCCTGGATCCTGAGGAGCATTTTCTGTAGGTTGAGGATCAGAAATAGTAAAAGGAATAGTTTAAGCAAAAATTCTCTCATTATTGTGTATACACAATGAAAGTCAATAGGGACCAAAGTTGTAGCTCTCCAAAAAGTACATAAAGGCAGTATAAAAGTAATCCACATGTTGCAGTGTTCTGTCCATGATCTCTCAGAAACTTACAAGAAAAACTAAACTTATTTAATCAGAGATATCCACTAACATTTGGTCATGTATTGTATAGATCAAATATTTTATATTGACATAGGTTAGGTAATTCTCTTTTTAAATTTACCCTTCAGATTGTTCATGTATTTCTGGTGTGTAAATTAGTAACACTGAGTAGATACCTGACTCGTTTGAACTTTTTTTGTACAGAAGAAAGTAGGCCTTATTACAGTGGAAGGGGTTTGGTAAATCATCAATCTGGAAAGACAAAAGAGAAACATAAAACACATTACAACATACCACAAGAACATTAATATTTCAGCCATAAATAACTGCACATAAAGATCAGGATTCTACGGAGTCATACGAAAGGGACATGATGGTGGAAAAAATATGAGATGGGAGGAAAAAATATATTCCCTTTCGATACGGTTCGCTCGCATTGCGTTTATGTTTGACACATATGGGGAAACTCTGAATTCTCCGAATACGGAGGCCTTATTGGTTCACGTCTGTGCTTTTCACAGAACAAATGCCAGCCACCAACAAAAACCTGGTCTAAAGTCAATGGTGCAATTTATTTATTTTTTGTCATTTAAAGTGTGTAGTAATGTGCGCCTATAAACTCACTCTGCTTATTACACACACTCTGCTTATTAGGCCTACACACACAGGGCAGCAGCACACAAACATGCCAAATATTAAAAATAAAAGGATTACAATGTAAAAGATTAATATTGTGTACATAAAGATATGAAAGCTTTAGCGTATAGCGTAAGCCCATCTTCGATTCTCAGCTTCCCTTATATTTTTAACTTCACATAATTGTGTATTTTAGTTTGACGCGTTGCCACATTAAACAAGCAGCCGCGAGTGAAAATTATTATTGTTAAAGTCTAATTTGCACTTTAAGCCTCTGCTCCTAGCACTTTCAAAGCGAAAGTTGGCCCATTATCGCGTTATCCACTTAATTGCAAGACCGAACCAGCTGTACTCACTCAAGCGGTGAAAGCATTTTTCTGTATATCTGTGTATTTTGCGCGCTGTCGCGGAAGCGTCAGCGGAAGCGTTCAGCTCTCGTGTTCAGCCTCCTCGTGTGAAGACCGACTCGGGTAAAGACCATCGACTCTACCTGAGCGACTCCACCGAGCAGGGACACCAGAAAGGCACTTAAAATTCGCCTTTTCCCTTTCCACTTCTTATCTTATCTTTCTCCCGAATCAGCATGTGTTTTCAACACATTCCTGTTATCTCTCGACAACGCCCTTTCATCACGCGCACAAGGCAGCGCGATACTGCTAATCTGCGTCCCATTCTCTCATCCTCACACACTCCTCTCTCTCTTTCCGTGGGTCTATGGAATTGTCAGTCAGCAGTCAACAAAGCTGACTTCATTCCAGCCTTTGCATCTCATTCTACTCTCAGTATCCTGGGCTTGACTGAGACCTGGATTCGTCCTGAAGACTCAGCAACCCCCGCTGCTCTCTCTAGCAATTTCTCCTTTTCTCACTCCCCTCGCCAGTCTGGGAGGGGTGGCGGGACAGGGCTTCTCGTTTCCAACAATTGGAAATACTCAGCGCTCTCTTCTCTATGCAACAACAATTCATTTGAATATCATGCTATCACACTTACAACTCCCAGTAAGATCCATATTGTAGTAATTTATCGCCCCCCAGGTCAGCTGGGTAACTTCGTAGAGGAGCTGGATGTGCTGCTGTCCTCTTTCCCTGAGGACGGCACCCCACTTCTAGTCTTCGGTGACTTCAACATTCATCTCGAAAAACCACATGCAACAGACTTCACCTCTCTACTAGCCTCCTTCGATCTCAAACGACACATCACCACAGGTACTCACAAATCAGGCAACCAACTGGACCTGGTTTACACATGCAACTGCATCACAGACAACATTTTGGTGAGGCCTCTCCATGTTTCAGATCATTTCCTCATCACCTTCAGTCTACAACTCGCTACCCCTGCGCCACCAACCCCACCACCAGTCACCCTCAGGCGAAACCTACGCTCACTTTCCCCCTCCCACCTCTCCTCTGCCTTGTCATCTTCTCTTCCCCCACCCTCACAATTCTCATCTCTGGATGTGAATACTGCAACGGATACCCTATGCTCCACACTAACCTCTACTCTAGACAAAATCTGCCCTCTCTCCTCCAGGCCAGCACGCGCTACTCCTTCTAACCCCTGGCTATCTGAGGTTCTTCGTGAACACCGGACCGAACTCAGGGCAGCGGAGAGGAAATGGCGCAAATCAAAAGACTCATCTGACCTGAGTATGTATAAATCTCTCCTCTCGTCCTTTTCTGCTGATGTTCATGCTGCAAAATCTTCATATTTCCACAACAAGATCAACAGCTCCTCCAACGCACGACTACTCTTCAAGACATTCAACTCACTCCTCTGTCCACCTCCACCACCACCCTCCTCCTCCTTAACTGCCGATGATTTTGCAAACTTCTTCACCAACAAAACAACAACTATCAGCAGTCAATTCTCAGCTCCACACACACAGGAACCCAGACCGACCCCTTCCACAGCCAATACCCCTCTGTCCTCCTTTTCGCCGCTAACAGAGGAAGAAGTATCTACACTTCTCCTCTCCAGTCATCCTACCACCTGCCCTCTAGACCCCATCCCCTCACACCTTCTACAAGCCATCTCTCCCACACTTCTACCAGCACTCACACACATCATCAACTCATCCCTCCATACTGGCACCTTCCCCACAGCATTCAAGCAGGCTCGGGTCACTCCACTGCTCAAAAAACCAACGCTAAACACATCTTTTGTAGAGAATTACAGACCCATCTCTCTCCTACCATTCATTGCAAAAACACTTGAAAGAGCTGTTTTCAACCAAGTAACATCCTTCTTGTCTCTAAACAACCAGCTGGATGTCAACCAATCTGGCTTCAAGAAAGGGCATTCAACTGAGACTGCATTACTGTCGGTCACAGAAGCCCTACAGATCGCAAAAGCTGCTTCCAAATCTTCACTCCTCATTCTCCTTGATCTGTCTGCTGCCTTCGACACCGTGAACCATCAGATCCTTATGTCCAGCCTCTCATCACTGGGCATCACAGGAACTTCACTCGACTGGTTTGAATCCTATCTCACAGGTAGGTCCTTCAAAGTCGCATGGAGAGGCGAGGTATCCAGAGCACATCAACTGACCACAGGGGTTCCCTAGGGTTCAGTTCTTGGTCCCCTCCTCTTCTCCATCTACACTACATCACTGGGACACATCATACAGGCACACGGTTTTTCCTACCACTGCTATGCTGATGACACACAACTCTTCCTCTCATTTCGACCAGATGATCCCACAGTAGCTGCACGGGTCTCGAGCTGTCTGGCAGACATCTCCACATGGATGAAGGAACATCACCTGCAGCTCAACCTGGCAAAGACTGAGCTGCTCGTCCTCCCTGCCAATCCGTCTCTACAGCACGACTTCACCATCCAGCTTGATTCATCATCAATCACCCCATCAAGGTCGGTCAGAAATCTGGGAGTAACGTTTGATGACCAGCTGACCTTCACAGATCACATTTCAAAGACAGCTCGATCATGCAGGTTTGCGCTGCACAACATCAGGAAGATCAGGCCTTTCCTAACTGAGCACGCAACACAACTCCTCGTCCAGGCCCTGGTCATTTCTAGGCTTGACTACTGCAATGCTCTTCTGGCCGGACTTCCAGCATGTGCTACCAAACCTCTTCAGATGATCCAGAATGCTGCAGCTCGTCTTGTCTTCAACGAGCCCAAGAGGGCCCACGTCACCCCTCTGTTAATCTCTCTGCACTGGCTACCTCTCGCTGCTCGCATCAAGTTCAAGGCATTGACGCTTGCTTACAGATCTATCACACGCTCAGCTCCCTCCTACCTTCACTCACTCCTACGAGCCTACATCCCCACCAGACGCCTACGATCAATCAACGAGCGACGTCTCGTGGTTCCATCACAGAAAGCCACAAAATCACTTTCCAGATCATTCTCATTCACAGTTCCATGCTGGTGGAACACTCTCCCCACCCTCATCCGGAATGCTGAATCCCTGACAACATTAAAAAAACAGCTGAAAACCCATCTCTTCCGTGAGCACCTAAACTCATAAAAAAAATAAAAAAAATAAAAAAAAACCTTTCCCTTAAAATCCCACTTATCATGCTTATGCTACTCTGAATAATGCCTGAACTTCGTATTCTGAACACTTCTTGCGTTGTTGTTGTCCTTTGCCTCTAAATGATGACTCGCTTAATTTAGTCCTGATTTGTAAGTCGCTTTGGATAAAAGCGTCTGCTAAATGACTAAATGTAAATGTAAATGTAAATGTAAAGTTCTGCCAGGAAGACTCAATGTTACGTCACTCATTACTTCTGGTCTATCCGATCACTATCTAATACCTAGAGCATAAAATATCGTTACTTACACATGTTAGAGTTTGCAGATGATGACGCAAACATTCAGTTAACAGAAACTGACTCCGGTGTTCACTCACCCGCGTCTCGATTGCAACCATAACGACACAAAATTATATTGCTGATTTTGATCTTACCAACTCTGGCGGTGCGCCAGAGTGAGAGCGAGACCCGTGTGTAGGAAACCAGCGCATGGCGGTTCAAAAAGACAGCCATCTCATGAGAGACGATCTCCTCATACTGGTTTTCAAGTTCAAGTTCCAAGTCTTTCAAGTTGGTTTTCAAGTTTTTGGTAGGCGCTAAGTTCCACCAGCCACTGTTAACATGTCTCCTTTACTATGATCAAACTTCATTCAAGGTAAGTATATTAACTTGGCCACCCTTCACCAGCTGATCAGTGTCAGATGATCTGATTTATCAAAATGATTCCATTTACACATGGTCACATTCATGCGTTTTCACGAAACGGATATAAATCGAATCTTCAGTTCCCGCGCTATAATGCAGTTCATGTCACCAAAAGCAACAGATATGAGCTGCATTTTATTGATCATCAGGTAATTTCAAAATCAAAGACCGCAATAGGAGAGAGAGCGGTAACAGAACTGGTAAAATCATTAGTTTCTTTACTTTAATGAAGATGATTGTGTGTTAGGCGTCTGCAACTTATTTTCACTTTGATTTGCGATCGTTTGCACGTTGGCTTGATGAATAGGTGCTCAGCTGCTCATCTGCGGTGATGCGTGTTCCAGTAGCGCTGTCATATCTGCATGATATACTGAACAAAATTATAAACGCAAAACTTTGCCCACAAGTTCTAAGACTTTTTCTATGGACACAAAAGGCCTATTTCTCTCTAAATCTGTGTTAGTGAGCACTTCTCCTTTGCCGAGATAATCCATCCACCTCACAGGTGTGGCATATCAAGATACTGATTAGACAGCACGATTATTGCACAGGTGTGCCTTAGGCTGGCCACAATAAAAGGCCACTCTAAAATGTGCAGTTTTACTGTATTGGGGGGGAGGGGGCTTCCTTAGAGCCTTAAAATAGGACCCAATGTCTCTAGCGGCTTCTGACGCAGAGGACTGTGCGAACTCCGGTGATGACTCCTCCCACCCGCTGCTTAAAGAGACAGACTTAGCAAAGCCTCGGCAGAACATGGAACTCATCGTCCTTTTCTCCTCTTCAGTGGCCCTCACCACGGTTGACAGCCAGGCTTGGGAAGCCATTCCAGACATGTCAAATAGGGTTTAAGAGGCAATAAAAAGGGGTTACTCCCACCAGTTTGCTCACAGACCAATAACAAACCTGTGATTTATGAACCGCACGCTGATAAGATGGCCATTCACAATGCTAACTATGAAGGGGATTGGTTCTTATCAGTGGAACTGAAGGACGCATACTTTCATCTCCAAATAGCTCCCCATCACAGACCGTTTTTGAGATTCATGTTTCAGGGGGTGGCTTACAAATATTCAGTCCTACCATTCGGACCGTCTCTAGCTCCATGCACCTTTATGAAACGCGTGGATGCAACACTCTCTCCCCTGAGGCAAAGGGAAGTTCGCGTCCTGAATTACCTTGATGATTGGCTGCTCTTAGCCCAATCGAAAGAGGAACTGTGTGCGCACAGGCCTCTGTTTCTCAGACATCTAGAAAGTCTGGGGTTTCGAATCAACTTGAGCAAGAGCTTGCTGTCCCCAGCCAATGCATCGTCTTCCTGGGGGCAGTAATCAACTCGTCCAAAATGCGGGCCTGGTTTTCGCAGGATCCTGAAAATTCAGCAGTTAGCGACGAAACCAAAATATTGAAATTTTCACAGGAAACTTTTCCTCCAATCTCATATTTTTTCCACCACAATGTCTCTTTAGGGGCTCCGTAGGATTCTGCTTTGTTCCTAAGATCATAATGTCCATAGGTACTATCAGAAAAAATGAAATCTATCACAATCAAATTATAAACTAATCAGTTGCAAGAGCTGCGACTAAGTCACTGTTTATATGTGACGGGCCAGATTTTTTAATGACAACGAAAGTGTGCATGTCATGGGGTCAGTTTGTAATGGCATACTAGGCCTACTATTCATACTGCTTCTGTCTTACCTATATAGAAGAAATAAGAAGTGTGGTAGTAGAAGTGTGGTAGTATGCAATTGTGTTTATTCTGACACTTCCAGTCCTGCTAAATTATCTATAATTTTCTTTTCATTATGTTAAAGGGATCTGACTAGTGCCAACAGAGCAGAACACACATAATTAGGGCCACAAACACTCAATTACATCTTCAATCTTCGGCTTCATGTATGTCACAACCTTTATAGTTCTGTTCTGTCATTGGTTGTCATTGTCATGTGGTTTCTCTTGTCCTTCTATTAAAGCCCTCCTGTTTGCCATAGTCCTTGGTCGAGTCTTAGTCATGTTCTAGGTTTTTGTTTATAGTCAAGTCAAGTTTAGATTCAAGTCAAGTTCATGTTTATGTTTTGTTTCACGTTCTGGATGAGTTTGGATACCTGTACTATGTTAATAAAACTACACATCATCATCGTCTCATCTACCTCATTCTCATCTGTTTCTGTGCTTGCTCTGCCCTGTCTGTTCTGCAATGTCACGTTATGATATAATGAATTGCACATAATGAATTGCATCCATTGATATATTTGTTATGTGGTGACCAAGCAATAGCAGTAATTACAGTCATGTTACCATGGGTAAGGGTCTTTACCCTGATTTGGTAACCAGGCAGTTGATGGACCCCACTGACTTCCATAGTAGGAAAAAAATAGTGGGGTCCATTAACTGTCTGGTTACTGACATTCTTCAAAATATCTTATTTTGTGTTCAGCAGAAGAAAGAAATTCATACAGGTTTGAAACAACTTTTTTAAGTGAATTATTCCTTTAACTGTGGTAAATAAAATAAACATCAAGTATGATTAACAAATAACAAGTTCAAGTTAACAAATGGCAACTAATTGTAAAGTATTACCGAAATACAGGACTCATTTTTAGCCAAATATCAAAAACAGTTCACCTTGCGTACAGTGCTGTCATTAAACTCATACCACTGATGATCCTCAAATGACTTGATGACGGCATAATAATGTCCACCATGGAAGGATCCAGAATGTTTCACTACAGCATACAAATCATACTTGTGTTGAGCTCCATGGCCATCCTGAAGAAACACAGAATGACACTTATTTGTTGCTTTCACTCATTGAGCCTTATGAAACATGAGCAGAATGGCTTTTTGTGTAAATCGTTTTTAAAGCCGTTCTGTAAAGGCATAATTAACTCATTAAAAAGTTAACAAACAATTGAATGAGTGAATGTGACCATAATAAATAACACAGACTAGTAAAACAGAGTTTTTCTTTTTAAACATATTCACCAATCAGCCACAACATTAAAACCTGCCTAATATTGTGCTGGTCCCCCTCATGCTCTCCACATAAAAGTTACTGTTTCATGTTTTGAACACTTTTTACCACATACTGTATAATGCACAGTCCTTAAAGCAGGGCTATGCAGTTTCGGGAATTTCTTCGCTGTATTCTCGCTTTTTGCTCGCAGGTTTCTCTATAGAGCCTCCCCCTACAGCTTCGGAATAGATATTTGACAACACTGTCGAAAAACTGTCGAGGCTAGTAGATCAACGACATCAAAGCAGATGGGACATTCTTTAAACCTCTTCTTCATTCGGGTTCGAACAGCGTGAGGGAGCGCAATAATGACATAATTTTAGCAGATTTGTTTTGGTCCGCCGGCCCAAAGTTGCAAGAGTGGTTTTTCGGCTCACAGGCGCTTGGGGGGTGCGAGACGACCACCATTCAACCCCGAAAAAGGTCATATAACTATTCCAATGACTCCGAAGCTGTTCGGTTAAGGTAAAAAAGTTACTTAGTTCACCTTTAACAAAAGAGTTATTGACAATGAAAATCAAACCTTCTTATAAAACATACAAAAAAGTTTGCTTTTATTGTTAGGGCACAATTTGCATTGTGAATGCACTTTTTACATAACAAAATCATGCTATTCTCAAAGCAATTTCCCAATAAAGCTAAACACTGAACATAAATAACACTATAGAAAGACACATTCAGAATAGGCTACATTAAGCTACTTTCTAAAAATAGCTAATACTTCAGTTTGTTTATTATTATGTCAGGAGCTTTAGATTTTGCAGTTGTTTAATCAGATCTTGAGAGATTTAATGTCTTTTCTCTTCAGTTGATTTAATCTAAGTCTGTGGCTGGAAGTCAGTCTTTTTTGTTCTTGTTATTTCTCTTTCCTTCAGTGATTCTGCTTGTTATCAGCAGGTGTTCATCAGTGTCTGAATTCACTCATGTGTTTTCATTCCCTTTATTGGGAACTTTGATAAACTAATGGGGAATAGTGGATGATGGTATAGGGTGTGACTTCAGACAAAGTCTCTCAGTGTCGACTTTCAACCTTTTAATATTGCCTATATTGCCTAGACATTGCTTCCTATATTACTGTTTTAATATTACTGACAGTATGTTACTGTCAGAATCTGTCCGTTTTTTACAGCAAGGTTTTACAGTGTACTGGATGTTTGAGTGCAATCGCTGGTGAAAACCTTTACTTCTTCATTAGGTTTTGAGTGAATTATCCCTTTAAACCGAACAGCTGACATACTGAACACATGCTTTATGGCAGGACATACTCTACTTGTTTTCTTTAAATTTTTAATAGCATTTTTTAATCCCTCATATAATTCACAAATTCAACATACTTTCACTAATAACTGGAACTGAATTTCCACTGTAGACTTGTTTTTCTTGTAATTCATGGTGTAATAATCCAGTTGAAATCTCTCCAGCTGCACAACCAGAACTGGAGGGAGTTTATATATACTACACTTCTAAAAAGAAAAAAGAAAAAGCACAGAGAGAACAGTTTATTACAATTGTATGTTTAAGTAATCAACCATCCTCGATTATAAATCATCATCTGTGTGACTGGTTCTGCTCTAAAAAAAATGTATAAGCAAATAATTTAAATTCTATATTCTATTGCTTATTACAATGCAATAAATGTAGGGGGGAAATAAATGTGATGTCCAAGTCAGTGTGAAGTATAACATTTCATATATTAAGCAAAAAAAAATAAAAATAAAACTCACTATTTCCGTGTCCACCAGCTCTTTGCAAGTTGGACATTTCACTTGGTCGTCCTCACATGTCTTGATTGGTTCAAAATATGAGTCAAAACAGCTTTGCTGAAATACAATAAACAGTGCCGGTTTTAATTATTATTATTTTTTTTATAAAGATTAATTTTTTACTAGAATATTAAAGGATGAATATAAACTTTTAATTGCACATCTGATTCTTGATAGTGTTGAATGTGTAATGTCTGAATAAATATTATATCAACAAGTTCCTTAATATGTTGGACAGTGAAGTTTATATAAGTTTAGGAGTGACATGTGAGTGTCACCGCTCTGAATATATTGTATAATATTCTACAATATTATTGATCTGCCTGCATTGACACCATTATATGAGAACTGAACTGAGCTGGACGATGACATCACGGTTTTCTCCAGAGCTGCTGTATAGATAAATTAACTAAATCAATAACTTTTTTTACAAAAGAAATTAACCATCACTGAATTTAAGGGTTAAGATGGACTATGATGCTATTTTCTTCTAGATCTGCAGAGACAAACTTTGTTGCATTAATTTCCGTTATTACAGTAAAGCTGCTTTGATACAGTCTGTATTGTAAACAGCGCTATATATAAATAAAGCTGACTTGACTGAAAATGCTTACCATGTTTATGGTAGAATCCACGCCATACGTTTCCATACAGATGGGAAAAATGTAAAAGGATTCATGACGTGTCACAAGTGGGTGCTCCTTTCCTGGATTTTTACACATGGTGTTGTGCTCCAACTCTCCCTGGAATACCTGAAAACATGTTTGTGGAAACTGACATTAATCTGTGCATGGTTTTAAATGGATTTTTACCGAAAAGATGTCTTTCACCATTTCATCCATAACAATAGACTACATGTCTATAGTTCCCTTTCGTCCTGGGAACTCCGACGTGTCGTCGGGGGAGTTTCCTGACGAATTGGGATCATGCTAGGGAGCCAACTGCCTTTGAGAGAATTAAAACGAGCCAATGGACATTGGCATGCAAGATTTGCATTCCGCGACCCGCCTACCAGCGCGGGTATAAAAGGCGTAAGTAAACATTGCGTCAATGCTTTTTGCTTCGGAGCCATCCAGTGTCTCTGCTGAAAAGAAGAGTTGCTGTTCCTGCCAAAGATTGTTTTGAGAGTTATTTACGAGCCTTCAGGAGAAAGAAGATATCTGAGAAATCTCTGGTGCTGGTGTGACGGCGCTCTGAGCGATCATCGCGTCCCCGCTGCTGGCTGAGTGAGTGGATTCGTCTTTAAAAATAAATAAAAAAAGAGCTGTTTTCACGGCTGGTTATGGGTGAGTGCAGCACACGGGCTTGCAGTTTCCCCGTTGTGTCTGCCGCGGTGGTCCCTTGGTGCTTCGGCGTGGAAAGAGTATTTCTTCTTCTTCTTCTTCTCCTTTCTAAAAGAGCTTCGGGTGTGGTAGCCGGATCCGGAAATGGCCGCTATGCTCAAAAAGGCGGCCGCAAATGTCGGGCTCGTGTGGAACCCTCCACCGGGTCCCGAACCTTCGCGGCTGGATGATTGGTGTCTCGGAGCGGGCCGTGCTGTTGCCCCACAGCCCGCTCCAGTACCATTCTTCTCTGAAGTGAATGAGGAGCTGAGGAAGTCTTGGCTGGCCCCTCTGGCAACCAGACGTAGACAACCTCGCTCCTCCTTCCTCACCACTCTTGATGGCGGAGCGGCACACGGGTATGAGGGAATCCCACCAGTGGAGCGGTCGGTTGCGATGCAGTTGTGTCCAAAGACCGCTTCCACTTGGCGGGGTGCCCCTTCACTCCCCTCCTGCGCCTGTAGGTTTTCCTCTGGGCTGACCAGGGATTCCTACATGGCGTGTGGAGACACTGCTTCCGGCCTGCATGCCATGGCGCTGCTGCAGGTCCACCAGGCCAAGGCACTCCATGACATGCAGAGGGGTGGTCCCGACCCAGGATTGCTGCAGGAGCTGCGTGCGGCGACGGACTTCGCCCTCCGGGCGACAAAAGTCACTGTACGTTCCCTGGGTCGGGCGATGTCCACTCTGGTGGTCCAGGAGCGCAACCTATGGCTCACCCTTGTGGATATGCGGGAAGCAGAGAAGAACAAACTTCTCAACTTCCCCATATCCCAAGGGGGCCTCTTCGGCGACGCGGTGGAGAGCTTCGCCCAAGAGTTCTCCACCGCCCAGAAGCAGTCGGAGGCGATACGGCACGTCCTGCACAGGAGACGGACTCCTTCCCGGAAGAAAAAGGGTGGAAAGCGTCCCTGAGATGGAGGAGGACCTGGATGCTGCTCTTCAGGAGGGTGCCTCTGCACACCTCCTTCCCCCGGGGGAGGGCCGGGTGGAGAATTTTGTGTTAACTTCTGTTTCTGTTCTTCCGCTGACCACTCGGTACCCAAATTTTCAATAAAAGAGCAGTTTCTACCTCCTCTTCCAGGTCATCCACAGCCGAGACTAGTGGGCACACAGTCTCCCCCGTCCGAGAGGGTCAGAATGGCAGTGCGCGACGCCTCTGAATGGCGCCACTCCTGCTCCCCTCTCCCCAGCTCGTGGATAGCAGTGACGCAGCCTCAGCTGCGTCGCTCCTGTCTGCAGCTGGGCCCGGAGGACACGAGGAGTCACGAGGAGTCAGGGCCTCGTTCCGCGTCTCTCCCCCTCCCTTCGCCACGGGGCAGCCTGCAGCAGAATGTCCACGGGTCTTCTCTGCCGTCTGCCCCCCGGTGGAAGCAGGTTGGTGTCAAGTTCCACGCCCAGACCCCACTCTCGGTCGCTACAATGCCACCAGAGCCGGATCCCTGTCTTTCACCTCGCTGCCCCTCCGCGGGTACGCCGGTGGTTCGGGTGGGCCTATTGGGACGGTATCTGAAAGCCTGGCTAGTGCTTCCGGATCCCGGGTTGAACTCCCGTTCAAAATGCTCACGCAGAAGCGCATTTTCGAATGCATCCGTCCCCAGGATTGGTTTGCAGCAATCAACCTGAAGGACGCGTACTTTCACGTCTCGGTTTGCTTTCAAGGGTCGAGCGTATCAGTACAAAGTCCTACCCTTCGGGCTGGCCCTGTCGCCCCGTGTCTTCACGAAAGTCGTGGAGACGGCCATTGTTCCCATGAGAGAACAAGGCGTTCGCATTCTCAACTATCTCGACGACTGGCTCATTCTAGCTCACTCGCGAGATGTGTTGTGCGATCACAAGGACATGGTGCTTCGGCATCTCAGCATGTTGGGGCTTCAGGTCAACTGGGACAAGAGCAAACTCTGCCCCGTGCAGAGAATCTCTTATCTCGGTATGGAACTGGACTCGGCCGCCCGGACTGCCCGCCTCACGGAGGAACGCATCCAGTCAGTGCTCACCTGCCTCAGGTCCTTTCGAGGCAGGACAGCGGTTCCACTGAAACAATTTCAGAGGCTCCTGGGGCATATGGCAGCCGCAGCCGCAGAAACGCCGCTCGGCCTGTTACATATGAGACCACTTCAGCGCTGGCTTCACGATCGAGTCCCGAGGTGGGCGTGGCAGAGCGGCACGTTCCGGGTCAAAGTGACCCCGCACTGTCGCCAAACCTTCTCCCCTTGGTCGGATCCTGCGTTTCTTCAGGCCGGAGTGCCCTTAGTCCAGGTTTCCAGGCATGCTGTGGTTTTCACAGATGCCTCTGCCATGGGCTGGGGGGCCACGTACAAAGGGCATGCAGTCTCACCCAGCTGCATTGGCACATCAACTGCCTAGAGTTGCAAGCAGTACGCCTAACTTTGTGTCGCCTCAAGGGGTTTCTCAGACACAAGCACGTACTGGTCCGTACGGACAGCACTGCGACCGTTGCGTACATCAACCATCAAGGTGGTCTACGCTCTCGTCGTATGTCGCGACTCGCCTCCCTCTGGAAACTCCATGTCTGGTCCCTGGACGGGACGCGGAGGTTCTAGGTGGTCTACCACAGGCAGTGGTAGACACCATCACTTCCGCTAGAGCCCCCTCTATGAGGCGCCTCTATGCGTTGAAGTGGAACCTGTTCGTCGAATGGTGTTCCTCCCGTCAGGAGGACCCCCGAACTTGCCCGATCAGAGTCGTGCTTTCCTTCCTGCAAGATGGGTTGGAGCGAAGGCTGTCTTCCTCCACCCTCAAAGTGTATGTTGCGGCAATAGCCGCGCATCACGATGCAGTAGAAGGTAAGTCTTTGGGAAAGCACGACCTGATCATCAGATTCCTTAAGGGTGCTAGGAGGTTAAACCCACCTTGTGTTTTGCACTCTGTACCCTCTTGGGACTTAGCTCTGGTACTTAGAGCTCTTCAAAGTCCTCCTTTTGAGCCTTTGTTGACAGTAGAGCTTAATATTCTTTCCATTAAGACAGCGCTCCTGTTAGCATTGGCCTCTTTCAAGAGGGTCGGGGATCTGCAGGCTTTTTCGGTCGACGAATCATGCCTAGAGTTCGGGCCGGGCCTTTCTCATGTTGTATTGAGACCCCGGCTCGGATATGTGCCCAAGGTTCCTACCACTCCCTTCGCGGACCAGGTAGTGAACCTGCAAGCGCTGCCCCAAGAGGAGGCAGACCCAGCCCTAGCTTTTCTCTATCCCCTGCGGGTTTATATTGACAGAACGCAAAGCTTCAGGACCTCAGATCAGCTCTTTGTCTGTTACGGAGGCCAGCAGAAGGGGAAGGCTGTCTCCAAGCAGAGGTTAGCCCACTGGCATATGAGTCTCTGGGTGAGCCTTGTCCTCCCAGGTTGCGCGCTCACTCTACTAGAGGTGTTGCCGCTTCCTGGGCTTTGGCTCAAGGCGCCTCGCTGACAGACATTTGTAGAGCTGCGGGCTGGGCGTCACCGAACACATTCGCTAGATTCTATAGCCTACGTGTGGAACCTGTTTCCTCCCGAGTACTCGCTACGGCCAGTGGTGCGAGGGAATAGGTTGTGTCGGCTTGCTACGCCACTCCGCCTCTCGGCCGGATACGTGCGTTCTTTGCTCCGTATAGCACCCAACGTCGGTGAGCCTCGTGAGTTCCTCCATCACCCCTCCGGTGCCAGGCGTGGCGGACCGCCCGGCGCCAAGTCTGCTACCTCTAGTAGGAGTTGCTAGTAGACTGGGTGTTTTTCCAGTGGTCTCTATGGTGACCCATGATGCCACATGCAGTTCAGCCGTGTCTTCCCCTTGACAGACTCGTTCTGTCGTCCCTGTTGAGTACGCTCCCACTTCCCTCAGTTTGGGACTGCCATATGTTTCACTATCCCTCTGGGCTAGTACATATGCGTATTCCAGGCCTTCTTCAGGCAGATTGGGACTTCCGCAGCGTTCCCTCCCCTTTTCATGGGTTAGGGCACGCTTTCCCAGTGTTATCCAATATCCACTGAGCGGGTCTTGCGGAACAGCAGTGTGATTCCCTAGCTAGCTCCCGCAACTTATTACAAGAAACTGCTGCAGGGTAGCTTAGCTGGGCGCTGGAAGGGGCCAGCACCGTGGCGTTTTATTAGGGATCCCAATTCGTCAGGGAACTCCCCCGACGACCAGTTCAGGGAACGGAGACGTGTCGTCCCTTCCCCTTGCTGTACCTTCGCGAGGACTGGACACTGTTCGGCTCCTCAGCGAAAAGCATTGACGCAATGTTTACTTCCTCCTTTTATACCGCGCTGGTAGGCGGGTCGCGGAATGCAAACTTGCATGCCAATGTCCATTGGCTCGTTTTAATTCTCTCAAAGGCAGTTTGCTCCCTAGCGTGATCCCAATTCGTCAGGGAACTCCCCCGACGACACGTCTCCGTTCCCTGAACTCAGGGAACGAGGGTTACATACGTAACTGAGACGATTTACAGTGTCCCTTATTTTTCAACATCAGCCCAGTTATATAAAACACAATCTAGCCGAAACACTTAAAAAAAAATTTTTTAATAATTTGTAGGGTCTGATCACCTTAGACATCTCTGGATTCACCATGTTCATTATCTTCTGGAAATATTCTGCTGCATCCTGCTGCTCATAAACTGATGAAATAATATTCACACTTTTAGAGAATTAAATAATAGAATAACACTATTCTTTTTTCAGTGTCAACACTAAATTCACCATTAAATATGATCACATTTTCATTTCAAAATGTCATGTGTGAATGACAAATACAAACCCTACCATTAACGTTAAGTACATCAGTGATTCTCTCAGTGGTGGCAACGCTTTTCTTTCTAGACTTTAAATCCGTAAACAATTGTGCAATATGAAAATCAATTGGATTGACCCTGTAAAACAAAGCGATGTTATAACTGGAAATTTTATTCAGCAGCATATGATCTACAATACAATAAAAACAAATCTCACCTTTTCACAGTATTTCTGAAATCTTCTGTCATGAAAAGTATCTGCAGCACTGAGTTCAGATAACAAGTGGCCCCCTGATTTCTTAATCCAATGTTTCCTTCAAAATCAATTTAACAAAGTGATTCAATATTAATATTCTTTTAAATGGAAGCATGACATAGAGAGTTAACATATACAGTAGGCGTATGGAGGTTTGATTTACATGCATTATTAGTAGTGTTTATAATAAACTAAACACTACACCTTCTTAGCATTTCTCATGTAAGCATTTCTCATTTTTTATTGTTATAAAAAATACCCCAAGCCACATGAGAAACAGATACAAAACAAATATCGTCACAATCATATATTTATTTGGCTTCATGTTTCACCTGTAGAATCGCTTCTCTCAGTTGTTTATGTGCAGTACTCAGAACGAGGAAATGAACACAACGTCGTCATCCGGAAGGGCAGGA
Source organism: Rutilus rutilus (assembly GCA_021464565.1). Taxonomy (NCBI): domain Eukaryota; kingdom Metazoa; phylum Chordata; class Actinopteri; order Cypriniformes; family Leuciscidae; genus Rutilus; species Rutilus rutilus. Next base: position 40,213,337 of record JAJAQA010000011.1, on the reverse strand, counting down.
GTTATGATCACATAATATGATTGACAGCTCTAGAGCGAATGAGCTTTTTGCGGTTTCAAGCTCTTCGGATCGCATAATTCAGTGGAAAATGAATAGAAATGATAATCTGTATAAAGAACATGTAATTATAAATCTGTTCTTAGACACCAATGATAAGCGTGACCTGGTCGTCAGGTTCCTTAGGTTAAATCCTCCTCTGCCCCCCTCCACACCCTCTTGAGCCTCTGCAGTCAGCAGACTTAAAGCTTCTGTCTATGAAGAATTTGCTGCTGGTTGCATTGGCCTCCATCAAGAGGGTAGGGGACCTGCAGGCATTTTCGGTTGACAAATCGTGCCTAGAGTTCGGGCTGGGTGACGACCACGTGGTACCGAGACCCAAGGTTCCTACAACTCCCTTCAGGGACCAGGTGGTGAACCTACAAGCACTGCCCCTGGAGGAGGCTGCTCTGTCCCGTCCGCGTTCTACGACTGTACGTGGACAGAATTCAAAGCCTCATGATCTCAGACCAGCTCTTCTTCTGTCACGGAGGCCAGCAGAAGGGAAAGGTTGTCTCCAAGCAGAGGTTGGCCCACTGGATAGTGGATGTCATCGCCTTGGCTAATGAAGCACAAGGCGTGCCTTGCCTGCTCAGGCTGCGAGCTCACTCAACAAGAAGTGTTGCATCCTCCTGGGTGCTGGCACATGGTGCCTCGACAGAGCCAGCATAATAGTCCATACAGTCTTTTGCAGAGACCAGGGTGGAACGGGAAGGTTGTGTCAAGGAAGCTCAGGAGGGTCTGGATTCCTGGCTGCGGGCCAGGGTGGAGCAGGCTGAGCAAGTGGCCAGGGCGGAGCAGGCGGAGCAGGCTGTGCAGGCGGCCAGGGAGGACCAGACAGTTCAGACGGCCAGGGCGGAGACAACCCTTCGGGTAGCCAGTGCGGAGATGACAGTTCAAAGGACCCATTGCCCCCTCCCAAAATTTTCTTGAGGGCAGCTGTGGAGTTATGCTCAGGGACAGGTCCATACACTGGCTCAGGAATAGGAATAGACACCGGCTCAGGAACAGACACCGGCTCGGTGGCGACCATCTTGTCCGGAGACACCGGCTTGGCAGTGACCATCTTGTCCGGAGACACTGGCTCGGCAGTGGCCATCTTGTCCGGAGACCCTGGATCGGCAGACGTGACGTGAACAGTCTCTGGATCGGCAGACGTGACGTGAACAGTCTCTAGATTGGCAGACATGACGTGAAGAATCTCGCGAAGAGATTCAAGCTCGACAGGTAGCATGGGCAGAGCCGGCAGGGCAAGGAACTTGGGCGGCACTGGCAGGGCCAGGGACTTGGGTGGCGACGGCAGGGCCAGGAACTTGGGCGGCGACGGCAGGGTTAGTAGCTTGGGTGGCGCCGGCAGGGCTAAGAGCTTGGGTGGTTCCGGCAGGGCTAAGAGCTTGGGTGTGGCCTCCAGGCCCTGTGGGATGGAGGACGCCTTCCTCCTCCTCCTCCGATTACAAGAGCACGGTGTAAAGACAACCGGGCCTGGGACCGCCGAAGTCAGGTCCTCCTGGACCATCAAACTTGAGACCCCCGAAGTCGGGTCCTCCCGGACCACCAGACCTGAGACCTCCGAGGTCGGGTCCTTCTGGACCACTGGGCTTGGAACCGCCGAAGTCGGGTCTTCCTGGACCACCGAATTAGAGGAAGCATCAGACGCCTTTCTCCTCCTGCGCCTGCGAGGGTGAGGCGGTGTGGGAATAACCACCTCTGGAGATGCCGCCACAAAAGCTGCCACTTCTGGGGGAGCTGCAGCTTCCCTAGCTGGAGGATTCCCCCGACGATCCAGGGAATTAACGAATTCCCCAAACATCAGATGTTCCAGCCCCCCCTCCTCCAAAAACTGATGGGTTCGTCAAGGGCATAGCTAAATAGGTCTTTGAGAGCTGCATCATTCATTCCTAATTCCTAATGCCGCATTGAACCTCTTATTTTTTTAATGCTATTATGGGTGGTTGCCCTGCACGCTTAATAAACAAACTACAGTTGGTCCAAAACGCACCAGCTCGAGTTCTTACCAGTTCTTAATGGCTCCCTATTAAACAACGTATACATTTTAAAATATTGCTGATCACTTACAAAGCACTAAATTGTTTAGCTTCCCAGTACTTGAGCGAGCTCTCGCATTATAACCCTCATTATAGCATCTCAATTCTGGCCAGTTGATAATAACTAGAATATCAAAATCAACTTCAGGCGGTAGATACTTTTCCTATTTATGATCCAAACTTTGGAATAGTCTTCCTAGTCTTTTTTTCGCAAGCAGGTCAACAGACCCGATGGCCAGCTTCAGGTCCATACCAGTGTGATGAATTGATCTTCAAGCAAAAGAAACTAGGTGAATATTTGAATGCTACCAATCCCAATCTGAATTCTGACTTTTGATGCAGCCTTGAATCATAATGACACTGTGTTCGTTCGTTGGCCAGAGGAGAACTGGCCCCACGACTGAGTCTTGTTTCTCCCAAGGTTTTTTCGTCCATTCTGTCACCCGATGGAGTTTGGGTTCCTTGCCACTATCGCCAGAGTGTGTATGTGAAGTTTTAGCTCAAAATGCCCCACAGATATTTTTATATAGCATGTTAAAATTGTCACTTTTTGAGAGTGAGCAAAAACGCACTGTTTTTTTGTCTGTTCCTTTAAATGCAAATGAGCTGCTGATCCCAGCACAGGGGATGGAGCTACAACAGCTTGTGTCCTTTTATCCAACACAGACATGCACTGGAAATTTCGGAACACTTTTAGCCTTTTATGTTCAAACAGAAGTCAGAATAATGGAGAGACTCAAGAAGAAGTGACAACATGTAGAAGCAACAGGACATTTCTGAATGGTTAGTTGGTGAATTTATGTAGCTTATGTGGAGTTATCTTCTAGTCATTGATTAGCATATTCTGTCATGATAATCGATTAATCAGGTTCCCGGGGGCGGGGTTTATGTAAATTTTAGGGTTAGTGATGTCACTAACCCGGGAGGAATGTCGTGTAGTTCCTACCAGCCATTTGTTGTAGTCCTTAAAATGCGATTTCTTTAAAAGAAAATATCTCCCTTTGCTTTGAACTTTGAGTGTTGTAACTTTGCTGATGATGTTTATGCTTAAACAGCAACATTACACACTAACTACAGATAGAAAAGTGAAATCATATTCAACCACCCCTTTAAATGTTGTCTTTTGTTAGACAAGAGGTTCATAAATGCTTCTGTTTGGAAAGATGTTTGCTTTTTCAAATGCACGATATAAGCGACTCAAACTCTCAGTGATTTCAGAGTGAGCAGCGTTTACTGAGCCGTACGTCACTGACAAGCTGCACATAAATAATCACAGCCTTTGCGATTTCATAATCGTGATAAGCCAAATCGGTTTTCAAACAATCTATATTCTATAAAGCACTATAGAAATAAAGGTGACTTGACTTGACATTTACCTTTTGTTTTTTGTTGATTCTGTCTCTCCTCTTCTTCTCTTCTTAGTTTTTCCTCTCGATTCTGTCTCTCCTCTTCTTCTCTTCTTAGTTTTTGCTCTCGATTCTGACCCTCCTCTTCTTCTCTTCTTAGTTTTTCCTCTCGATTCTGTCTCTCCTCTTCTTCTCTTCTAAGTTTTTCCTCTCGATTCTGTCTCTCCTCTTCTTCTCTTCTTAGTTTTTCCTCTCGATTCTGTCTCTCCTCTTCTACTCTTCTAAGTTTTTCCTCTCGGTTCTGACTCTCCTCTTCTTCTCTTCTAAGTTTTTCCTCTCGATTCTGACTCTCCTCTTCTTCTCTTCTAAGTTTTTCCTCTCGATTCTGTCTCTCCTCTTCTTCTCTTCTTAGTTTTTCCTCTCGATTCGGTCTCTCCTCTTCTTCTCTTCTAAGTTTTTCCTCTCGATTCTGACTCTCCTCTTCTTCTCTTCTTAGTTTTTCCTCTCGATTCTGTCTCTCCTCTTCTTCTCTTCTAAGTTTTTCCTCTCGGTTCTGTCTCTCCTCTTCTTCTCTTCTTAGTTTTTTCTCACGATTCTGTCTCTCCTCTTCTTCTCTTCTAAGTTTTTCCTCTCGATTCTGACCCTCCTCTTCTTCTCTTCTTAGTTTTTCCTCTCGATTCTGTCTCTCCTCTTCTTCTCTTCTAAGTTTTTCCTCTCGGTTCTGTCTCTCCTCTTCTTCTCTTCTTAGTTTTTCCTCTCGATTCTGACTCTCCTCTTGTTCTCTTCTAAGTTTTTCCTCTCGATTCTGTCTCTCCTCTTTTTCTCTTCTTAGTTTTTCCTCTCGATTCTTTCTCTCCTCTTCTTCTCTTCTTAGTTTTTCCTCACGATTCTGTCTCTCCTCTTCTTCTCTTCTTAGTTTTTCATCTCGATTCTTTCTCTCCTCTTCTTCTCTTCTTAGTTTTTCCTCTCGATTCTGACTCTCCTCTTCTTCTCTTCTTAGTTTTTCCTCACGATTCTGACTCTCCTCTTCTTCTCTTCTTAGTTTTTCCTCTCGATTCTGACTCTCCTCTTCTTCTCTTCTTAGTTTTTCCTCACAATTCTGACTCTCCTCTTCTTCTCTTCGTAGTTTTTCCTCTCGATTCTGACTCTCCTCTTCTTCTCTTCGTAGTTTTTCCTCTCGATTCTGACTCTCCTCTTCTTCTCTTCTTAGTTTTTCCTCACGATTCTGACTCTCCTCTTCTTCTCTTCGTAGTTTTTCCTCTCGATTCTGACTCTCCTCTTCTTCTCTTCGTAGTTTTTCCTCTCGATTCTTTCTCTCCTCTTCTTCTCTTCTTAGTTTTTCCTCACGATTCTGACTCTCCTCTTCTTCTCTTCTTAAATTTTCCTCTCGATTCTGACTCTCCTCTTCTTCTCTTCTTAGTTTTTCCTCTCGATTCTGACTCTCCTCTTCTTCTCTTCTTAGTTTTTCCTCTCGATTCTGTCTCTCCTCTTCTTCTCTTTTCAGTTTTTCCTCTCGATTCTGTCTCTCCTCTTCTTCTCTTTTCAGTTTTTCCTCCCGATTCTGTCTCTCCTCTTCTTCTCTTTTCAGTTTTTCCTCTCGATTCTGTCTCTCCTTTTCTTCTCTTCTTAGTTTTTCCTCTCGGTTCTGTCTCTCCTCTTCTTCTCTTCTTAGTTTTTCCTCTCGATTCTGTCTCTCCTCTTCTTCTCTACTTAGTTTTTCCTCTCGGTTCTGTCTCTCCTCTTCTTCTCTTCTTAATTTTTCCTCTTGATTTGGTCTCTCTGCTTCTTCTCTTCTCAGTTTCTCCTCTTCATTCTGTCTCTCCTCTTCTTTTCTTACCAGGTTTTCCGTTTGTTTCTGTTTCTTAGATTCCACTTGTTCACCTTTTATCTGATCTTCCTTTTTCCCCTCAAGTTCTGTGTCTTTTCTTGAACCTAAAATATATATTGAAATGTAAGTGTATTACATTTAAAATGCTTCTTCATTCAAAACAATTTGTTGTACAATAGTGGGGATTCCCATAAAGCAACCGTTTGAAGAGAATATCGCTGAGCAAGTAAAGACGGGATTACACTACCTAAAATTTTAAAACTGAACAGATATTATAATATTAGGCAAACTTAGGAAAATACGTGCCCTCCTGACAAATGTACTTGTGTGTTGTGCGTCAAATGTAACGTGCATTTGTCTTCGGTTAATGGTGGGAAGACGCAGCCATACTGTTAATCCGGATCAGTTGAATTTACTTAAATTTTTAAGGGCAACCAGTTTCCTCAATTTTTTTTAAGTAATGTGAACTTAAAAATTTGACTGTGCGTAACCGTTGGTTGGACAGAGTCTACATCCATACCGAGAAAACAGACGGTCTTTTCTCAGTTGACCCGGAACCCCAGATGGTTGAGGTGCCTGAGCACCAGGTCCAAGTGTTCGCATAACTGACTCCGAGAGTGAGTTCGAATGAGCCAATCATCGAGATAGTTCAAAATGTGACAGCCCAAAGCCTTGTACTGATATGCTCGACCCTCAAAATTAAAACGCAGGAACAGTCTGTGTCAAAGTAAAATCGAGACATCAAAGTACACGTCCTTCAGGTCTATTGCCGCATTAAAAAACATTGCAGATGTCTGGTGATATGCAAATTCTGGTGTACTTGAGCTGAGAAGCTCATTGGTCTGGCCCTGCCTATCAGCACTCATAGAGGAACGACACTATTGGCTGTTATTCTACTCTGTGATTGTTGTAAATGATGCCAGGATACTGACGTTGACCCACTGATCCCCCCCGTGTCGGATGTTTGGTGCTTCCTGCACTGAAAATCATGTGAGTTTGCACCCACGCTGAAGGGATACCTGGCCGCTACTGGTTCATTTCATTCCCCGGTTATGGGCAATCGATCGGAACTCATGCTCTGGTGGTCAGATTCTCAAGGGAGTGAGGAGATTATGTCCTTCACTGCCGTCTTGAGTGCCGCCGTGGGATCTAGCTCTAGTTTTGAGGCCTCAATCTCTACCTCCTTTCTAGCCCCTGGTTTCGATTGCTGTTAAGGAGCTCTCCCTAAAAAAACGGCTCTGCTCCTTGCCCTTGCTTCAGCTAAGTGCATTGGAGAGTTAAACGCATTCTCATGGATGGTGATATTATCTGTTTCGGACCCGGCAACTACAGTGTTACTCTCCGGCCGAGACGGGGCTACGTTACACCTTTCAAAGCACAGGATGTTTCTCTGCCCGCTTCTCTGCTGAGCTGTCATCCTCGCGTGACGCTGACACTCAGAGCGCTATTTGCCCTGTCAGGGCTTGGCAGATGTATGTGAATCGCCTTCCTTCAGTCGGGTCAGCTTTTCATGTGCTTTGTTTGCTGTACTACGGGAAAGACGTGAACTGTCTCAAAACAGAGAGTTTCTCCCTGGATTGTGGACGCTGTCGCGCTGAGGGGAAGTGTTGAAAAGGCTAACTATGCATATATTCACTCAACTCAATTCTACGACTGTAACTGTCTCTACAAGCCTCAATCCATTAAAGTGTACTTCGTCTCTGACCGGACGACTTATGTCTGCTCAATATCCACCAGCACCACACTAGTCTACCCAACAAATGGTCCTTCGAGCCGGATTTAGGAGCTGTCATAAGAATGATGCATCAGAGTGATTCAGATCCTAGACCTGACCTTCCTGAGCCCACCGTCAGACCCAGACGATCGGTGCGGCTCCCTAGTTACCTGTCAGACTTCGAGCTTACTGATCATCAACAGAGGACACAGTCAAGACAGAGAGTAGATTCTTCCTCTGAGATGAGTGATGATTCAGAATCACGAGGAGCAGCTGCACCCAAACGCACCGCTACCTCCCGTGAGTATAGAGCAAGTATGCAGCCATGGCAGCCTTTGAAAGAGTGGAGTCCCAGTAGAGAGTACGAACAACAGCGAGCACATACTTCCCCCCTCCCTGAGCTGTCTTCAGAAGTCTTAGTAGAGTTCCAGCAGTTGCGGAAGGAGACAGAGGAGTTGCGACGTCATTCCCATGAGCAGATAAAGAAACTTGAGGAGAGGAATGAGGCCCTGGAAGCACAGTTGAGTCTACTTACAGTGAGTGATCGTTCCAGTCGCCATACACAGAGTACATATTCCCCTGTTCCTCAACCCCGTGTCCATACTCCGCAGATCACTACTATTGACAGGCCCATCCCTCTGCCTAGATCCAAGCTACCTCAGAGACCAGTTGACAAACCAGCAGGGTTATTCAGACAAGATCGCCTGCATGATTTAGAACAGAGGCTTCAGCAGCTGGAGAGGACGTCACAGCCTAATTATGCCCGACCCACACAGCGTCAGTCTTTTCCACAGACATCTTACGACAGAGTTGATGATAGCCGAAGTGGTTACAGCTTAAACAGATTACGTATTCCTCCCAGTCAAGAGATTACCTATAGGGGACCAGCTCCCACCATCCCGAACTTCGTTAAGCCAGATCCTAGAGAGTTCTCTCGGCTGCGCATCGCTCTGGAGAACATTCTGCCAGCGGACGCTACAGAGAGGTTTAAGTACCAGATTCTTGTCGATCACCTGAAGTTTGAGGAATCACTACTGATTGCAGACTCATATTGCAACTCATTATTCCCTTTCTCAGAGACTATGGAGGCGCTTAATCAACAGTATGGACAGCCCCACCAGTTGGCACTCCAGCGAATAGCCGAGCTTATGGACGGTCCGAATGTCAGTCACGGAGATGTGAGAGCCTTCCGGATGTTCGCATTGAAAGTTCGCTCACTAGTGAGTATGCTGCAGCAATTGGGGAATAAAGGCTACGTGGAGCTAGAGTGTGGTTCCCATGTATCAAGACTGTTGTGTAAGCTTCCACATGATCTGCAGACAAGTTTTCGACGGTCTGTCCATCCCCAGCAAGTTCCTATACCCACTTTGCTGGATTTATCAGCATGGTTAGAGTTTGAGCTGCAAGTTCAAGAAGACAGCACCAGGTTCTATCCTCTATCAAGTAAATCTGTAACCATTCACAAGAGGGCACCCCAGAGAGACACGAGACAGCCATTCAAGGCCACGAGTATCTTCCTTGGCACTGAGAAAGATAACAGGGACATACCAGTTAAAGTTCCTGACCCTATGCCCAAAGACAGGAAGATATTCTGCCCATATTGCGATGCTCAAGACCACTACCTGAATGGGTGTGTTAGTTTCCAGAAACTAAACAGAGATCAGAAAGTACAGTGGATACAATCACACAAGAGATGTTGGCGTTGTGGACGAGCTCATCAAGCCGCACAATGTAACCTCAAGACACTCTGCAAGATTTGTAATCGCCGACACTTATACGTCCTTCACGAGGTTAATGATCGATCCTTTACTGAGAAACCTAAGATCGGACCATCAGAGAGCTGTTTGGTGAACACGACTGCAGAAACACTGTACCTAGATCGTCCCACTGACAGCCGGCGTGTCTTGTTGAAGATCTGTAAGGTACTATTAAGAAATGGCAACCACTGCTTAGAGACTTATGCCCTCTTGGATGACGGGTCCGAGCGCACAATCCTCCTTCATTCAGCAGCACAGCAGCTCGGATTGACTGGTCGACCAGAAGAGCTTGTACTACGTACAGTCCGACAAGACCTCCATATGCTACGAGGTGCTTCAGTCACATTCACAGTGTCGCCAGCGTCCCAACCTAAGGCCACATTCAGGATTCATCAAGCCTTTACTGCAGAGACACTGGGATTAGCTGAGCATACTTATCCAGTAGATGAGTTACAACGTAAATACAGCCATTTGCAAGGTCTACAATTGCCACATGTTGAATCCGTCCAACCTCTCCTCCTTATAGGGTCGGATTACCCTCACCTCATCACCCCAGTAGAGCCAGTCCGTCTAGGCCCACCTAATGGTCCTGCTGCCATCAAGACCCGACTAGGTTGGACTCTGCAAGGTCCCACTCAAGAGATCAAGCATCGCCTTCACAGCCAGCAGTGCCTCTTCACAGCTACTTCAGGCTCGTATACTGATCTGTTCAGACAAGTTGAGAAATTGTGGCAACTAGACGTGCTCCCTTACCGCAGTGAGAAACTCATTACCCGTTCGAAGCAAGATCAAGATGCTGTTTCACTGCTCGAGTACAAGACTACCAGAGTGACAGTAGATGGAGTAGCCAGATATGCCACACCCTTACTAAGAGTGAAAAATATGCCTCCCCTGCGAGCCTCCCCAGAAAACACTCTACCTTGCCTCCGAGGAATAGAGAGGAGATTAGCCAGGGATCCAGTACAAGCAGCAACCTACCAGGTGGAGATGAACAAGTTGAAGGAGGCTGGATATGCCAAATTGATACCTCCTGACCAAGTGGATCAAGCAGAAGAATCTTGGTATATCCCCCACCACATGACTCAACATAATGGCAAGAACAGAGTCGTCTTCAACTGTTCATTCGTGCATGGAGGGAAGAATCTCAACCAATTGCTCCTCCCTGGTCCCACACTAGGCCCTTCCCTGATGTCTGTGCTCCTGAGGTTCCGTCAACATACTGTCGCCTTGAGTAGTGACATTAGGGGCATGTTTCATCAGGTGCGACTACTGCCTGAAGACCGCCCACTGTTAAGATTCCTTTGGAGAGACCTCAACCGAGACAAGTCCCCGCAAGTATATGAGTGGCAAGTTCTTCCCTTTGGGACGACGTGCAGCCCGTGCTGTGCGACCTTCGCGCTCCAGAAGCATGTCATCGACCACAGTCAGCCAGGTGAAGACGTCCTAGAATGTATAGAGAAGTCCTTCTATGTGGACAACTTCCTTCAGAGTTTTAGTTCCCAGGAAGAAGCCAAGGTACTGGCGTCCAAGTTGCGAGATCTCCTAGCCACAGGAGGATTTGATCTGAGACAATGGGCCAGCAACGTCCCTCAAGTACTAGACCATATCCCATCAGAATCCAAGTCAAGTAGCCTGGTGTTGTGGCTGACTCAAGTGCAACCAGATGCGCAAGAGTCTGCACTCGGACTACACTGGCACTGTACCTCAGACACGCTGTCATACAAGCATCGTCCCATTGAATGCTCTGCCCCTACTATGCGTCATATATACAAGGTACTAGCCAGTCAATATGACCCCCTAGGGTACATTGTCCCTTACACCACAAGAGCTAAAGTACTGGTCCAGCGTCTGTGGGACAAGAAAAGGGAATGGGATGACCCTCAACTTCCAGACGAGCTGCTCCAAGCCTGGCGGTTATGGGAGCAAGAGTTACCAGACATTCAGCGCATCTCACTTCCCAGATGTTACTCCACGGTAGAGTTGGATAACCCAAAGAGTATCCGAGACATACACATCTTCTGTGACGCTTCCGAGCGAGCCTATGGCTCAGTAGCCTACCTCCGAACACTCAGTCTTCAAGGGTATGTAGAGTAGGGATGGGCATTCGATTAAATTTTCTTAGTCGATCGTCGGGAGAATTAACGATCGACTATCGATTAATCATTAATATTTTTATATTGAAATTCATTATTTCTTTAACTTTTTATAAATTAAAAATGCAATGAAAATACAAAAATACAGTTTGTTTGTCCTCGATGAGATCTTTATTACAAGAAGATCAATTTGTGGCAGTGAAATTGGACGTTCGGTAGACTTGAAGATATGCCCTGCGGTGCTCTAAAACAGCGGAACCTGCAGCTGCGAGCCGGCGTTCTTAAACAGAGACCCATGGCCACTTCATCCGTTTTCTGTGATTGGATAGCTATCCGATCGTGAAAAGACCAAATGTAAATGCCCTCCGAAACGCATTCGAGACGGATTTAAATCCGATCGCTCAAACCACTTCAGGAGGAGATCTGAGACGCATTCCAGACGAAACTGGACAAGTGTAAATGCATCTGGTTGTTGAAACCACATATGTAAATTTGACTTATCCCAAAAATGCTAAGAAATAAACGTGTGAGAGCGTGTTATAGGCTATGTCATGTTATAGCCAGATATGACGACGCTACTTCAACACGCATCACCACAGATGAGCATCTATTCATCAAGCCAACGTGCAAACTATCGCAAATCAAAGTGAAAGTCATTCATCAACACACAATCATCTTCATTAAAAGTAAAGAACCGAAATGATCTTACCAGGGCTGTTGCCGCAATATCTTGCGGTCTTTGATTTAGACATTTTCGCTGATGATCAATAAAATGCAGCTCATATCAGTTGCTTTCGGTGACGTGCAACAATTTAAATCTGCATATAGCGCGGGAATTCAAGATCGGATTTATATCCGTTTTGCAAAAACACATTTATGTGACCAGGTGTGGCCTAAATGGAATCGTTTTGATAATTCAGATAGCTATCCGATCTGAGAAAACGCATGACGTTCCCATAGAACTTCTGCACCAGTCTGATTTCTGTTGAGAAAGATAAGCATGTTGACATGATCTGGGATCAGACGACTGCAACCTGGTGACAGCCAGTCCAGCCGCCGAAAACACCCGCTCTGAGGGGACTGACGTTGCCGGGATGCACAGGTAGCTCCGCGAAAAAATTAATTCCATTGCTTCAAGACTCACACTCTACGCAACGCAACCTGCATTAGTTTAATCGATAACAAATAAACGTGATCGACGAAATTCTTAACGATCAATTATCGATCGTCGATTAATCATGCCCATCCCTAATGTAGAGATAGCTTTTTTGACTGCTCGATCCAGAGTTTCACCAAAGAAACAACAGTCCATACCTCGTCTCGAGTTGTGCGCCGCTCTGACAGGAGCCCAACTAGCCAGATTATTGAAGTCTGAACTCAGTGTCCCTATAAGTCAAGTCACACTCTGGTCGGATTCCACTACGGTGCTGGCATGGATCCAAGCTGACTCATGTCGGTTTAAAGTCTTCATCGGCACGAGGGTAGCAGAGATCCAGGAGTTAACTGACCCCAAGGACTGGCGTTACGTCGATTCCAAGTCGAATCCTGCCGATGATATCACGAGGGGTAAAACGTTAGCCGAGTTAGCTAAGCCGAGCCGATGGAGTCAAGGCCCATCATTCCTCCTCCTGCCCCTAGATCAGTGGCCTCAAAGTCCTCTGCTACAGCTCCCTACTGAAGATGCAGAACTGAAATCAGGCACATTTTGTGGACTTACAGTTCCTGTCACCAACCCAGCCTTACCAGATTGCAACCAGTTCACATCCTATAAACAACTGCTCACAGCTGGTGCCAGAGTCTTACACGGGCAGGCTAACCCTTCCGAAGCACTAACAGCTGAAGATTATCGAGAAGCCGAACTAGCCCTCCTTCAACAGGCACAAAGCCAAAGTTTTCCAGTTGAGGTGACTCATCTTAAGTCAGGTAAACCTCTACCAATGAGTAGTCGTCTCCTGTGCCTTGCGCCAGAGTATGATAGCACAACACACCTTGTCAGAGTTGGTGGTCGTCTCAGGCGAACAGAGCAGCTAGACGAATCCGCTATTCACCCCATAGTTTTGGACCCTAAGCATCCCCTGAGCAGACTGATTATCCAGGACTTCGATGAAACTCTACACCATCCAGGAGCAGAGAGGGTGTTTGCAGAAGTGCGTCGTAAGTACTGGATATTAAAAGGTAGAGAAGCTATTCGGCAGCACCAGAGAACATGCTTGGGTTGTAGACAGTTGAGAGGCCAGCCCAGCATTCCCCGGATGGCTGATCTACCTCCTGCGAGACTACGTTTGCTGCAACCGGCCTTTTACTCCACTGGAGTGGATTGTTTTGGCCCTTACCTCATCAAGATTGGGCGCAGACATGAGAAAAGGTGGGGGGTCATTTTTAAATGTCTGACAACGCGAGCTGTATACCTTGACCTGCTCTACCAGATGGACACAGATTCATTCTTAATGGCCCTCCGAAGATTCATCTCCCGCAGAGGCAAGCCATTTGAAATCATATCAGACCATGGTACAAATTTCAAAGGTGGCGAGAGAGCATTACAAGAGGATTTCGCTGAGCTCCATCCTTCCTTGCAGGAGCAATTAGCCAGCCACCAGATCAGTTTCAAGTTTAACCCCCCTGGTGCTCCCCACTTCGGAGGTTGTTGGGAAAGAGAGATAAGATCCCTGAAGTCTGCCCTCTGTTCTACTATAGGGGGACAAATTGTGACAGAAGAAGTCCTACGTACTGTGCTTGTTGAGATTGAAGGCATTCTCAATGCAAAGCCACTCGGATATACATCCTCAGACGTAGCAGACCCTGACCCAGTTACTCCCAACATGCTGCTCATGGGGCGGCCGGACGCATCTTTACCTCAAGTAATATACCCCGAATCAGAATTGCTGAGCAAACGGAGGTGGAGACACAGTCAGCTTCTAGCAGACCACTTCTGGAGACGCTTCCTCCGTAACTATCTTCCAGAATTCCAAGTTCGCCAGAAGTGGCGCAAAGAGGCAGAGAACCTGCAGCCTGGCACTGTTGTAATGATTGTTGATCATCAATTACCCCGAGCACTCTGGCCAGTTGGACAAGTGACAAAAGTCTTTCCAGGAGAAGATGGGAGAACCCGAGCTGCCGAAGTGGAAGTCAAAGGGAAATCCTATATACGTCCCATCACCCGTCTCATCAGCCTCCCAGCTCTACTGGACTGAGTACACCTTGGTACTATCCCTTACCTGGTATACCTTTTCTTATTTACACATTTACACCGCAAATGTGGGGGCGGCTGTTGAAAAGGCCAGCGATGCATATATTGAGACATTAGCGCCCCCTTGTGACTTTAAGACGCATTACTCTGATGACTCAGTAATTTTCCTTTTAACGGGTCAATATTGACCAGAAGCAGTTCGGAGAGCTCGTATAGAGACTTTGCTAGTGTCCCGCTGTTACTGTTGTTGTAGCAGAGTGCGTTCATATACAAGTGAGTTATTTCTTTTATGTTATTCATTCTCTTTAAAAGAGCTGCGATTTGAATGTGAGATTGATTGTATCTGCGTTAGTAAGTTATAATCGCGTATGTACGCAACACGCATTGTCGATTGCATCATCCATATACGGCGCTAGTGAAAGCATACATAGACAGCTATATATTGATATTTATGTATAATACTGTAATTATGAGTCCCTTTGAGTCATTTTGGGTATGTGTATATTCCTATTTACAGTGAAAGGGACATTGTTCACATTAATGAAACCATATGTATCGATTCCAGTCAGCTCACGTGTCAGAGAACATGATGCCAGTTTTCTTAAGTGCTAATATAGTCTCTACTTGTCTGAATCGAATGCTATGTGTATAATTATGTACATAATGTACGTTTAACTGACAGATTGTGTTCATTCTTGTTATTACTGTTCATGACTAATTTAGTATTATTATTTTCTGTTTGTTTTAGAACCACTCATACTACGTTACACTCCAAACTACTCTGTCATACCCTCTACTCCTTGTACTGCAATTGTTCACTCAACTCAATTCTACGACTGTAACTGTCTCTACAAGCCTCAATCCATTAAAGTGTACTTCGTCTCTGACCGGACGACTTATGTCTGCTCAATATCCACCAGCACTACACTAGTCTACCCAACAGGAAGGTTTGTCCCCCTAACATATGAGCTCATTCAACGAGAACTGTTGCCCCTTCGTGGGCCTGTTCTAGAGGTATGTCTATCCAGGATTTATGTCTTGCTGTTGGCTAGTCTTCTCAGAACACCTTCACCTTTTAACTCTGTTACCATGAATAAATGATAACTGGGCTAAGCAAGGTGACATATGAAACAAATGCCCCTTAAAACATTTTAACATGCTCAGTACTCAATAATTAATTATACTTTTTGTTAGTTTTCCAAGAGTACTGTCTTTTTCTCAATACATTTTTTTGATTGATTGCAATGAATGGAGAATATCTTGTGTTTTTAGTGGGTGCTCTAGTCCCTGAGAACCAAAGAGATCAGCGCCTATGTTTTTGAGAGTTTGTTGATTGTGTATACTGTAGATATTGTTTTACTGTGTATGTGCTTTTACCATCATTTTCTTCTGTCAGCAGATATTCTTGTTCTTTTTGCTTCTTATCCTGGTCAATTGGTTCATTTCTGTTATGTTTTCTCTTTGAGCAGCTTTTCAGACAATTAAAGGTAGATGATGCTGTAGGGAATAAAACCAGTTTGTTGATTGTGGAAACACTGAAAACATACATTGTTTTACTGTGCATGTGCTTTTACCATCATTTTCTTCTATCAGCAGATGTTCTTGTACTTTTTGCTTCTTACCCCAGTCATTTGGCTCATTTTTGTCACGTTTTCGCTTTGGACAGCTTTTCAGACAATTAAGCTTAAATGATGCTGTAGGGAATAAAACCAGTTTGATTGTGGAAACACTAAAAACATACATTGTTTTACTGTGCATGTGCTTTTACCATCATTTTCTTCTGTCAGCAGATGTTCTTGTACTTTTTGCTTCTTATCTCTGTCCACTCTTACTGTCTCAAGAGGATGATCATTTGACTCATTTCTGTCACGGTTTCTCTTCAGCATTGCTGAAAATTACATGTTAAACACAATGCTACAAATGATACCTGCTTAAAATATATATGAATTACTGCAGATATTGTAAAAGGTTCAATGTAATAATTTTCAAACCGTAATATAATAGGTTATTGGAGCAGATTATGCTTTATTTATTTATTTATTGCAAAAAAGACCATTATAAACTCATCAGAAGGATTTCAGAAAAAAAACATGATAATGAAATTGTAATACTTTTTAAATCACAGTAGTAACCTTTTTTTTTTAAAGGCATAACAAATATGTTTTTTAAAATAAAAGAGCAGCATCAACATTCCTTAAAAGTTCAAAAAAATTGGAAAAAATGCAAGTCCAGGCACTTATTAATTAGTAGAGGGCTAAAACATTGAAGATAAAAACACCAACGCGTATCGGCCCACTGGCCTTCATCAGGGTGTTGGTAACAAACAGACAAACACAAGCAGTACTTATAGTTGCATTGGTTTCAGGTGTGCCACTCTGGCACTTGCAACACTATTTTTTGGCCACTAGAGGCAAAAGTTAAAATCATGCCTAATGTCAGAAGTTACATCATACAAGTACAAGGCAAAATAAGAGATCTCCAAGTGGAAAAACATCACTTCAAACAGTTAGTATACTCCACACAATCTGTGAAGTCAATAAGTATAAATAGGCTAATGTTATCCCTCATAATTCAAATTTCATAGACAAGATGGTTCAAAACAAAATTAACAAGAAATGAACATTACATTCACAAACAGCAATACACTGTTACTATTGGGACACAACAATCACAGAAAAGGTGAGAGGTCAAAATCCTCATTGAGACCTGGATGCCTGGTAGCCCTCAAGGAATAGATCCAGTATGTCTCCCTTTGTTTAAGGCGTTTGATTATATCTCCACCCCTGGCATCAAGGCGAATAGCCTCAATGCCCACTACTCGTAAGGTCGAATCTCTCCCATGTTTAGCGTCTATTTAATGTTTGGCCATTGGATAATTAATATTTCCAGTCCAGATGGCATACCTAAGCTCAGCTACCCTGTCTCTTAGGGTGTATTCACACCTGCCTTGTTTGGTTCGATTTAATCGAACTCTAGTTCGTTTCCCCCCTTGGTGCGGACCTTTTGGGCAGGTGTGAATACAGCAATCGAACTCGGGTGCGGACCAAACAATCGAACCGAGACCCAGCTGAAGAGGTGGTCTCGGTACGGTTCCAAACGAACTCTGGTATGGTTCGTTTACGGTGTGAACATGAACCGACCCAATTGCAGAAAACTGCTCCTTTTTATTTGACTGCTCTTATGAGGATACTTAACAAAACGGACATTTTGGCATAATAATTATTATACAGACATCCCAAGTCTCCCGGAAGTTCCGGGAGTCTCCCGCATGTCGATAGCGGCTCGCCCGCAAATCAGTTAAAATCTCCCGGAATCTAGAGCGAGCAAGAGCACGCGCACGGCAGAGAGAGGGAGCGAGAGACCTTGCGTGTGTGTGCCAGTGTGCCTCACGAAGCGCATGTAAGGACCCAAGCAATCAATTGTCAGTGCGGGCGGGATTTTATCTATACTAGGCCTACCATTAGTTTCTTCATATTGCGTTTGTAGAGAATAACACCAAATCAGTAAAATAACAAATATTACATTACGAAATACCTCCATGCTGAGCCTGTTTGTGCACTTCCTGCTTTTCCCTGCTTGAGAATTCCTGTCCAATGAATGGACGACCTTAGCACACGTGTGGTTTTGTTTACACATTTTGGTTCACTTGCAAAAAGAGCAGTGTGAAAGCGAACCGTACCAAAAAAAAAAAAATCAACATTCTATTTGATCCGGACCAAAGCAAGTGAACTATCGGACTTTCCTGGTGTGAATACACCCTTTGTCTCCTTTTAGTGAGGCCTACGTAAAAACAACCACAAGTACATTCTAAACGATAGACAACATGGGTAGTATTGCAATTTATAAAACTGTTAACAGTGTACGTCTTATTGCTAAAAACATCAATAAACATATCAGTTTTAGTCATATTTTCACAATAATTACAATTGCCACAAGGAAAGTTTCCCTTGGGTTGACGAAGCCAGATTTCACGTTTAGGAGCAGGGAGGTAACTTTTTACTAACTTATCTTTAATTGTGGGGGCCCTCCTAAAGCTGATCGCAGGGGGTTCCGTGAAAATTTCCCGTAAAGTAGGGTCACATTCAATAATATTCCAGTTTTTTTATAATGTCTTTAATCTGGACTGCCTCCTTGCTATAATGAGTGACAAAGTAGGGTTATATGTGATTCAGATCAGGATTTCCAAAATCAATCTATGGATATGCAGCAGCGTTTTCGACAGAGAGGATATCGAACACAAACTCTCATTCAAGCTCACAATAGAGCCCAATCACTTGAAAGGAAGAGTCTGCTTCAGTCTAGACCCAAAAGAGTGTCAACTCAGAAACCCTACTTTGTCACTCATTATAGCAAGGAGGCAGTCCAGATTAAACACATTATAAAGAAAAACTGGAATATTATTGAATGTGACCCTACTTTACGGGAAATGTTCACGGAACCCCCTGCGATCAGCTTTAGGAGGGCCCCCACAATTAAAGATAAGCTAGTAAAAAGTTACCTCCCTGCTCCTAAACGTGAAATCTGGCTTCGTCAACCCAAGGGAAACTTTGCCTGTGGCAATTGTAATTATTGTGAAAATATGACTAAAACTGATATGTTTATTGATGTTTTCAGCAATAAGACGTACACTGTTAACAGTTTTATAAATTGCAATACTACCCATGTTGTCTATCGTTTAGAATGTACTTGTGGTTGTTTTTACGTAGGCCTCACTAAAAGGAGACTAAGAGACAGGGTAGCTGAGCTTAGGTATGCCATCTGGACTGGAAATATTAATTATCCAATGGCCAAACATTATATAGACGCTAAACATGGGAGGGATTCGACCTTACGAGTAGTGGGCATTGAGGCTATTCGCCTTGATGCCAGGGGTGGGGATATAATCAAACGCCTTAAACAAAGGGAGACATACTGGATCTATTCCTTGAGGGCTACCAGGCATCCAGGTCTCAATGAGGATTTTGACCTCTCACCTTTTCTGTGATTGTTGTGTCCCAATAGTAACAGTGTATTGCTGTTTGTGAATGTAATGTTCATTTCTTGTTAATTTTGTTTTGAACCATCTTGTCTATGAAATTTGAATTATGAGGGATAACATTAGCCTATTTATACTTATTGACTTCACAGATTGTGTGGAGTATACTAGCTGTTTGAAGTGATGTTTTTCCACTTGGAGATCTCTTATTTTGCCTTGTACTTGTATGATGTAACTTCTGACATTAGGCATGATTTTAACTTTTGCCTCTAGTGGCCAAAAAATAGTGTTGCAAGTGCCAGAGTGGCACACCTGAAACCAATGCAACTATAAGTACTGCTTGTGTTTGTCTGTTTGTTACCAACACCCTGATGAAGGCCAGTGGGCCGATACGCGTTGGTGTTTTTATTTTCAATGGTTTAGCTCTCTACTAATTAATAAAGGCTTTTTTTACTTTTTTGTAACCTACTGAGTGCCTGGACTTGGATTTTTTCCAATTTGTTTTGTACATTTAACCCTTCCAAGAAAACCAGAGGATACAAGGGATACCAGCAGGTCTCCAGTTCCCCTTTGTCTATTCCTTAAAAGTTCTTATGTTTTCCACCAAAGAAATCATTTAGGTTTGGAATAAAAAAAAATATGACAGTATTTTCGTTTAACTGAACTTACCTATGACAAGTAATATCAGTATTCCAAGTACTACCAAATACAAATTAACTTCCATGTGTGCAGCTTTGATAATTTCCATGTTGCTACAAGTAATCTTATTATCTGACCATGTGTGCCATATAAAAAAAAATTGTCTTCAGATATGCTGACTCATCTCTTGTTGAAAACAGGCGAGCCAACCAGGGTGGTGTCTTCTGCAAACTAGAAAAGTCACATTCACATTTAGATATAAGTACATGCACACACCATTGAATAAATGACTAGAATTCTGGTAAAAGTACAACCTCATTTCCAGGAAAGTTGGGACATTATGTAAAACACAATAAAAACAAGATTCTGTGATATGTTCATTTTCTTGAACCTTTATTTAAATGATAAACAAAAGATTTCCGATTTTCAATGTCTTCACTGACCACCTGAATTGCATTTTGTAAAAATAAGACATTTTTTTATTTGATGACGCAAAAATAATAATAATAATAGGACAGAGGCATATTTACCACATCAACTGTCACATCACCTTTCCTTTTAATTATTTACAGTTTATTCATGACCTAGCTGAGAATTGTTTCCAGACAGTCCGTTTTTACTGTTGCACAGCGGTTTCTTGTCTGGATTGTGTTTGTTGCTCTGAATAGCTTTGTTTTTAATCTCTATTTTCTATCTTTCCTTACGGTTTATATTGCTCAATATAACTTAATCATCACAATATATATCTGATATTATCTAATATTGTCTGTCACATTAATCTGAAGTCGCTATTTTTAATCTAAATCGCTATCACTAGCATAACGCATTAACATTATGCTAGCCTGTTAACCTGCCATCCATGCTTGCCGTCCTTTTTCTCTTGCGCCTATATGATTAGGTTGTCTTTATGAGACAACCATCGGCACAGATCCTCAGCAAAGACCACAAGTCCTCTGCACAGACCTATGACCAGTTGCGTCTCCATACTGGCGTGATGAATCTGATCTTCAAGCAAAAGGAACTGGATGAAATATTTGAATGCTACTGATCCACAATCTGATTTCTGACTTGTGATGCAGCCTGAATCATAATCATATTATGTTCGTTCGCTGGCCAGAGGAGAACTGACCCCCCAACTATTTCTCCATTCTGTCCCCTGATGGAGTTTGGGTTCCTTGCCACTATCTCCTCTGGCTTGCTTAGTTGGGGACACTTAATATTCAACAATATTATTGATCAGACGGTACTGACTCTATTGGATGAGAACTGAACTGAGCTGGATGATGACATCATAGTTTTCTGTAGATATGCTTTATAGATGAAATTAAGTAATTTATTAATTGGTGATCTTTACAAAGGAACTGAATCAACACTGAACTGACTTCAGCTAAACAATGACACTGTTTTGTTTTAGAGCTGCTGTACAGCCAAAATGAACTATTTTCCAGTTATCACTGTAAAGCTGCTTTGAAACAATCTGTATTGTATAAAGCGCTATATAAATAAAGCTTACATGACCATGACAGATGTTCGATTTTGCGCCTGTAGGTAATGAAAGACTGGATGGTCCCTTTCGTCTTTGTGATTAAGAACTCAGTATCCGTTTTACCAAAAACAAGCTGAAACATGGACTCATCTGACCACAGCACACATTCCCCTTTGGGGATATATATTCATTGGGGGGTAAGAAGCGTGTTTGGAAATGCGTGTTACAACATTTTAGCCACATTTTTAAAACATTTATTCTCTCATAACTTAAAGCAAACATTATTTGTAAAATTCTGTTAAACAATAAGTATAATGCCTATTTATTAATACATTAGCCTACCCAATCCTGATCCTGCCGATCGACTGTCCTGCACAGTTCATCTCCAACCCTAATCAAACACACCTGCCTTTAATTTTCAAGTGATCCTGAAGACCTTAATTGGTTGCTTCAGGTGTATTTGATTAGGGTTGGAGATGAACTGTGCAGGACAGTCGATCGGCAGGAGCAGGATTGGGCACCCCTGGCCTACTGTATCATATTTAATATGCTATATTCTTATTATTATCTTTCATATTATTATAAATGTCAAATATGACACAACAGGCTTTTTGGGAACATTTATTTTTCCATCTCTCAATTATCATTGAATTGCAATATTGCAATAATTGACAATATGTGGCAAGGGGGGCATGGTTAAGCGAGGTCTGACGGGAGAGAGAGAAAGGAGACGAGCGGTGCGTAAGTGGGTCAAGTGCAAATGACAAACACCTGTGTCTCGTTTCAGTAATTGGTGTGAAGAGACCGGAAAAAAGCCACCTGGGAGATGTGAAGTGGCAGAGAGGGACTGGCTGAGACATGTGAACCGATCTGGTGGAAAGAGTTGGACCGTTTGCAAAGCTCTAAAGAGCGCTGATGGAAAGAGTTAAAGACTGAGTTATGAGAAGTGCCCGCAGTGGGATTTATGTTATTATGTGATCTACTGTTACTGAAACAAAGTCACGAGTCTCAGCCAGTCCCTCTCTGCCGCTTCACATCTCCCATGAAAATGGCTACGGGATGATGCCTCGGGTGGAAGAGCTATCTTTCTATCTTTCACCCGACGCTGCGTCATCCCTGAAGACCCCGGTGCTGCCCACCAAACCCTGCCGTGATACATCTAATTTGCTGGGAATCTAATCTCCTGGCACATAAATTGCCTGGAAATGCTGGCGGTTTTCCAAGCTCTGAGGAGTTTCCTGCCAGACCTCAAGGATCATCACGTTCTTGTCAGAACAGACAATATGTCAGGGGTGTCCAATTTAAATCATCAGGGGGGTCAGAGATCACGCCCTCTATGCATACTGGCATATCAGATCCTCCGAGGTGGTGGAGTCACTATGTCAGAGGTTCAAACACTGTTATGTTATGTCAGAGACGACACACTGTCTAGTGTGGTTCTCCCTCACACATCCAGCTATGCTGGGGTTGGATGCCATGTTACAGACGTGGCAGAGGCTGCGTCTGTATGCATTTCCCCCGATCGCTCTGCTCCCGGGAGTTCTGGAGAGGGTCCGTCGTGATGGGGTCAGTCTACTGTTACTAGCCCCGTTGTAGCCGACCCGAGTATGGATCTCAGACATAATATCACTCCTAGAAGGCCCTCCATGGGAGATACCCATCAGGAGGGACCTCCTGACGCAGGCAGAGGGCTCAATATTTCACCCTCGGCCAGAGCTATGAAATCCCTGAGGGGGCACAGGCTGGGCTGTCAGCAGGAGAAATCTAGACCATACTCAGCCCTAGAGCTCCCTCCACGAAATTGCACGGCCTGAAATGGAATGTTTTCACTGTTTGGTGTAGAGAGCGTGAGGTGGACCCAATTAACCTAGGACCCAGGTGGTCTTACCCCCTCCACACTCAAGGTGTACATGGCTGCCATTGTGGCTTTCCACGCTCCTCTGTGTGATGGGCCTCTGGGGAGACATCAGTTGAGACCTGCGGCTCGTACCAGAGTACCTAGCAGTGGTTCTCGAAGGGTTGGTCGAGGCCCCCTTCGAACCTCTGGAGTCGGCTGAGGCCAAGAACCTTACCCTAAAGGTGGCTTTTTTACTAGCCATTACTTCTCTGAAGAGAGTAGGAGATCTCCTCGGGTGCCTGGAGTTTGCTCCAGGCGATATTAAGGCTATCTTGCATGCCAGACCAGGCTATGTGCCTAAAGTGCCATCTAATGTGGCACGGCCTACGGTTCAGCAGGCTTTTCATCCTCTACCTCACAAGGTGTGTTTGGTGAGGTGGCATGCTTTTTTGGGATGGTCTGGGATATAAGTGGTGGACTATACTCAGGGGACTTTTTTCCAGCTGGAGAATAACCTGTTTTTGTGGGGCCTTGAACCAGTGGATTTATACTTTTTTCTCTTTTTGGGGACATTGTTTTTTCATCAGGGTTTAAATTGCCTACATACCTCAAAGCAAAAAAAGGACTGTGACGGGACTGTTGAGTATTATTTTTGTTATTTATATTTTGCTTGCATGGACTTACTACTCTTGAACTTTCTCTATTTGGACTATTTTGTTTGAGTTTTATACAAAGAGTCAACAGATTTACGTTATGTTTGCGTGTGCTTTACAATGCTCTAAGTTGCCTTTATATTTTCAAAACAATGTTGTTTGGTGTCTTTGATGTCTTTGCAATCATGCTGTTTTTGTGTAGTACGTTTGACAAAGAGTAAAAGGAAACAATAGTCAACTCCCCTTGTGATAATGATTCAACCTTTTATGAAGAGTTGAAGTTGTTATTGTGTGTTTCGGGTCGCCGAAGAAAGGGCTTCCTGCATCCAAACAGACCATCAGCAACTGGGTCGTTCAGGCTATCTCTATGGCCTATCAGGTGCGCAGCTTGCCTTCACCTTTGGCCGTGAGGGCTCACTCTAACAGAGGCATGGCGTCCTCTAGAGTCCTCCTTTCAGGGGCCCCGATCCAAGAAGTGTGTGATGCAGCAGGATGGGCAACCCCTTATACTTTTTTAAACAGGGGTTACAGTCGTAATCCGAGACATTTTCTTCGGTCTGTGCAGTCGGTCTTAAAGTGACAGCACACACCTAATATTCCTACTGTTGTCTGTGTTATTAATATTAATAAAACAACAAAATACAGATTTAACAAAGATGAAACTAGCCTTTTTTAAATTTCTACAGTGAACAAATAGTGTTATTTTACATTTAGGCTTAATTATTCATTTCTGTACCTGAATACTACTGTTAGACTTTGTAACTTTGTTATTTAGTATTCGTCTCTGCTTGTGTAATTTGTGTATTTGTTCTTATTTTATTACTGACTGCTCACTTATTTTAAATTTGTGTGAAAAATGTGTGAAAACTTGATCAGTTAGGCTAGTAGTTTTTGATGTAGTAGCTATCGAAGAACTTCAAGTGAGCTTTAAGTAATAAATATATAATAAATCTCCCCACAGCCTCTCAAATGTTTGTATCCACCAGGATACAAAAACCTCTTAATGTATCTTGAATAATGACAGAACAGTGTCGGATCGTATTATGTAAATTGCATTTGGGTCATTCCTGGGATTTTTATTTTTTACTACATATACATATAATACATTTTCTAAATACCCCACATAATTGGGCACATATCAAACCTCCAACAAATTATATTTTCCCACCTCAGGTATTAAATACCTTTTATTAATTTCAGTTTTTTTTTTTTTCAGATTTAAACACCTCATACAACAACCCCATAACAGACTAAATGGAATTGGTTTAAAAAGGATTTTACACAAAACTTGTTATAAAACAAACATCTACCTGCTCTTGTGTCCCTCATTACAATTTTATAACTACAAATGTAACATTTATAATAATTTCAAATTTGTATGGGACTAAAGTTAAACATTTACAAACTGTGTGTCTGTAGACGCTTTAATTTTATAAAAGCCTTCGACTCGTGACTGTTTCAGGAAGCACGGAAGGGAGAGGTAGAGGACGGGATGAGGAGAAGGGAGTGTCGAGCTAGCCTCCGTTTTGTTTGACAATACTTCGAACGTCAACAAGAAGTGACGTCACCCAACATCGCTTAGAGCAGCTTTAAAGGTCCCGTTCTACGTGATCCCATGTTTCAAACTTTAGTTAGTGTGTAATGTTGTTGTTAGAGTATAAATAATATCTGTAAAATTATAAAGCTCAAAGTTCAATGCCAAGCGAGATATTTTATTTAACAGAAGTTGACTACAAAAAACGGCTGGATTGGACTACACCCCTCTACTTCCGTCATTAGTGACATCACCAGAACCGTGTTTAGACTAACCTCCGCCCACAGGAACACAGGCGTATTGATGGCGAAATGTCAACAGACGTGGTTGATGTTTATCTATAATCGGATACCGCAAAAGTTTAATTCGAAGTTAGTTTGCTCTGTCCATTTCACCACGGACTGTTTTTCTAACCTGGGATAATATCAAGCAGACTTCTCTCAGCGTCTCATACTGACGAAGGGGACTATTTCAACTATATTCCAGCAAGCGGTAAGTACAAGTAGTGATTTAATATGGAAGTAGCGATCAACTTCACATCGTTTCTCTTAGTAGGATGAAAATAATCTAACTTAAACTGTGATTAATATACAGAAAGCGATCAAAGAACAATCCCTTTCCAATCGTCCAAGCTGTCAATCACACAGCGCGAGTTTATCTGGACACTTGCCAAGAAGAAGAAGAAGAAGAAGAATCACTTTATTCGCCAAATGCATCAACAGATGCACAGGAATTTGATTTGGCAATCAGTAACACACAAACAAACACAACACACAACTGTATGCGCATAGCCACATGAGACATGCTTAAAAACAAATAATAAAATAATTTACTAATAAAATAGTCCCAAAAATAATGGTGGCGCACTAAGTCAGTTATTCAAGAGGGAAATGGCTCTTGGGAAAAAACTGTTAAGATGGCGTGAGGTCCTCGTCCTCACCGCCCTGTACCTTCTTCCCGAGGGAAGCAGCCTAAAAATGTCACATGCTGGATGAGACCAATCAGCAGCAATTTTTGTTGCCCTCTTCCGGACTCTGGCCTCATACAAGTCATTGATTGACAGCTGCCTATGTCCAGTCAGCCTCTCTGCTGTTTGCACAATGTGCTGCAGTCTAACCTTTGCCTGGGCTGATGCTGAAGCAAACCATACCGTGATCGATGTAGAAAGAATGCTTTCCACAGTGGCTCTGTAAAACCTAGACCGAACAGATCTAGAAACATTAAGTTTAGTTAACTGCCTTAGGAAAAACATTCCACTATGAGCCCTTTTTATAATGGCGGAGCTGTTTTCCTCCCATTTCAGATTGTTTGTGATAACAATGCCCAAGAATTTGAATGACTCCACCTCCTTGACAACCGTGCTCCTGATGGTTAATGGTGAAAGAAAAGCAGGAGTTCTACGGAAATCTATCACCATTTCCACAGTCTTTTGTTGGTTAAGCTCCAGATTGTTCTCATCACACCAAGCAACCAAATTAGACACCTCCTGCCTATAAGCAGACTCAACGTTGCCCTTGATAAGGCCGATCAGAGTGGTGTCGTCTGCAAATTTAATCAACTTGACGGAATTGGCGTTGGAAGTGCAATCGTTTGTATACAGTGAGTATAAGAATGGTGACAGTACACACCCCTGAGGTGCTCCGATATTGGTGGTCTGAGGAGCAGACATGTGGTGGCCAAGCCGCACATATTGTTGTCTATTGGAGAGAAATTCCAAAATCCAGCTGCAGATAGAGGGTTCCACCCCCATCAGAGACATTTTCTCCTGCAGCCGCTCAGGTAGAATGGTGTTAAAGGCGGCACTGAAATCTACGAACAGCATCCTTACGTAGGAGCCTGGAGAGTCGAGATGGTCTAAAGCGTAATGCAGGCCTAAGTTAACTGCATCATCCACTGAGCGGTTTGCCCTATAGGCAAACTGCATAGGATCAAGAAAAGGAGCTGTAATAGATTTGAGATGGAACAGAACCAACCGCTCAAAACATTTCATGACCACTGATGTAAGGGCCACTGGTCTGTAGTCGTTCAAGCCCGCGGCATTGTTTTTTTTCGGTACTGGTATAATGATCGATGACTTAAAACAACCCGGAACCTTACAAGAGCCAATTGACTGATTAAAAATGTCTGTAAAAACTGGAGCTAACTGGCTAGCACAGTGCTTCAGGGTGGCAGGTGAAATTCCATCGGGCCCACCTGCTTTTCTTACATTCTGCCGGCTAAATAGCAGGTACACATCCTTCTCCTTGATGTCAAAGGGGACTTGATCTTGCAGGGCAATGTTTTCCTCCTCCCTGAATGGGACCTCATGATTATGAGCCAGGGCCCCCCCGTAATGGCAAGGGGAAGGGCACGGAGGTCTTTCAAATCTAGTATAAAATACATTGAACTCATTGGCCAATTCAGCAGATTGAGTGACATGTTGTTTTTAATTTTTATAGCCTGTCAAATTCCTCAGTGACCTCCAGGCAGAAGAGGAGTCACTAGTACCAAATTGTTCCTCCATCCTTACCCTATAGGCACCTTTTTCTTTCCTAATAGCTTTGTTTAACCTTTGTCTTGCAAGCCTGTATTCATCACCATTTCCTTCCCTATAGGCCTGCTCTTTGGCTTTCCTGAGCAGCCTGAGGGATTTTGTGAACCATGGTTTGTTGTTATTATATTTTACCACGGTTTTGGTGGGAATACAGGTTTGCTCACAAAAAGAAACATATGAGCAAACAGTGTCCGTATACGAGTCTATAGAGTCACAAGAGGAACGCATGGATTCCCAATCAGTGGTGTCTAAACAGTCTTGTAACATCCCAATTGCCTCTGTTGTCCATCTTTTAGATGTATACTGAACCGCTTTGGCTAGTTTTAGTTTTTGTTTATAGGTGGGAACCATCTGAATTAAACAATGATCGGAGTTCCCCAGGGGGGCACGGGGAAGTGAACGATTTGCTGTTTTATGGACAGAATAAAAATGATCCAATATATTTGCTCCACGTGTTGGACAACTGACTAGTTGTTTATATTTGGGCAGATCATGTTTCAAATGGCAAGAGTTGAAATCACCCATAACGAGAAGTACCGAGTCAGGATGTTTATTCTCAATGTTCATGATCAGCTCTGTTAGAGCGTACTGCGCCTCCCGCGTGTTAACTTCGGGTGGAATGTACACACATGCAAATATCACAGAAGCAAACTCTCTCGGGGCATAAAAGGGCCTACAGTCAATGGCAATAAACTCTAACAAGGGGCAGCAATGTTTGTGTAATACTGAAACGTCAGTGCACCAACTAGAATTAATGTAACAACACAGACCTCCGCCTGATGTCTTCCCACTCAGTCCTTTGTCGCGGTCGGCTCTTAATAAATTAAATCCAGATAATTCCACAGCTGAAAACGGGATGTCCACATTCAGCCAGGTCTCGGTGAAGACAAGAGCAGCGTTCATACTGAAATCCTTGTTGGTCCGTATCAGCAGATTAAGCTCGTCGATTTTGTTACTGAGGGAGCGCACGTTAGACAGGCAGACAGCAGGGAGTGAGATCCGGTGTCCCCGCTTCCTCCACCTGTGGAGAGCCCCTGCTCTCCTCCCTCTCGCTCTGCTGCGTCGCTTGACACTTGCCGCTGATCTCTTGGTAATATCATCTACAACCAGGAATTCGGGGATCAAGCTGGCAGGCATTGTTCCCCTAATGTTCATAAGCATATCCCGACTGTAGCTAAACCGCATATTCAGAAAGAAAACGGCAAACGACAAAAAAACAAACAAACAAACACACAGAACTGAAACGCCGCAGCTGCCCTGCATAATGGGAGGTGCCAACACTCGTTATGAAATCAATGACGCTGTTACACTGCACAACGAAGCTCTTACTGTATTTATATGCCTCATGTTTGCATTGGTGAAATCATTAGTGATAGTGCAGAAACTGCATTGCAATGATAAGATCTTTTTTCACGCGATCAACAGGCTGTCATCTGCTCAATGCTCGTCACTGCAACCTTTTATGTGATGGGAATAGATCTAAATACTTAAAAAACTTCTCATGATTCGTTAATCCCGATAGCTGTAATAGTAAAAACGTATAATAGCTGTAATAGTAAAAGTTTTCCAGATAGTTCCACATGTAATGCCAGATATTTCATATGCAAGCATTTCAGCCAATCACAGCAGAGGGCGTTTACACTGAAGTCTCACAGCAGACACGCCCCTTCAAACAGAGTGTTCAAACCAGGGAATGAAATCAGGCTAGGAAATATGCCTTTTATTTCTAAATTATAACAATTTTTGATCTAAAAAACATACTAACATTATAAGGGCACCCCTGGAAACATGATAAAATAATAAAAATAATCCATGGAATGGGACCTTTAATATGGTCATGTTTTGAAAGACGATGTCCTGTAGCTTACTAATAAAAATAAATCAAATGTATACAAAAATGTGATGTCAGGCTCGTTTTATGAAGAAGAAAGCCTTAAGTTTTCAAAAAGCATTAGACATACAGTGGGGCAAAAAAGTATTTAGTCAGCCACCAATTGTGCAAGTTCTCCCACTTAAAAAGATGAGAGAGGCCTGTAATTTTCATCATAGGTATACCTCAACTATGAGAGACAAAATGAGGGGAAAAAAATCCAGAAAATCACATTGTAGGATTTGTAATGAATTAATTGGTAAATTCCTCGGTAAAATAAGTATTTGGTCACCTACAAACAAGCAAGATTTCTGGCTCTCACAGACCTGTAACTTCTTCTTTAAGAGGCTCCTCTGTCCTCCACTTTGAACTCATTATCAGTATAAAACAGGCCCGGATTGGCTAATCGGGAGCACCGGGAAAATTCCCGGTGGGCCGGTCTGTTTTATTGGCCAGGAGGGCCGGTGTTGTCATGGCACTGGGTTGAATGCTTCAGAGCCATAGAGAGAAAGAGTTGCGACACTCTTTGATGTCGCCGCTATGGCTGTCACGTGGTTCATGTAAGCCCCAATAGTTCTAAAACATACACTGGCTGTCATGCTCTTCTATGGGACAGACAGCAGCGATTGCATTATTGAACGGTAAATATAAAATAAAACACACACCCAAGTACTTTTTCAGCTGTTATTGCATTATTGCATTTTGTTAATGTCAGTTTTGCATTTGGAGAAGTTTTAGGCTATATTTTTGGAGGGAAAAGCTTAGTGTTCATGTTCGCATGGGTAGTAGCACTGGCTTTAGCGGCTCTAACTTAACTTTTCCATATCATTCATCTGATGATGGACGTCTCATGATATTTATTTTAGCACAACTGGGCTGTATTAGGCTATTGATTCCCATGATTTTGCTTATAAATTTTGATTCAGCCATTAGCCTACCTTCGTGATCACGCAAAGAGGTCTGCCGTGGCGGTCCGTTCAGAGTTCGCTTAAATATTTTTTATTAAACAATGACAGACAACAAAAATGTGTGCTTGTGTGGGTGTGTGTGAACAAGAAAAACAGAAACCAGGGGCAGGTGATCCATGAAACAGACAGGACTGGTGATCCCATAACAATCCTAGAGGTCCAGCATTGTTCTCACAAGCCGCTTCACTCAAGACAATAAAACATAATGAAAAGTTAGTATATCCCAAAAAATTTAATTAAATAAAAGTTGCTATAAAGGTGGTAGTGATTCATTACCGAACTCTTACTGTCACAGCTGACGAAGTCGCACTAGCTAGCAGGCAGTGCTTGAAAATTGGTTGAAACAACCAACATAAAATATAAATAATTACGCTGTGCATATACAAATGAAGACCAGTATAAGCATCGCAAAGGGCCTCTGATACAATATAGACAGTTGACAATTCAAAAGAGGTCGATATTTAATCAACTTAACTCTAGAACAACTCGACGCGCAGCAATGTAAGTGAATGGTGTCCAACGCCAAAATGACGGTGTTTAGAACTAATCCGCTCTTCAAATCCCGGAAGTAGGCGGTTAAAAGCGCCGCCATTATTTACAACGGAGGTCTATGGGAGTGTCGCAACTCTTTCTCTCTATGGCTCTGGAATGCTTTACTTCAGTCATAGCGCAGCCCCACTATTTTTTTATTATTATTATTTTATCGCAGCCCCACAAAAAAAAATAAAAATAAAGTCACTTTGTTAGAGATGTGCGAACAAAAAATAAGAGATACAAAACATGGATAATAGCCTACAGGCGCAAAGGCGACCGATCAAAGCAAGCGGGATTTAAGTTCACAGAAGCGCGAGCCGCGGCCGCGCGCGAATCCCAACGCGACGCTTCACGAGATAAGGTGCAAGTGGCTAAACTAAACAGCTGTTTTATGATAGAAATTTTAAACGACCGACATAAATAATCACTTTACAAAGACTGTATCAATCTAAGCTCATCTTCAGGAAGGGGAGATTTACAGGTAAAGATAAAGAGACTGAGAGAAGAAGAACGAAAGAAGGAGATGAGAGAGGAGAGCAGGTAGAGCAATAGCCTATTGCATAATAATGAGAATAACTTTATTACAATGGATTCCTATTTAACACAGTCAGATGTTCTTTGCCAATGACAGTGGAAAAATAACATGCCCCGAACCCCCTAGATCACTTTTGGGACCTCTGTATTTATAAAACCCTGTGTACTGATATTGCACTGAATAGAAAATTATATTTTTGAAAAATACGATGAATTACAAGGCTGTACAGAACAGTGCACTATTGCAGACTTAGGCTCAATCCCAATTCACCCCTTGTCCCCTACCCCTCCGTTTTGCGCGTTCCCGTGAAGGGGTAGGGTTGTCTCGATTCTTTTTTGGTTGGAGGGGTAGGGGTAAGGAAGCTTGTTTCCGCCACAAAATAAAAATAAAAAAATGATAATTGCGACTTTTTATCTCACAATTGCGAGTTTACATCTCGCAATTCTGACTTTATTTCTCAGAATTGCGAGATACAAAGTCAGAATTGCGTGAAATAAAGTCACAATTGCGTGTTATAAAGTCAGAATTCAGACATTTTTTTCTCGCAATTGTGACTTTATATCACGCAACTCTGACTTTATAACACGCAATTGGGAGATATAAAGTCAGAATTGCATGATATAAAGTCGCAATTGCGTGTTATAAAGTCAGAATTGTGAGATAAACTATTCTGAGAAAAAAAAAAAAGTCTGTCTTTTTTTCCCCCTTAGAGTAGGACTTTATATCTCACAATTGTGAGTTTATAGCTCACAATTCTGAGAAAATATGTCAGAATTGCGAGATATAAAGTCGCAATTGCGAGAAAAAAAGTCTGAATTCTGACTTTATAACACGCAATTGCGACTTTATTTCACGCAATTCTGACTTTGTATCTCGCAATTCTGAGAAATAAAGTCAGAATTGCGAGATGTAAACTCGCAATTGTGAGATAAAAAGTCGCAATTATCATTTATTTATTTTTATTTTGTGGCGGAATCAAGCTTCCATATTGGGGGAAGTGCCAGATAGCCCTTGAAAGATTGGGCCTTATATACTGAGGGTTTAATTACATTATTTTAATAGTCAGTCGGGAACTAAAGTGGGCCGGTCAGGCATGGAACTCCAGGGCTGAAAATGAGTCCCAATCCGGCCCTGGTATAAAAGACACCTGTCCACAACCTCAAACAGTCACACTCCAAACTCCACTATGGCCAAGACCAAAGAGCTGTCAAACGACACCAGAAACAAAATTGTAGACCTGCACCAGGCTGGGAAGACTGAATCTGCAATAGGTAAGCAGCTTGGTGTGAAGAAATCAACTGTGGGAGCACATGGGGAGAACTGTGGGGACATACAAGACCACTGATAATCTCCCTCGATCTGGGGCTCCACGCAAGATCTCACCCTGTGGGGCCAAATTGATCAAAAGAACGGTGAGCAAAAATCCCAGAACCACACGGGGGGACCTAGTGAATGACCTGTAGAGAGCTGGGACCAAAGTAACAAAGGCTACCATCAGTAACACACTACGCCGCCAGGGACTCAAATCCTGCAGTGCCAGACGTGTCCCCCTGCTTAAGCCAGTACATGTCCAGGCCCGTCTGAATTTTGCTAGAGAGCATTTGGATGATCCAGAAGAGGATTGGGAGAATGTCATATGGTCAGATGAAACCAAAATAGAACTTTTTGGTAAAAACTCAACAAGTCTGTGTTTGGAGGAGAAAGAACACCATACCTACTGTGAAGCATGGGGGTGGAAACATCATGGTTTGGGGCTGTTTTTCTGCAAAGGGACCAGGACGACTGGTCCGTGTAAAGGAAAGAATGAATGGGGCCATGTATCGTGATATTTTGAGTGAAAACCTCCTTCCATCAGCAAGGGCATTGAAGATGAAACGTGGCTGGGTCTTTCAGCATGACGATGATCCCAAACACACCGCCCGGGCAACGAAGGAGTGGCTTCGTAAGAAGCATTTCAAGGTCCTGGAGAGGCCTAGCCATATCTCAACCCCATAGAAAATCTGTTGCCCAGCGACAGCCCCAAAACATCACTGCTCTAGAGGAGATCTGCATGGAGGAATGGGCCAAAATACCAGCAACAGTGTGTGAAAACCTTGTGAAGACTTACAGAAAACGTTTGACCTCTGTCATTGCCAACAAAGGGTATATAACAAAGTATTGAGATTAACTTTTGTTATTGACCAAATACTTTTTTTTTTCTTTTTTTTTTGTCACTCATAGTTGAGGTATACCTATGATGAAAATTACAGGCCTCTCTCATCTTTTTAAGTGGAAGAACTTGCACAATTGGTGGCTGACTAAATACTTTTTTGCCCCACTGTATGACCCACTATTCTGCTTCATAAACCATGTTGACAATATGACATGACGTGGTTTAATATCACCCTGTAGCCCAAGACTTGTTGCCCACTGAAGCTAAGCAGGGCTGAGCCTGGTTAGTACCTGGATGGGAGACCTCCTGGGAAAACCAGGTTGCTGCTGGAAGAGGTGTTAGTGAGGCCAGCAGGGGGTGCTCACCCTGTGGTCTGTGTGGGTCCTAATGCCCCAGTATAGTGACGGGGACACTATACTGCCAAAAGAGCACCGTCCTTCGGATGAGACGTTAAACCGAGGTCCTGACTCTCTGTGGTCATTAAAAATCCCAGGATGTCCTTCGAAAAAGAGTAGGGGTAACTGTAACCCAGTTATCCTGGCCAAATTTGCCCCTTGGCCTCTGTCTATCATGGCCTCCTAATCATCCCCATATACTGATTGGCTTCATGGCTCTGTCTCCTCTCCACCAGTAAGCTGGTGTGTGGTGGGCGTTCTGGCGCAATATGGCTGCCGTCGCATAATCCAAGTGGATGCTGCACATTGGTGGTGGTTGAGGAGATTCCCCCCTTCCATATGTAAAGCGCTTTGAGGTCTCAGAAAAAGCGCTATATAAATGTAACGAATTATTATTATTAATGTACCTAAACAATGATTACCAAATTTCTCTCTCATATTGCTCCTCATAACCACTGAAAACGGTAAAAAAAAAACGAACCAAAAGTAAAATTATTATGGACGTTATCTGACATTAAGCGTTTCTGCTTCACATTTTCAGCAGGGCAGCGGAGCGGCTGTGGGTTGACTCCCCACGGTTCTCATGGGCTTTATATCAGTAAGTCCTAACGTGAAAAAGCTTTACGTGGTTTAATGTACCCAAACAATGATCACCAAATTTCTCTCTCATATTGCTCCTCAAACCACTGAAAACAGTCAAAAAATCTAACCCAAAGTCTAATGGACATAATCTAAAAAAAAAAGTGGTGGGTACAAAATGACTCATGACGAAATCTGGTGGGTACGTGTACCCAACGTCCCCACCGAAATCGAGGCCTATGTGAAAACCCCAGAAACAATGAGAAGTATACAGATACAGTATGTGACAGGGTTGAGTGTGATGGGGTTGAGTTTTTTTTTGCTAAAAATGGCCACTGCTCCTTGTGTAGTGTAGGATAGCAGACCATATATGGCAGCAATGAAATAATTCTATGGATTAAAATAAAAAATTTTTAAATATTTATTTTCCATCTTAATTTTATGTGATGGTTTTCAGTTGTTAAGCTTGACAGTACCCTCCCTGACTATAATAAGTCTCAAAAATTTAAATAAAAAGTAGAATAGGCTACTCTTAGATGGTAAGTATCTTGCACTACTGTTGAAGAGACCTGAATGATGTCACGTGTGGGTGGAGCCTACATTATTATAGGCGGACATAATTTTATAGTGCTTTTTTTAAAACACTTTTCACAAGAAAGTAATAAATAATTACAATATCGGCAAAATATTATAGAAATAATGCATTATTTTATGATTTAAAAAAATATATTTAAATGCATTTTTTTAAATGCATGCTTTTATTCCTTACAATAGACATACCAAAGTATTGTGAAAAGCTTTTAACATTTCATTTGGGTGAACCACCACTTTAGGGGGACGGAAATAGCCTATTTCCGAATCCCAGGAATGACCCATTTAAAGGGTAACTAAACCCCTGGTCAGAGCCTGACTCCACCCACTGGCAATATTTGAAAAATGCTAGAAAAGTGGGCAGACCCCAGCGGAGATAGAGGGGATGACCGTGAGCGGAAGGGCGTGCACCTGAGACCTGCTGTCAGACTCTCTAAAATGGAGAGTGACTCACAGGGTCGCAAGACGACGTAAAGTACATGATGCATCTGCGCTCTCTATAGGCATATTCATATTTTGCCGCTATGTGAAAAAATCCAGCAAAATGCGCCGACGCGTTTGTCGACCCCAGAGGATTAACTTTAGCCTAACCATAAATTGTGATTAAAATATATATAATCACTCACATCAAGACGCCGCTGCGGTGGTGGAGTCCATGCAGGATCGAGGAGCAGCGTTTGGCACTGCGTCGCTGTTCAGCGCGAGCTGTGTGGAGAAGCCAATTTCCACCTCTATTGCGTTGGAAAAGCAATTCCGCGTAAAATGCAGGTTTTACACTCACGGTCTTCCAGGCCAAGTGCATGCAAACACTGGCGCCTAATTTCCAAGTCTGCTGGAAAGCTATGCAGTCCAGCAGTGCAGTTGCACCCAGCAACAGTACACCTACCACTGTACTAAATACAGATAAATCTACGCTAGCTCATCCAAGGGCGTGGTGAGCTCGTAACAAGGGAGGGCGTGGTGAGCTGGAACCTGCCTACGTCACGCAGTACCGCTTACGTCACGCAGTACCGCAACATCCAATAGGAAAATTCAACTGCAGTAGCCACCGTTCAACCTGAAGAGGGCAGCACTCAGACGTTTTTACACCATATATTGTAGAATTAAAACACTTTATACCCAAATGTCAAAAAAGTTACTCAAATCAATGAACAGCACTAATAAAGCCCCATTCTTACAGATCATTAACTAAAAAAAGTTGGTTTAGGGTTTAGTTACCCTTTAAGTTTTTCATTATTTTTTATGGTGTTGCAATAGTAGAATCTGAACATTCAGCGATTCTGAATTATGGTAATTTTGACATAAAGTAAATAAAAAAAGCATTCCTAATTTACGTTTTTTTCCCCCAGAATTCAGACTAATCAAAGTTCGGTTATGTTTAGAATGGAATAGGTCTATTAATATGTACAACTTGATTAATACAAAACTGCAATGCTTACAGTGTGTTTGTACACAGGAAAATAATTCATTATGTAGGCTAATAATAAACGTTTCAAATAGATAGGGGTGAATTCAGATTGATTGGGACACTCTTTCTCAACCTCAATTCACCCTTATATCATTACATTACCTCATTAATCTACGTCGTTTAATGGTGTGAACTACACTTAGGATACAATAGGGAATAATTTACTGATATTTGAAAACTTACCTTAGAGAGACGGATTGTGCAGGTCGGATAGAAGATTAGCCAAAATCGCAGGAATTAATTCACCATCAAATTCATTGACACTGACACAAGCATTAAGCGTTTTTCGTGTCTAAAATACTGCATCGATTTTTTTTTTTTTTTTTTTTTTTTTTTGTCTTTCCTTATTTGCTTTCTTTGCGTTTTAGCTCCTCCTTGACATAGCCTACCGAATAACCGAAAGAAAAAGGAACGAGGACGGATGAATCCAAGTGTAAAACAAGTCATAACCAATCGTAGGCTACTGTACGCTGGTGCAGCTGGATCGATTATGTTATTGAAACATGAGATATCAATAAATTTTCATAAGGCCAATGAAGGCTATATTATAAATATTGAATTTAAACCGCAAACATGTGAATCAAATCTGTAGCCTGATGACAGGTGTGAAGGGGGAGGAGAATATACACGCGAGTCATCGTTTGGAACAAAGACTTAAAACACGGAATGTACTTTCACATTTAAAGAGTGAAACAAACGGTTGAGAGCTGAGACAACACTGAAGAAATCGACTGCTGTTGAAAATGGCCAAAAACTTTAAAAAACTCACTTTGTCCGAAACAGACATCAAAGTGGTGCAAAAACCCAGCGATCTCGGTAAGTTAAGTAGCCTACGATATCAGTTTAATAAGTAGCTTAGACTTCTTGGGTCATATAGGAAAATAAATGTAAACGAACAAAAACTAGCTAGGTCTATTTCTGTTTTTAATCATGGTGACACTATTTTCTTTCCTTAATAGAGACCTAGGCTACACAGCTTTACAAGAAGCCTACATGAATTGGATGACATTGCATTAGCCTATAATTGCAATCTTGGCATTAAACGCCCTAAATATGTTGTTTTGATAGCCTATTTATAGATTTAGATCGCAATCTTCACAAAACACATTTTTACTTTAAATCTCAAACGTTATAAGCTCTCTAAGCATCGAAATCATAATAACAACCAGCTATTCACCATTTAAAGTGAGAATGTGAAAGAGGAATTGCAGAGTCAGATTGTGTATGATCTTCAGAAGGTTTTCTCAGTTGCGCTAATTTAAGTATGTTTCTTATTTTTAACGAATGCTATGTGTCAGTTATGCTTTTAATCAGGCCTGTGTAAATATTTCAGATGTTTATGACGACGACCCTGATGTTTTAAGAGTTCAGCTGTCTTGTGATCATGTCGCAGATCCGATGTCACTGACAGATTGTTGCAAAGTTCAACTGTTAAATGTGAGTGTATTTATTTTATTACATGTATTTTTAGAGCATAGTAAATATTTAAAGTTAAGTGTTTCTGGATGGGGAGTTGTTTGATATTCTCCTGGTAGCATTTCTGGTCATATAGTTTTGCAGCTATACAGTAGGCTTATGTTCATTAATGCAATTTATTTCTGTGATGTCCAGAATGTATAGGAAAAACAAAATATCCTATGAGAATATTTACCTCTCTGTACTTTAGAAAAAAACAACAAAGTTTAATGTCATACAGTTTGACATGTAGAGGTGGGGTAAAATAATAATTACTAGAGATTCTCTGTGATTTTTAGTCCCGTCCGAATGTGCATCTCAGTAATTATTACGGACAATGTCAGTAAAGATTACGGCGACTTTTACCTTCAGTAAAAAGGTCCGGAAAATGACCTCAGGCAAGGGAGACCAGGGACAGTTGGAACACTTTTTGCCATTTTAGCAATACATCAAAAACCATTTATACTGGAATAACCAGTTTGTTATATTATAAACTTAAATCTGTCAACTTCTGAAACAATGTATTTAAGTGGTTTTATGAAATATGTACAGGTTGCAAAATTGATTTTAATACAGTATCTCCACTGTTACAACCGTCCCAGTGTACAGGGACGGTTGTAACACATGTCAGGGACGGTTGTAACATGTCTAAAATATACATAATTAATCAATCATATACTCAAAATGGAAAATATTATTTATCAGTCATATTATTGTGACTATTCATTTAATGTTTTTAAGGAATGATTACCTTTTTTTCATACTACATGACAAAAAAGAGGTGAAACTGTCAAATTATAATACAAAAAAATTATTTAATGGGTAGAACACCTCAAAAAAGTTTGAACAGTGCACATTTTACTTTTAATTTGCACATTAAAGCTAAACTATGCAGTTTTTTTTAGCTTGATTAGTTTTTACAATATAAATGAAACTTGGTTGGTGATATTGGGACGGTTGTTCCCAGTATCACCAACCATGTTTTCATCTCATGTGAGCTAGTTTGACACTTGTTAGCCATTTCTATTTGTAGCTTACAAAACAGCAGTGGCGTTTTCTTGCGGAGGCCAAGGGAAGCCAGGCTTCCTCACTTTTTCAGAATATAATCGTCATTCAATAAACACTTTTGTTTTCACAGTTTACGCAATCCTTCTGTCATCTCCTCATCGTCTCTCTTCGTTCATTACTGAGTGTTTTATGATGTGTAAAACAGCGCCCCTATAAAAGTGACATGGTGAATGAGCGTTGAAAACATGGTACTGCACCCTGTGTCTGTGAGGAGGCCAGGCTGAGTTGGCATCCCTTGATAGAAAAAAAAAGAATGACTAACCAATCAGGTGACGCTATTGTCATGACACTGCTCCCCTGTGATTGGTCAGGACAGTGTCAAGGGAAGCCATGAACTTGTTGGCATCAAGCCAATCACATCACGTTATCATCGTCAATGAATGAATGAATGAAATAGCGGAAGATTTGTGGTTTTGTGCCCATCTTTTTAATTCCTTTATTTATTGACCATACACTCAAAACAAAACAAAGACACATTTAAATGTAAGCCTTACAAACAACCTTTTCACACGTAAGTTTTTCAAGGCGACCGTTATTGATCGTAGTATCACTTTATGGTTCCCATGGAGACGCGTCTTTCATTGCTTGTCACACCGCAGGCACAATAGCGCTGAATGATCAGCTTTTATTTCCTTTTTTTATTCAAAATTTCACAAATTTATTAGCTATAGCAGGATATATCTGATATTCCGTTTGTCAAATATGTGCAAGAGGATGTGTTTTGTTGTTCAAACACCTGTATGCGCAACATATTTTAGGTATCTACGTGCTCAAAGTGTTGGATTGTAACAAGCGTAAGTCCCGGTAAGATGATGCTGGGCGCTCTAATAGTTCATCCAAATAGCAACATATAAATGGTAACGTATGATTTTCTGCCCCCACCCCTTAAAACACACAGCTTAGAGATTGTGTCTTAATTGGCTTCCTCAGAAATTTTCCCCACGCCACGCCACTGCAAAACAGTGATTCTAATAATACTTGTTTGAATTCATAGACATTTGATCCTATAACAGCATCCAAAAAAAATACATTAGAAAAAAAGTTTTTTACCTCAAATCAACCTTTTTTATATAACTCCGTTAAGAAGTTTCAGATGTGGCTCCCTTTTAGCAAGAATGGAGGGAAACTAAAGGAGCATGAGCACAGTGAGTGACATCACTGTAGGTTGTTTCTGATGGGTGGAATTCAAAGTGTTACAACCGTCCCGTGTTACAACTGTCCCTGGTCTCCCCTACTAATGTCGTGCGAATAGACCCGCTGTAAATATGTATGTAAATATTTGTCATTTCCTGTTTAAAAGTAGTTTTCCGTAGTTTTTCAAGTATGAATTCGCTTGTAAAAGCATCAGTTGTGTTCTAGTCGCTGGGACGAGTCTGTTGCAAAACTCTGTGTTTCACACACACCATTCAGATCAGAGAGAAGATCGACAGCACTTGTTAGAGGCACGAAACATCTTTTAGCGTTAGTGCCTATTACCATCACAATCCAATTTTAAGTTAATTAATACATCGTTCGACCGGACATAACTGTTTTATATATATAAATATAGGTTATTTTGCTAACGTGATATCAGGAAGCAGCGTAATACACACATGACGTCAGGAGTGACGGCGGTGTGTAAATCGAGTTCCCTTTCGTGGTCACTACGAGTTATGTCAGTGACGACGAATGGGGTTTCGCTCACCTTCGAGTATACAAAACGAGCCAATGGCAAGAAAATACCATGGGTCTGCGGAATTTGCATAGCGTAATTCCGCCCCACCTCATGGGTATATAGAGCTGGTAAGTCCCGCCCCTTCCACTAACCCCACTGGACCTCAAGATTGAAAAATTGTCAATGCAAGTGAATGGGAGAAAATAATTATTGAATTCATCTTCCAGAATAAGTTTTAATAAGTTTTGGGAGTTTATTTTTAGTCCATCTTCTACCCTGAAGTCCGTTTTGCAGAGATGGACTAAAAATCAACTCCCAAAACTTACTGTCAGATTCTGGAAGATGAATTCTTCAAATAGTGGTAGAAGAGGATGTGGTGCTGGTCCTTCAAGAGTCACTCTCAATCTGTCTGTCTATAAAGCCTATAAAAACAGTCTTCATGTATTACACAACACTTCAGCTTGTGATTCTTATTAAGAGGGGGTACATTTTTAGGATTCTTTACCTAACCCAAGTCTCTGAGATCCTGACACCTTGCTCTTCTGGAGACTCCAGGTGGGCTACAGTTCTGGAAAATGGTGGCGCTGGAGACTAAAGGGTTCCTGATGGTTTCACACTTAATTCTTCACCTTAATTCTTCATTCTTTTGCAGTTAACGTGTCTTTTCTTCTCCACCTGTTTTTGTCTGACCCTGCTGATCCAATGAGCATTTCACTGTCCAATGGTCATGGCTTAACTGCAATCTTCAGTATTGCATTAGTATTGCATTCTTCTCATGGGCATTTAATAATTTTTTACTTTTAAGTCTGAGTTAAATCTCTTTTTTTGCTTATTTTATCTGTAAAAGAAAACTTGCCTAATAATTCTGCACACCTGAATATAAGGCGTTTTTCATTTCCAGCCTTCATGAACAATTATATATCACTTATAAATGATTAAATACAAAATGAATAGTAGTTATTAAGATTAATATGGTTTGGAATTGGCAAAATGTGTCTGGGAATAAAATATGATCAGAAAATCAACATGCCTAATAATTCTGCACACACTGTAGATCGAGACTCAATGATCTCTGTGTGAGAGTACCCTCTGCCACACCCCAATCTATCTCTTCCTCGAGAGGGGATACTTTTGCGTACAGCTGAAAGCATTGGTTGGAGTGGCACCGCCCTCCCCCCGAATGCTGTAGGCTTGACGATTGGTTCCTGGGCGCGTGTTGTTCTACAGCACTCGCCCCCAGTGCCTTTCTCCCGGACATGCATCAGGACGCCTCCGGCTCGCGAGAGTCCCCTGCTTTCGCTGCACTCGATCGCGTGATGGATCATGGGCTGTATGTTCTCTGTCACTATCGTGGCACAGGCATGCAGTGCTGTGTGTCGCCTTCGCCTTCGAGACAGTGCTGACCCTGGAGTTCTGCCAGACCAGGCTGCCGTGGAACGCTGGTCCTTCCCTGGCCAATACTGACAGAACGCAGAAACTCGACCACGACCCCACGCAGGGACACTATGCACACTACTGACCTCGCTCTACGGGCAACATCGGTACCTGCGTGATCCCTGGGCCAGGTGATGTCCACAAGTGTGGTCCAGGAATGGGCTTAGCCAGGTTGATGTGAGGGGGTCTGAGAATTCATTTTCTCAGCTCCCTCATGTCCCAGGCTGGGCTCCTCGGCGGTGT
Source organism: Rutilus rutilus (assembly GCA_021464565.1). Lineage (NCBI taxonomy): Eukaryota > Metazoa > Chordata > Actinopteri > Cypriniformes > Leuciscidae > Rutilus > Rutilus rutilus. The sequence goes on along the minus strand of JAJAQA010000011.1, from coordinate 40,170,728 downwards.
GGTTGAGGACTGTACCTACAGTCTTTGACCACCCAGAAGCAGACTGAGGCCTTCTGCACCAATGGTCATCAGTCTGTGCGGTCTCCTTAGTCTGTTTCCCGCCGAATCCACCTCCCTGCGGCCCCTCCCCTCGAGCCTTCGCTGGCCCAGAGCAGGAGAAGGTTTGCAGGAGGGTGGCACTGCCCATCTCCGCCCCTTAGCCGGCTAAATGCCTGGCTAGGCAGCACTCTTGAGACGGGCAGCTTGCTTGGCGGTGTGGTTGAGGACTGCACCCAACTTGTACTCCTCGCGATAGCACCTCCCTGGCCAATTCCTCTGAGGAAGGACCTCCTCTCTCAGGGACGGGGCACCCTCGCCCTGATCTTTGGAACCGCCACGTGTGGCTCCTGGATGGGACGAGGCAGGTTTGAGTACCCTACCACCTTTGGTGGTGGCTACCATCACTTTTGCTAGAGCATCGTCCACGAGACATGCCTATGCGTTGAAGTGGAACCTCTTCGTCAACTGGTGTTCTTCCTGTCGTGAAGACCGCACAAAATGCCCGATCAGTGTCGTGCTTTCCTTCCTGCAAGAAGGGTTGGAATGAAGGCTGTCTCCCTCCACCCTGAAAGTGTATGTTGCCGCTATTGCCGCACATCACGATGCAGTTGAAGGTAAGTCTCTGGGAAAGCACGACCTGATCATCAGGTTCCTGAGAGGAGCGAAGAGACTGAATCTTCCTCGCCCTCCTCTCGTTCCCTCTTGGGACCTCTCAGTGGTACTAACTGCCCTGCAGAGTGCTCCCTTTGAGCCTCTGCAATCAGTGGAGCTTAAGTTCCTGTCAATTAAGACAGCGCTCCTGGTTGCATTGGCCTTCATTAAGAGGGTAGGGGACCTGCAGGCATTTTTGGTTGACAAAGCGTGCCTGTAATTTCGGGCCGGCCTACTCTCACATGATCCTGAGACCCCGGCCTGGATATGTGTCCAAGGTTCCCACCACACCCTTTCGAGACCAGGTGGTGAACCTGCAAGCGCTGCCCTCAGAGGAGGCAGACCCAGCCTTGGCACTGCTCTGTCCAGTATGCGCCCTCCGTGCTTACGTAGACAGAACGCAGTGATTCAGGACCTCAGACCAGCTCTTTGTCTGTTATAGTGGGAAGCTGAAGGGAAAGGCTCTCTTCAAGCAAACGTTGTCTCACTGGTTATTGGACACCATTGCTGTGACTGCCAGCAGCAAGGTCGACCGTGCCCCCTTGGTGTGATGGCCCAGTCAACCCAGAGTGTGGCCGCCTCTTGGGCTCTAACGCATGGCGCCTCGCTAACAGACATCTACAGAGCTGCAGGCTGGGCGACACCTAACACATTCACGAGATTCTACAATCTCCGAGTGGAGCCAGTTTCTTCTCATGTACTCGCTTCAACCAGCTGGTACTAGATTCTGCTCAGGTGTCTTCGCTTGCTCGCCATTCCTCTCCACGGACGGAATACATGCGATTATTCTCCTCAGGTGAGCCTCCCCGCAGGCCCTGAGTTCCTCCAGCACTGTTGACCCCAATGGGTGGTGTGGCACAATGGATAAGACACATGCCTTTGGTGTGAGAGACCCAGGTTCGAATCCACTGTGAGACACCAATGTGTCCCTGAGCAAGACACTTAACCCCTAGTTGCTCCAGAGGCGTGCGACCTCTGACATATATAGCAATTGTAAGTCGCTTTGGATAAAAGCGTCAGCTAAATGAATAAATGTAAAATGTAATGCCAGAGTTATGCCACCGGCAGCTTTCACGCTTGGCTAGGTGCCTCCATGTGCATGGTTCCCCCTCTGGGCGGAACTGTATCCTCTCTGAGCATGTGTCTTTCCCTAGGCAAGCCACCTTGCCACCCCTGGGGTTGAAATATTCCACCTGCGGCTGGACACCCCAGTGATCCCCATATGCATCCCCCTCCGGGTCATATGTGTATTCCTAAGTCCCCCCCCCCTTCGGACAGGCAATAATTGCATATTTCCACTGAGATATGCCTTCCAGTGTACCTTGGTATTCCTGTGTTAAGTAGGAGTCCTTCGTCCGTGCTAGTCTCACGACAGGGAGCTCAGACTTACGCAGGGCACTGGAAGACAGCTGAGATGGCGTGATTAGACTGGGAACCCCATTCGTCGTCACTGACGTAACTCGTAGTGACCACGAAAGGGAACGTCTCGGTTACGTATGTAACCTTCGTTCCCTGAGTAGGGAACGGAGATGTTACGTGTCCCTGCCACTTCCGCTGGAACGCCGGAGTTCAGTCTCGGCTCCTCAGCGAAGAAACATATCTGCATGTTGCTGGCATACTTCCTTATATACCCACGAGGTGGGGCGGACTTACGCTATGCAAATTCCGCAGACCCATGGCATTTTCTTGCCATTGGCTCGTTTTGTATACTCGAAGCTGAGAGGCTTTCTAAGAGAAACCCCATTCGTCATCACTGACGTAACGTCTCCGTTCCCTACTCAGGGAATGAAGGTTACATACGTAACTGAGACATAACTCTCCTACTTCCGCTAGTTTTACTAAGATCTTTCATTCCATGCGAATTGGCCATTAATATTACAGACGTCCTGTGGTAAAATTACATTACTCCATCTACCCTTGTAAAGTTAATCCCATCCAAATAGGGCTTAACCTTAAGCTTTGTTATTTTATTTCAGGGAGACATTGTATTTAAGTGTCCACTGTGTGAGAAAGAATGGCCATATGATGAAGTCCGAAAATCAGCCAAACTCTCAAATGATGAGCGAATAGGTTTTGAGGATGTGCTTGGAACAAATGCTGCTAAGAAGTTAGTTGACATAAAGGATGTATGTACATTTCTAAGTCTTTAACTGTATCTTATTGATTTTAAATATTTACAGTATATATGTAGATTTTCTGTCATTGTTTCTTCATCACTGTATTTGATCTTTCTGCAGTGTCCTGGTTGTGGCACATTTATACAGAGGGTGCACACTACCAATCTCGCTGTAGAATGCATACTTTGCACAAAAAGGACTGGGAAAATCTATGAATTCTGCTGGCAGTGTCAGAGAGAGTGGAAAGGCCCTCGACCTCGTGATGATCAGTGTGAAAATGTGGGTTGCAACATCAAGGACCAGGAACTACTTAAAGACTGTTCAATGGTTACTTTGAAATCTGTGCAGAATGTCCAGTGTCCAGCGATTCGTGCCTGCCCTTTTTGTGGTGTGCTGATTGAACACCTTCAGGTGGGATGTAAAATCATGACATGCCAGAAATGTTGCAAAGATTTTTGCTTTGTCTGTCTTAAACCATCCAAAGAGTGCCTACAAACATCTACTCATTTTGTGTTGTGCACAGCTGGAGTCGCACCAAAGCAAGTAGAAGTTTTAAAATTGTGAGCAGATGTGCTGTAAATTATAATCATATGCTAGGAGATGCAGTTAGTTGAATCTATTTAAACTAAGACTGGGCAATATGGCTATAAAAATATATCTCAGCTCATTGATGATATTTGATATATCTTGATAATTGTGTATGAAATGGCAAAACTTTTTTTATCAACCAAACTTCCTTTGTAACTTGTAAATTGTTTAATGTGTGAAATAAAAATCTAATCGAAAATAATGATAGATGAATTACTATACTGTGTATATATATATATATATATATATATATATATATATATATATATATATATATATATATATATATATCACAAGGAATAATTATTGCCTTCATTAAATGCACCAATACAACTATATCAACATTTTTGTTTTACATATATTTTCTACTAAAACGTTTTTGAATAAACAGGACATAAATTCTTTATTATAATAAAGAATTTTATTATAGGACAATATAATAGTTAATTATTAGTATGATTATGAAGATTACATTAACTTTTTATTATAGCAATATATTTGTGTCATAATCAGGGCAATAGGTAGGGAATTTCTCGTTGCCATATTTCTCAGCATGCCTGCACTTCTCCTTCAGACCAAAGAGTTGATGATGTGTAACTTATTAAACCATTTTATATTCTTGGTTGCTCTGCGTGTGATATCATAGACTTCCATCTGCCAATCAATATTGGTGTGTGTTTACAAGTGCTTCAGACGTGATGGCATTCTCCATAGTCTCAACACAAACACAGCATCTCAATCTCCTTCTCAGGGAACCTGAGACGTTTTCCTATTGTGATATATCGTAATATTTGGCAGATGCAAAATTTTGCATTTAAGTTTCACAACACTGTTCTTGAGCAGAGTAAAGACTGTGAAAGTGACTGTGGTTAGGGAGAACTGCGAAACTGTGACATTCGCACACACACAGAGAGAGAGAGAGAGAGAGAGAGAGAGAGAGAGAGAGAGAGAGAGAGAGCTGTAATCGAAAGGCTTTGATGACCCAAGCATTATGTACTGAGGAGTTTCAAGTTTCAGTTTTCTGAGTAAAAACCCAGTTGAGATTAAAACACCTGACTGTTGGAAATCTATTATTAGCCAGAAATCCATACTTTACCAATACAGACACACAAACAAATAAGGGTGGCTTATGTATTTCTACTAATGCAGTGAATTCAGAGATGAGTTTTATTGGATACAGTAAAATGATAAGAAGTAATAAGAAATATCCCCAAATACTGATAGAAAAATAAAAACAAACAACTAGCGACAACAGCAATTACTCCAAAAATGAAATGAGTAATGGTTATCTTTCTAGAGAACAGTGCAACTTCACATTCAGAAAATTCTATAATAACAGTTATATAACCCATTTAAAAGAAAATAATTCCATACTGTAAGATAACAATGAAAGTGTACTGTAAAATACAACTTCAAATTCAGCGGTCCACTTCAAATGGCTGTTTCTTAAATTATGAACTATTCAATTTATTAATTAAATGATAATTTTCTATTATTATTATCCATTGTAATTGATTAAGTATTAATGTTTATCTTAGTTGTCCAGCTCATTTATTGCACATTGCATATTTCATACACAATAAGTTACAAAATTTTATGCACACTGTGCTTTACCTGCAAACTGCAATCATTGTGACAATCAAACATTATGAAAAAGTAAAAAGTTGAATCACATGACTAACAGTGGCAAAAAGAAAAGAAAAAAACATCCTATATGATAGTTTTATTGTTAAAGTTGTGAAAATATTTTTTTTTACCTGTAAAAAATAACATTTAGAACTAATGGTGCATTTTGTGGGAAAGATAACAGATGGTGTTGTTGGTAAGAAAAAAAAAGAAAGTTAGAATAATCTTTTTAAAATATATATATAAACAGTAATAGCAGTAGGCTACTCGCTCTTTAATATCCCTCCACCCCTGCCACAGTTTCAGGAGATATTGTTGTGACATATTTTAATGTAGATTTAATTGCAATGATTTTTCTGAGGAAAATACATAAGATTTACAAAATTATCTTTTTGTGAATTATCTTTTGAAAAATCCCCCCATTATACTGCAGTATCGGATATATATATATAGTCCTACAGTCCTACATCTACATGCTGAAATACAATCATGCCATAGTCCTGGGAATCTCTTCATCAGGTGGAAGTGGGCCTATGAAGAAAACACACAAACACACACACACACACAAAAGGAAACAAGCATCAGTTGCAGGATTTAATAAGATAACAATCATTTTATGCAACAATATAAAATCACTAGAGTCAAGGTGTCATAGGTTGCTGTAGTTGTAGATAGTAGTGATATTACATATATATGACACTGAAGCTTTAAAGTGTGTATTTCTCATGAAGCTCCATGCCGGAGCACGTATAAAGGTTAAGGTTATGTATTAAGAGCTGCTGAGTGACTGGATTTAATAAGAATCGCGTTTCCTGACATTTATATGAGCCTGATTTCGATGCCGGGGAAATATACAAATATGGGAGGCCGGATGGGACGAAACACATTAAAACACTTGCTACATAAGTTGATCCCTCACATTCATTCTCTGTTTCACGTTCACATTTAGTGTGTGTTGCTCTGCCTGTTTGATCTTTATTAAACTTCGTGTTGTAACTAATCTTCTCGCAAAATTTTCCATGACTTCTCTTACAAAACAGCTTCTTTTTTTTTTGGTGTAAACTCTAAAAATCCAACACGAATGTGAGGTCGAACACGTTGAAGATTATCCAACAGGCTGTCGATTCATTAAATGACAAGCTTGTCCCGCAAAAGTAGTTTGTTCAGCGAACAATACTTTTAAAGCATTTACTTAATACAATGTACTAACATCAATTTACAATAAACAATTGCTTTTTTTATGCACTTACATTCACAAAGATCAATTAATTCTGCAAATAATATATTACTCGTTACTCATGTTCATATGGTCATATGTTCTTAAGGCACTAACAAATAGAACCTTATCATAAAGTGTTTTATATTTATATTAATTAGAATCAGAAAAGTGACAGTCTTTTAACAGACAAAGAGATTGTAAAGAAAAAAGAAATTATACCTTTTCCTCCACGCATTTTCATTATGCCTTGAATGACAGACAGTTGTTGAATGCCGTAATCTTCAAGTTTTGTATCACCTTCAAGATCTTTTCCATTATAAATCAACCTCAGATAGTCAGGATCTGACAAGAAAGACAAAGTCAAATATTAAGAAGTCATTCTTTTTGAACAGTGTGAATTAAACTTTTAACTTACCAGTTACTCCAGGAAAGTAACTTAGGGCTTTTTTCTTTAGATCTCTGACGGTGGGTTTCCCAATCTCTTCATTTGATGTTGCCAGAGTTATTGTTTTAATTGTATCTTTGTTAATTTTTAAATAGACCTGGAACTCCATTCTCGCTCTGTTAGGTTAGAATTGTCTACCTCAAGTGATGAGAGACTGAAACATACTGACTTCATAAACAACATTTACTTTCGCTTTTATTTTTGAAATTGGAAAATAGGGTGTTGGCTTACACAAAAGGGTTGAAACATAGATGTCAATGTGCTTTATGGCAAGTTTAGATCATGTAATTTAGATCAGACATTCTGCTCTGTGAAAAGAAAAGGTCTTGTTCTGGTTATTGTTTGCACTGATCACATGTTTAAACATATTTACACCGACAGTTTGCTAAGTTTAATCTGGAGCAAAAAGAGAGTTTAGCATTTAAATATTGATTCTTTGTGCATAATTAGGGTGTGATGTCAAGTGCGGTTTGCTTTCACTTTGTTTTGTGTGGAGTGGAAAAAAATAGCCACGTCTGTTCATTTTAGTCTAGGGTTGGCCAGTGTTTACATATGGATTTGAACTGCATTCAAATCTCCCTTTAAAATTTCACTTTCAAATGGAGACATCATTATTCTGTGATGTTCATTGATGTGTTTTTAGGCAGATTAAACTAATGCATTAGGCAGTTTCATTTGTCTTTCTCTCCTTTTCATTTAATGATAAACACAAGGATTTTTTTAGTACTTGTTGTATTTGCATGTTCTTAAATCAAAAGACTTTAACTATTATTTAACTTTAAATAGTGCTGGCAGAACAGTCCGGGGCGGGGGGTACATTTTCGGTACTGAAATTTTTAAATTGTGCCGCTTTGAGCGCTGTTGAGCGGAAGCATAAACTCCTCTGATTGGCAATTGTGTTCACAAGCTCATCAGATATGTCTGTGATTGGCTACAATGATCAGCGCACTGGAGTGTTTAAGAGTGTTTTGAAAGCAGGAGTGTTTGAAAGCACAAGCAGGAGCGGTCCGCTGATAGACGCCTGCTTTCAAACGCTCGTGTGTGTGTGTAAGCACTCGCTGAAGAGCATCATTGATGTATATTTACATGTTTTTGAAGCGCTGATCATTGTAGCCAATCACAGACATATCCGATGAGCGTATGAACACAACAGCCAATCAGAGGTGTTTATGATTCCGCTCAACAGCGCTCAAAGCGGCACATTTATAAAATTTCAGTACAGAGTTGGTTTTTGACAACTCTTATCAAGACAGGACAATAGCCCACGGCGAAGCCAACGGAGTGAGGAGCCAAGGTGGAGACTTGGCTAACTACACCAGGGGATAACTAACAAAGATGAAGCCGATGGAGATGGAGCCCTAGGCGCAGACGAAGAGCAGATGGGACCAAATGACATTGATGGCTTCGGAGACCTAGGTGGAGCCACAGTGACGAGTGCCGGAGGTGGAGCCAGGGTGCCGGAGGACTGAGGCGGAGCTGGTGGGAAGGTGGAGCTAGACAGAGCCTAAGGGGTGGAGAGAAGGAGCACAGCAGATGGCTCAAAACTCCCATGCGGCAGCCTTCTGATCTCTCTCTTGAATCCAACACGGAAGTGACTTAAACTGCAATTCATCCACTGGCCACTAGAGACCGGCTGCAGAAGAGAGTCAATCCCATAAACCCCCATGTTAAAATGCCCAACTTTAGTGCAGAATAAAACATGTTTACAGCCTGGAGCAAAAAGTGGTTTTGGTCTATATCGCTAATTTTGCCCTTCATGACGACTGTGAGGGGGGTGAAAAAAACAAAGCAAAAATTATCTATTCTAGGTTTGGTCTTCTGTTACAGTTTAGATAATCAAGCAAAAAATCTTTTTAATAATCCAGGAGAATACACAGGAGATAAATCAACACAGCAACTACACAATAACACAAACAAGACCGAACAAAGTGCTGAGGGAACTAAGGGCTTAAATACACAGGGAGTAATCAAGGGAAAACAGATCAGGTGTGGTATATTAACAACTATGGGAATTAACTAGGAACCCAGGCAGGCAGGGGAAACAAAAACACATAACTGTAACAACAGATTCATGTCAATAACTATATTTTAGGTATTTCAGGGAGAGATGGAGCAAATCAACATGTGTAAAAAATCAAGAAAAGAGATCTCACTTGTGGCACGTTGTGAACCCTTTTACATTATTCCCATCTGTATGGAAACATATGGCCAACATGACATCATGACTTTGCGTAAACATACACGCCACTTTCAAGTCAAGTGGTGTGTTATATACGCATTTTGAGCTATCCGCGTGTATGTCCACGCCGTCATCTTCCGCGTGTATGTCTACGCTGTTAAATGTCCGAGCGAAACGAAGCAAAATGTAAATCTACATCTGGGGAGCGATATTTTTTTACTAGGATGGTAGGGGAAGACTCATAAATGGTATTAACCCCAGTGACGGGTAGGTTTTGGGACGGGGTTGGGGTAAGTCATATATATTTATATAGAGAGTAATGTAACGTTAAGTCAACGGCGTTGATAAACACGCTGAAAAGCGATTATGCGTGTTGATAGCACGCCAAAAATGGAAATACGAATTGGCGTGTCATACATACGCCATTTCATGAGATCAGTCTAGTATGGCATAGATTCTCCCATGGTTGAGCATTTCAACAGTATTGAAACATTCTAAATTTTACATGTACAACAGCATCATGTATCAGCTTTCCATTTAAAAGTTCATGTGTGTACATTTTTGGCTTCTACCACCCCTTTTCCGAAAAAGTTGAGACACTTTGTAAAATGTAAATTAAAACAAATAATTTAAACCATATATTTAATTGAAAATAGCACAAAGACACATAAAATATTGAAACTGAGAAATTGTATTGTTTTTTGAGAAATACTCTAGCTATACGCTCATTTTGAATTTGATGCCACCAACACATTTAAAAAAGGTTGTGATGGGGCAACAAAAAGTTGGAAAACTTGTGTAACATAAAAAAACAAACACCTGGTGGAATATCTCACAACTACATGGAAACAGGTCAGTTACATGATTGGGTATAAAAAGAAATCTTTAGAGAGGCATGATTCAGTTGCTATATACAGTAAATGTACAGATCATATTACACCCTTCATGTTGCACTGATTATTTTAGCTAACATACAGTATAACTGCTTTGCAAAGTGCCACATCATTATAGCCACACAATGACCATATCAGTCCCAAACAACTATATACTGTAATTGTTTTATTTGGATGACCTGTGGTTTATGATAATGATACAAGAATCAATCTGACTGTTAAAGAGCACTTTGAACCTCACATTTAAAGGTTTTCCCAAAATGGCAATGAAGAGACCAGTGTTGCCAGGTTTTGAAGTCGGGGGTGGGCCCAGCCCATCACACACACACACACACACACACACACACACACAAAAAAAAAAAAAAAAAAACACAATGGGCCCTATTTTAACGATCTGAAACGCAAGTGGCAAAGCGCAAAGCGCAAGTAACTTTGTGGGCGGGTTTGGCGCTGTTGCTATTTTCCCGGCGGGATAAATGACTCTTGCGCCCGACGCAAATCTAAAATGTGTTGGTCTGAAGTAGCTTCATTATTCATAGGTGTGGTTTGGGCGTAACGTGAAATAAACCAATCAGAGCGACATCTCACATTCCCTTTAAGAGCAGGCGCGCTTGTTCCATGGCGGGTTGCTATTATAACGGCGGATTTGCCAGGAGCGGTTCACAGCCGAGGAGACCGACGTTCTCGTCAGGGCCGTAAAACACAGAGAAGTGACATTGGGGATGGAGAAACAAACACATCCAAATTAGCTTCGGTTAAACAGGCGTATGATAATTTGGGTAAATGTGTAAGCTAGATTTATGCCTATTTTTTTTTTTCACATCTTCATGGACACAACAATGATTTCCCTCGTGTATTAATATGAATAAATGAATGAAATCTTTATTTCGAACAATTAAAAAATAAATTAAACCAAAGACAGCAACACATGAAATATTCATCAATAAAAATAAAACAAAATCAAGAAAAACCAAACTTTTTTTTTTTTTTTTGCATAATAATCACACTGTTCGAAAAGGGATAGGTAGAAGCCTAGGCTTATCAAGACCTACAAGACCTAATATTTTTCCTAGTAATAATGTATGATTTGCAAAAATGAAAACTGCTGCTTCTGTGTAGATGAGAGCATCAAAGTGTATGTGCGTTGTGCACACGCTACATTGATTATGGCCAAGCATGCGCCCTTAAAATAGCATGAATAACATATGCAACGCACCACTGACTTTAAACTAGGTTTCTCCTGGTCTGTGGTGGAATTGTTTTCTGAAACTGCAAAATAGCATGAGGGAACGTTTGTGCCGGAACACGCCTCCTCTTTGCGCTGAACCGCCCCCAGGAGCACAAGTGTATTTGCTAGTTAACCGGCGTGCGTCTGTGGAGGGAAAAGTCCGCTTTGCGCAGGTGCAAAATAGGAATGATACATGCGTCCGTGTACAAAGTCAATTGCGCTGGGTGCGAGATAGGGCCCAGTGTCTCAACATCTCCACAGGCCTCTTCCATTTTGGTTGGTGGTTTTGTTTCTTATTTCGTTGGAAACAAACTTGGTCATTTGTCACAGTGTTCTTGAACTTCTATTCTGAAAAATATTTGGACATTTGCAGAACTCTAAAATTGTCTTGAAACTACAAATGTACATTATCAGCAATCATACTATAAAGTACAATAATCATAGAAGTGGAATGCCATAGTAACACTTTGGATGTTTTCCTAGCTTCTCTCAAGCGGCCATGATTTATTACATGGTCAATTAGGGTGATTCCCATTTCATTTGAAAGTCTGTACCTTCTATGTCTTAACCCGAGACGTTCCCTTTCAAATGCTACACTCAATGCTGCGCTTGATTTAAAACGCTATGGGGAACGAGAATACTAACGCAGCCACACTGGAAATGTCTCTGGGGCCCTCAAGGTTGTGTAGTGTGTGCGCACAAACACGAGAAGGGCCTCAGACATGAGCTCGGGATGCCGAATCAAGGACGTGAGAGCCCAGAGTAACATGAACATCCAAACTATAAAATCGAATAAATGTGTGCGGATAGGACCAGCCTGCCGCATCACATACTTGCTGCAAGGGGGCATCTCTTGCCAATCCCCCTCCAGGGCTTGCCCCCCGAAACACCGGAGGTGGCGGGGATGTAATAGCGGTGTGGGGGTGTCGAGAAGGAGCTCGTATTTTTATCGGAGATCAGAGACCTCAAGTTCAGCTTCTTCTTAGGTGGTGGAGTGTGGTCCCCAGTCCTTACGAGGGGGAGAGCGAGTCGCCACGCTCTGTTTCTGAGCTTCACGTTTTTGGGAAGCTGGACCTGGTTGGGGCTGGGAACGAAGAGGGAGGAATTTATCGAACACTTTAGCCTCCCTGAATCTACTGACTACAGTGTGGACTGAATCGCCAAATAGACCAGTAGGCGACACGGGAGCATCAAGGAGAAAATCTTTATCTCTCTCCTTGATGCCAGTGAGGTTTAGTCACAGATGGCACGGGCCGTGTGCTTGGTCGTGCGGAGACAGGTCTGTGGCATGGCGCAGTTTAGAAAATACTTCCCTCGCCTGTGCCCAGCTCTTTAAGAAGGTCAGCCTGGTATACCTGTAACACCGTCTTGGTGTGCAGGGCTGCACCAGCCTGACTCGCCGCCTGAAAAGCTTTCTCTACCAGCGTGGATGTGATTCTGCACGGTCTGGAGGGAAGCGCAGGCTTTTTTAAAGATGATGCGCTGCCAGGGAAGAGATAGCACACGAGCGTCATCGTATGCAGGATGCAGTAATCATGAGGATCATTGTCTGAGAGGGGCTGCGAGCAGGGCGGCACGCATCTCTTAGTGGAATCACTCATGATTACTACAACTCTTTTTCCTTTTTTTTCAACTCTTTTCGTTCGGAGAGAAAGAGAAAGAGAGTATGAAAAGGCTTTATTCCTGGCTGACATAACTAACTCCTAGTGTAACGGAGGCCAGCCAGTAGTCGCTGTGCGAGTAAACCTCACTCCTCTGATCTCAATAGGCGCTCTAGCGACAGACGCAAGACTGCAGTCTTTAGTTAGAGCACCTGACTCTCATGCCGGAGACCCGGGTTCGAGGCCCGCACAGAGCAGGGCGAGTAGGACCCGGGTAGGGGTTACACTAGCAAAAGGGATAGTTTGAAAAGAAGTATGAATAGCACACACACATTGTAAACAATGCGGTTCTGAAGACCTGATGAGCGCACCTATCACGCATCTGTTTATAGCCTCTGACGTGTGTATTCCAATGACGTCATCATCAGAGGTTAATTAAACCTCACGTGTTTGCCACACGTGTTCACAACCGGTCTAACGAAGACGTTCTTCCCCATAGCGATTTAAATCAAGCGCAGCATTGAGTATAGCTTTTGAAAGGGAACTGTAATGTGTGTGTGTGGGTGTGTGTGTGTGTGGGTGTGTGTGGGTGCTTTACTATTTTTGATTTTTTTCTTATTGTAAGACTGAAAATACTGGTTGGGGCCCTGGTCTGAGACAAAAGGGCCTTGCTGACTAATTAGCATTCGACCTCCCCCATACAGCCTGACTTCCTCCCAGAAACAACAAAGAACACACACAAGAACATGGTTTAATGTGAATGTTTGTCATTGACTGTTATGTTATTTGGTGTCATTTGAAATGTCTCAAAGTGAGTGGTACAGATATCTCATATCCAGATAGATAAAATAAAAGGTAATAAGGTTTATAGAAGTTTAGAGAAAACTGGTTCAGATAATGCCACCCCCCTTTTGTTGAATAAGAAGCCATTTTGAGGGTGGTCTTCCCCCATCCCACATGTCACCTGGTCAGAAGGATAAAGGAAGGTGTGCTCACTCTATCTGGGGGCTTCTTTGGCTGGACAGGAGTTGAATAGGTGGTATCTCTCTCTCTCTCTCTCTCTCTCTCTCTCTCTCTCTCTCAGAACAAGCTGGGTAAGATTATTTGGTGTAACCAATGTATAACCATGTTCTAGATATTTGAATTGATTGTAGAATTGATCTCGGATATCTGAAATATTAAATTGTTACACGTGATTATTGTAACTGATTTTGACATTGTTCATTTAATGGTTAAAAGGAATAGTCATACATTCGCTCACTTTTAGTGAGGCACAGATATTAATAAAACCTTTCATTTATGGAATCAGATGAATTAACAAGAAAATATATGATTAATATATTGCATTTAACCAACCAATACTTTGCATGAGTGAGGACAGAACACGTGATAACCTTCCCCGTATATTGGCGAACCGGCAATTGGACCAATATATCGGGCCTTACATTATTCTCTTTTCAACTTAATTGTGAAGCAGTTGTTGTTTTTTAATGTGCTAAATAAAAGTTGAAGATAGTTCACTCTTTATTTATTAATTTTTTTAACTAAATTTTTGTACTGCTTAATTAATCCTGCTAACGTTAAATGATTAATTGACACGTCTTAAAACCTTTATTATTCATTTGTAGTCCACCCACGATGACTGGCACTAGTTTCATGTTGAAGTTCTTTGCAAGCAATTTCCGTGTGGTTCCAGTGATTATCTATTTGTACATAGTTGTCAAATGTTTTTTATTGAAAGAGAAAATAAAGTGTCACATGGAAGAGTTCATATTAGTTGAGCTGGGCTTTAGGGAGATTTGGGAGTGCTGGGGGAAACCCAACTTCTTGTGTAGGATCATTAGTTAACACAAAACAAGATAAACCACTTTATTGTTGTTTTTCAAAAGGAGGAACAGTCCACATAATCACGCACCTAAAATTCCCCTTTGCTAATAAATACATGCTTACAGTAAATTGCCTCTTGCCTCAAAATTTTATGAGTCATGAGTTTTTATTACAAGGTGAGGGTGAAACAGAAACTGGATACAGTAGCTTTCCAACAGCCATGCACTTGAAAACAAGATAAACCACTTTATTGTTGTTTTTCAAAAGGAGGAACAGTCCACATAATCACACACCTAAAATTCCCCTTTGCTAATGAATACATGCTTAATGCCTGAAGTCTTTGCAAGCTTTTGAGGTTTTTGTAAGGTGTCGGATGGTAATTGCTTCAGATGGATTTGCTAATACTTCAGTCATTTCTAGTGGTTTACAATAATCTTCACTTATAATTAATTATACATTATTCACATTAATTATGAACCTGTATATAGGCTACGAGTGCTTGTCTTCTGGGAGGTATGAAAAAAAATTGTGGATAAGTGGAATGGAGTGCATAATTTCATAATCAGAGTTTCACGTTAGTTAATAGTAGTTACATTTCTAAAGTGTTACCTTGTATTGACTGGGTCTGTGTGTGTGTCCGTACTCAAATTCCTTGTTTCCACATGTAAACGCGAACCGATCCTGGAAAAAAGGAAAAAAAAGGAAAAGAAAAGAAAGAACGTCCACGCCCCGTTTGCACAAAGCGAAAGTGAGAGCTGCGTGAAGTCGACATGTTTATTTACTGGCAGATTATGTGCGAGTAGCTTCAATTTTCCTCAAGTGCAATCCCAACATTCCTGACTGAACAGAATCAGAATGGCCTGTCGTGTCGATTATGTCTACAGACCCAGTGATATCGGTGAGTTTTGCACAGAACAAGAGTTCTTATTTGCAAAAATATTTTATACTCTGCATGTTGAGAGTTAGATTATATTTAATTCCATTTTTGATTGAAACAATTGTTCTGTACCTTGAAATAGCCAATTGCAAAGTAGCCTATACATATCAAAAGGGTGATAAAAAAATATTCTGATAATATTTGCAAAATGAAGACAGTCTTTATTTCTGACCATTTGACCTCTGAATTGCTTTTCTAAACTTTTTTCAGATAAAAGTGACAACGACCCGAGCATTTCAAGGGCTAAATTATCATGCGGTCACGTCACGTCTGCCAAGACTTTAGTGGAAAGCTGCACAGCTCAGCTGAAGAATGTGAGTTATTAGGTTGCCTTGTAAGAGCCAACCTTCTGATCATTTCAGATTCAACTTTTTTGTCATTGTCCAGAGTACAAGTACAGAGCCAGTGAAACACAGTTAGCATCTGACCAGAAGTGTAAACAGTTTATATATAAATTAATAAATATAAACATATATACTGTAAAATAACATATTATAGGAGAGCAAAATATAGGATGCAGGTGCAGAGACCAGCTCAATGCAGTTGTCTAAAGAACTATACCAAGTGCAATATATTACAAAATGCAGTGCAAGGTGCAAATTTAAAGTATAAACACAGAAAATGCATTATTGAGAATGAGGTGTGTGTACATGGCCAGTGACCACATCAGTGCACAATGGCATCATGAGGTAGAAAGGAATGTGCAAAAGTAAGAGGCATAATAGGAAACATTTGTAAGTGTGCAGTGTTGAGGCATGTTAATGTACAATACAGACTATTATTATAATAATTTTTTTTACTCAGACCTTCAAACTGTCTGACGTTACGTATACTAGCCTATGTCATATCTTTTCTAACTCATCCACCTTACTCCCAAAAATCCCCAAGACTTAAGGCAGAAATACACTACACGACTTTTAGTCTGGAGGACTGGTTTTTATATGATGATTTTTATGATTTTTATTGTTATAATCTCATGTAGTCAGATTCATTTAGTAAAATTATACAATCTCTTTCATGTGAATTAAACTATTTAAATGTTCTGGCCCTATCTTACACCCGGCGCAATGCAAGTGTGTTTTGCTAGTTTCAGCCACAAACATACATATATTAAATAAAATAATATTTTATTTATACATAAATAAAAAGGATTACAATGTAAAAGATTATTATTGTGTACATAAAGATATGGTGAATCCGGCTTGTCCCATAGATGTTCTGCTTGCGCTCTTTAACCTCGCGCACGAGTAGATCCGTTTGCGCTCTGAGACGCGTTCGGTCTTTCCACTATCAAATTCCGTCATGTAAATAGCAAATCCGCCATGGCGCGAGCGCAACTGGCATTTAAAGGGAATGAGGGAATGGGAGACGAGACTCTGATTGGTTTAACACACGTAAATCCCCAAACATACCCATTACTCATTAAGAGAATAGTGACAACGCTTTTAGTCCATGTGCCGGGGGCACCGACCATTTGTCCCATCGTTAAACTAGCAAAAGTGGATTCGGACGCCCTAAGTGAACTTGCGCCGTGCGCTTTAGACCATGCGCTTAGATCATTACAATAGGGCCCTCCTTTCGTATAGGCATGACATTTTAAAATTTTGAATTTTTTTATCTCAACAATCTTGCACTTTTTCATAGGGACAAGTGGAACTGAAATGTCCGATCTGTACAAAGGTGTGGCCGTATGGTGAAGTGAGAACATTGCTTACACACAAGGAACAACTTTATTTCAAAGACATACTCCGGGAAAATGCAGCTAAGAAGATGATTGACATCAAAGGGGTATAAACTTCTCTTCCCTCTTTTTGTTAGTAAACCAAAGCTGTCTATTTAGATGTTTACGGTCTCTTTCTCCCCAATGTTCTTGCTTGTTTAGTGTCCAGGTTGTGGATCCTTCATTGAAAGAAAACACTCTTCTGACCTCTGCGTTCAGTGTGTGTTCTGCACAGTAAAGATGGGGAAAACACTCGAGTTCTGCTGGCAGTGCGGGAGAGACTGGAAAGGGCCTCGACCTCGCACGGATAAGTGTGACAATCTGGGCTGTTCTGACAGTGACTTAAATATGCTAAGAGACTGTAAAATGATTACTTTGACATATTATAAAGAAAAAAACATTCAGTGTCCATCGATTCGTGCCTGTCCGGATTGTGGCATGCTGATTGAACACACTGGAGAAATGTGTAAACGTGTGGTATGCTGTAATTGTCAAAGTCCATTCTGCTTTGTCTGTCTAAAATCTTCTAATGCCTGTTGTACATCTGGTGCGGCACCAAGACAAACATCGATTCCTTAGAATCTCAATTATTGACCAAATGGTATATTGGGTAAAATGTCTTTTTGATTATGCATATTACAGAAATAGACATGTTCACTATTTTGAACAAAGTTTCAGGGCTTTGTCTCAATGCTTGAATGAGGTTTTTCTGTCAGAACATTAAGGTCAGAATTTTTTTTCTTTTCTTTTTTTTTTTCTACAATCGCTAGGAAACATTACTCAATACTTTGGCCACTCTTTTAAAACTCTTCACACAGTGATCACAGCATCAGTCTATGTGCCATAAACCAAGGATCATTTATCATTGTTGTTTCGGCACAAAATGCATTTAATGATGACATTTCAATTTACATGAACACATTTTTCACTTAGACACAAACACCAGCAAAACTATACCAGTTTGTACATGATTACTGTACATTCTCTTTTCAAAACAGTTCAAGTTCAGTTCAAAACTTACAAAAATGAGTAAGACAGAACTTTGCAACATTTGTACAATAACACCATATTGAAATATATTCAGAATCTAAAAAATGAAATAATCCACTATCAAAGCAATTAGATATAGCTGAACACACAAGCGTTAGTCTTTCAGTTTCATTATCATGCAGAAGGAGAAACTTAGGAATAATTGTGTACAGTAATGTAAACATGGATGATGTTACATAAACTGCAGTGAGTTATAAACAGTGTAGTGTCATTCTTGTTTTGTAAAGAAAATGTATAAAAGAAATCATTGTGTAATGCTGCCTGTTGTTAGTGTTTTTAAGGTGTGTGTGTTTGATGTCTGATAAACTGTCAAATGAACAGCAATTGTAATGCAATGTGATTCACAATCTTACCAATAAACCATGCTTGTAGAAAAGAAATAAGAATATGTGGAAGAATGTGTGGTGTTGGTGTTAAGGAAAACATGACAGACGATGTTGTTTTTTTGTTTTTCTTGCATGGATGTAATTTTTTGGCAATTTTCTGTAAAACATTATATGTAAGAATATAAATATAAAAACGTTTGTGTTTATATGTAACATTAATGCTACAAGAAGGAATGCACTGTATAAATACAATGTGCATACTCCTTTTCTGTGTACGGCAGTATTGCTTTTCCCTGTAAGTTTAAAAAAAAATTAAATTTAAAAGAAAATCATACAAAAATTATATTTGAGCCATGAAATTTGTCTATAGTTCACATGTGAATTGGTCACTGTTATATAAATGACTGGATTGCTCATTGCGCTCTAAAATGCCAGCATTAAACATTTCAGCATTTTAAATAATGCTTATTTAATTCATAAAGGGAATTTTATGGTTTAGAAATCAAAACCGTTCATCATAACAGAATTGCATCCAAGTGACTGTATGAATGGCATATTTGACGTATCCTTGAATGAATACATGAAAAGTGCATCACCTTGAGTTGAAATCTCTTCAGTTGTTGTAACTTCAGAAAGTTCACAGAGTTTCCAGTGAATGTCGCTGTGTCTCTGTTGTATTAAACCGATGAAAGCGAAAGGTGTGTAGTGTGTGTAGGCTACTGCTGTATGCTTATCTTGATACTGGAATCATTTCGAGGAAAGTTCTTACTATATAACATTTGGAATAGAAAAGTCCCAAGAAACGGTTCTATCCATACATTTTAAATAATAATTGGTAATAATAGAATTATGTGTATGTTTTTCAGAATCAGAATAATGTTTGCATTGTTTTAATAAAACATGTTGTCCATATGTTTACTGTAGCCTACCTCTCGATTCAGTTGAGATGTGTTTCGTGTAACCGCCTCTGGAGTCTATAAAACATTACAGTCAGATGAAGCTCTGTGTGTCGTCACGATCTGTGCAGGAAAAGCTTGTTTTGATTACGTCAGGATTCTGAAAGTGTTCTTTGTTTGATTCTGTGGTGATGTAATAATCTCCACAACAACAGTAGCGGAGGAGAGGTGTGTTTGTGTGTGTGTGTGTGTGTGTGTGTGTGTGTGTGTGTGTGTGTGTGTGTGTGTGTGTGTGTGTGTGTGTGTGTCTGAGAGAGAGAGAGAGAGAGAGAGAGAGAGAGAGAGAGAGAGAGAGAGAGAGAGAGAGAGAGAGAGAGAGAGAGAGAGAGAGAGAGAGAGAGAGAGAACTAATACAGATAATACATTCCAAATACAGGAATACCCTAAAAATCAATTCGGCATCAATCAGGAAGTACAAGATCTAAACAACATATTCTACAAAACAGCACAAAAAAGTAATTTGGCAATTGTTAAACCAAAGAAAAAATATTTAGAGACTGACAAATGGTTTGATTTGGACTGTAAGGCTCTGAGAAAAAACCTCAGAAATTTATCAAATCAAAAACACAGACAACCAGATAATCCGGACCTCCGCCTTCTTTACTGTGAGGCACTAAAACAGTATAAAGCCACACTCCGGCGGAAAAAAGCACAGTTTTTGCAAAACCAGTTTGAAGAAATTGAAAAATCTATAAACTCACACAAATTTTGGGATAAATGGAAATTGTTATACAAACCAAATCAAGAAGTTCTGGCAATTCAAGACGGGGAGAAGTGGAAGAACCACTTCCAAGAATTATACAGCCCAACTGAAATTCAAAATTATAATCAAAATGAAATAATTAATAAACTAGACAATTTGGAAAGATCAATTAAAGCAAATCAAAACCCTTTAGATTTCCCCATAACAATGACCGAATTGGAAGAAAAATTAGGAGTCCTTGAGTCCAAGAAAGCCTGTGGTGTAGACAGCATCCTGAACGAGATGCTGAAGCACACCGACCAAAGCTTCAGACTGGCCATGCTCAAACTGTTCAATGATGTTCTGTGTGTCGGGTTCTTCCCTGAGATCTGGAACAAGGGCCTCATCAGCCCCATCCACAAGAGCGGAGACAAACTAGACCCCAACAACTACCGAGGCATCTGTGTGAACAGTAACCTGGGGAAGGTTCTCTGCAGCATCTTAAACGCCAGACTTTTACACTTCCTTATGAAGCACAATGCCTTGAGTAAATCCCAAACTGGCTTTCTTCCAAAATGTCGCACATCCGATCACATTTTTACATTACAAACACTAATTGACAAATATGTACATCAAAACAAAGAACAAATTTTTGCTTGTTTCGTTGATTTCAAGAAAGCATTTGATTCAATTTGGCACGAAGGATTATACCTAAAGCTTATGGACAGTGGAGTAGGGGGGAAATTCTATGATTTGATCAAATCGATGTACACAGCCAGCCAATGCGCTGTCAAAATTGGAAACCAAAGAACCGAATTTTTCCCCCAGGGGCGCGGAGTGAGACAGGGCTGCAGTTTAAGCCCCACCCTCTTCAACATCTACATCAACCAATTGGCCAATACATTAGAACATGCTCCCTTTCAAGGTCTCACTCTCCACGACACAGAGATCAAGTGTCTTCTCTACGCAGACGACCTGGTTCTCCTGTCGCCCACTAAAGAGGGGCTTCAGGACAGCCTGGATCTGCTGGAGGATTACTGTCAGTCCTGGGCCCTGACCATCAACCTCCAGAAAACTAGAGTCATGATGTTCCAGAAACGCTCCAGATCTCAGGGACCAACACACACATTCACACTCTCACACAGAACCATTGAGAGCACCAAAGCATACACTTACCTCGGCCTGAAAATAACTCCAACTGGTAACTTTACTTTGGCTGTGAATGAACTCAAAGAGAAAGCTCAGAGGGCTTTCTATGCCATAAAACGATCAATCAAAATTGACATCCCAATCCAAATTTGGCTCAAACTTTTCAAATCAATAATTGAACCAATTGTTCTATATGGCAGTGAAGTGTGGGGTCCTTCTATAAAATTAGATTTTTTAAATTGGGAAAAACATCCGATTGAAACTCTACAATTAGATTTCTGTAAAAGAATACTCAAAGTCCAAAGAAAAACACCAAACAACGGATGCAGGGCAGAATTAGGCCAATACCCTCTCCTCCTAAACATCCAAAAAAGAGCCATCAAATTCTGGAAACACCTGAAAACAAGCGACCCCAACACATACCATTACAGAGCCCTCAAACACCAAGAGCTGAGCGTAGCGAGGAGTCCCCTGTGCCAGCTGGTGCTGAGACTGACTGAGCTCTCTCCTGCAGAGATCAGCTCGCCTCAACACACACACACACTCACACACATTCGGCCTGCACAAATTATCAACACAGAACAAGACAAGTACATCACCCATTGGACGAACACCATTCAAAACCAACACAAACTGGAATGTTATTCGGCACTAAATCGAGAGTACACTGTTGCGAGCTACCTGAGCACAGTGAGTGATGTGAAGCTCAGGAAAACACTGACGATGTACAGACTCAGCGAGCACAGCCTGGCCATCGAGACGGGCCGGCGCAGACAAACCTGGCTCTCCCGGGAGGACAGACTCTGCACGCACTGCATTCTGGGAGTGCCGGAGACCGAGCTGCACTTCCTCACAGAATGCCCAAAATATGAACACATCAGAGACCAATATTACCCCAAAATTAATAAGATATTTCCCCAATTTAACACCTGTAGCCCAACCCAAAAACTCAGATTCATCCTTGGCGAAGAAGCCAAATGCTCCAATATAGCAGCAAGACTAGTAGCATCTCTCCACATCCTGAGGGACGAGCAGAGCAGCAAACGCCCAATACACACACACTCACTCACAGCCTAACACACCCCATCTCACACACACACACACACACACACACACACACACACACACACACACACACACACACACACACACACACACACACACACACACACACACACACACACACACACACAGCCTAACCCATCCCATCACACCTACACACATATATGATGTTCAAGTTCAGTGTTTGTTTTATTTTTGTTTTTTATATACATGATTTCTGCAATATAATCCTTTTTATTTTATTTATTAATCTTTGTTTACACTATTATTATTGCTTTATGTTATCTGTATTATTATTTTTGCAATAACTAGCCAAGATAATATATATATAATACTATCTTTATTCAATTTAACTATTATTATAATTTTGTGTACTAAATGTTCTAAATCATTTTCTATGTTGTTGTGATGCTTTGGCAATACAAAATGTACTTTTTTGTCATGCCAATAAAGCTTTCTGAATTGAATTGAATTGAATTGAGAGAGAGAGAGACGCCAAAGAGTATAGAAGCCCAAGAGGCGAAACTCTGTTGTGTTATGGGTAACAGTCTGTAGATGGCGCTGCGGAGGCGCGTCCGCCATTATGGACTGAAAGCTGCTGAAATCGTTAGCGCCAGTCAATGGCAAAATCCATTTTAGTAGGTGTTTATAGTTCATGTGTGCACTTGCTAGATTGCACATCTTTTTTGTACCTTTCCACCTGTAATAGGACATTCATAGATTGTTTTTTTTTCTTGCCATTGAAACGTTCACTGTGTGCACTTTCACTGAAGATGTTGAAAAAACAAGTTGTTCATATTTTTGTGATATTCTATGTAAAATATTAACTGTCTTTAGAAATGTTAATTTATAATTTTATTTATTTATTTATTTTTCCAAATCATATATATGATGTTCACTAATTTCAAAATCAACATTTGAATAAATATCTTATTACTTATATCTAATTACTGTGTGTCTGCCTATAGCCTAGCCTATATTATTTCATGAATTTCTGTTAGTTATATAACAATGAAAATGCATAATAGAACATAAATATTGATAGATTAAAGTTTTGCAGTAATTTTATAATTGTATCTTTGCAAACCGTAAGTCGTGGTAGGCTAATGAAGCCGATTCGGTGGGGGACATACCCTTACTAAAAAGTACTATAGGAATCTTATAGTATTTTGGGACAAAATATTATAGTAATCTTATAGGAATACTATAGTAATTTGGGACATACTACAGCAGTACGATAAGACTATATAAATACTATAGCAGCTTGAAAATATTATAGAGGTATTACAGAACATCACAGAAGTATGTTATGTTCTGTAATACCTCTATAATATCCTAGAGCCGCTATAGTATTTCTATAGTAGTCTTATAGTACTTCTATAGTAATATTTTGTCCCAAAATACTCTTTTCCTATGGGTAATTAGGCCATGCATAACCAACACATAGACGTAACATTTTCTGTTATTTAACGTCATTTAACGTCGGTCATCCTCATTAATGTATTTTAAATTGTTTTCATATTTAGATATGACGGCCAGAAAAAAATAAGTTATGTTAAGT